>CM070766.1:7407455-7517455 GCA_036346245.1 Bonia amplexicaulis
CGATGCCAACCCGCCGATCGCCGAATGTCTTCATCTGATGTCTGTTGGCCGAGCCGTCTGTACCGTTGAGTTCGCCTCGATGCGTTCTACGCTATGCTCTCATCGCCATCACTCGAAGACTCCCTGAGTCCTCGTCGACCTGGTTGAGCAAGACGATGAAACCGTGCCTTCACGCGTACACCACTTTTTCGGTAAACGCTTTGATTTTTGTTCACGTCATATCATATCTTAGCTTCCAAGCAATTTATCTATTATTTTTATTTAATTTTTCGTGGAGCCAATTGTCCGAAATTGAACTTTCCGCAAAAATGGCCGTTTTTGACTCTCGACGTCGATTCGTCGTCTCTATTAAGTTTTAGCCTGTGCCGTAATTTTTCATAGACTTGCCTCGCCGCGTTCTAAACCGTGCTCACTTCCTTTTCCCCAAAAATCCTCCACAAATTTTTGCCTCCGACAGCTCGCCATGGCCGCCAATGGCATCTCGTGTCCCCATCTATCCGGCGGTGTTTTCCCCAATCCGTACACGTCATATCGTGCCAAACCATCCCAGGTAGCTACCTTTCAAGTGGTTTTAGATTCGCCTCACCGAGTATCAAGATATCAAATTTTTCCTTTTTCCTCTACCGTCGTCGTTCAAACGTCGATTGTATAAATCTCGAATTTTCGCCCAGCCAATAATTTTCCTAGTTTCATCATACCATGTTCTATCCGTGCTCTCCTACATCTCCACATTGCATACCCAGACTATCTCTTTCCAACTTCGTCGATGTCGCTTCACGCCACTGTCATTGCTGTTTTCCCTCGCCAGCGAGTGTGTGCATTGTTCCTCGACGCCTGTACTCCACGTCACCACCTTCGCCTCGTCGTCAGGGTTCCATTTTGTCCGTTCGCCACCACCTCGCAACCAACCGTCACCGTACTGTTCAAAAAGTAATTCTTGGATTTTTGTTATCATTTACTGTACTCATACGGCGCAAGAGGGGGCTTCTGACTGGGTGGCTTAACCCTTCAGCGGTGAAACCTCAGCGGGTGGTGACTAGCTAGACTTGAGTAAGGTAAAGGCTTTGTGATGAATTATCTGGGTCTCATGCCAACGGAAGCATGTTGGCTATTAAGATAACTTGTCTCTTGTGGGTAAAGTTGTACAACCTCTGTAGAGTGTAAAACTATTCGAATAGCCGTGCCCACGGTCAAGGGCGGGCAAGGAATGTATTCACTTGGTAGATCATTGGTTTTGGTTTTAAAATAAAAGTTTTGGGAACCGGGAGTGGTTGGAACTCCCAGAGTTGTCCTGGCAGTTGGAGCCAGTGTGGGTGGATGTAACCCGTTGCCTTGAGTCCTGGCGGATGTAGCCAGTGTGGGTGGTTGTAACCCGTTTTCTTGAACCTTGGCGGTTAGAGCCAGTGATCTAGTGTTGGTGGTTGGAACCTTCACTATAAAATTGATAGTTTCTGTTAAAGCAATTACTTTATTAAATTAATGCCTTTGAAAATATTTAATGGTATTTGAAATAAAATATTGCTTTGTGCAAAAGAACCATATAACCCTCCCTTGTTAAGCCTTGCATCTACTCATTTTCCCATGACTTGCGGAGTACTTTATGTACTCACATGCTGCACTCAAAGCAAAATCTCAGAGGAATATGAAGCTCGTGAAGGAGACTACGACTACGGTGCATATGGATTCAACGAAGGTTTTCCGAAGTACTAGGTTGCGTTTCCCCAGTAAATTGCCTGTGGCATATTGATGGGTCTTCATCCGAGTTTAGTTTGCTTCCGCTGTGTTTTGTGTGTGTGTGAGGTCTTGAAACCTCATTTGTAATAAAGAGGCCTTTTTGGTCTGTACTCTCAATTTAATGTAATAAAGTGTTGTTGGTTATGTATCATCACTGTTTGACTGTGTGCACTAGCTTTGATCTGAGACTAGTGCTGTAATACACAGAGGGTCCAGATTCGGAAATCCGGGGTCCCAACAGAGATGGTATCAGAGCCAATTTGACTGTAGGACGTGACCTAATTAGAATGGTCGTTAGTAGAAGAGCTTCAAAATTTATTTTATAAAATAAAAATTTAATAATGTGCTACCCTTGTCTTTTCTTGCCTTTCTATCTTTACCTTCGTCATGGTATTCTTCCTTTTCTATTTGCTTATCTCCTTTTTGAATGGTAAATGTATCCCCTTTCCTCTGTAATTTCTATAGATAGCTCAATGAGGTTGCGTCTGAGAAGCACCTGGAGAAGCGTGTCATCATGAAGGAGTGAAGAGTTGTTCTTTAGTTGTAGTACCCAAGTAAAGTTCTACGATTTTAGAACGATTGTATATTACTTGTTTGAGTGCTAGATGCACTGTACCAAGTCTTTGTATACTTGTAGTACAGTCATACTTAAAAACTATTTTAATTTCAAGCTAAGTTTCGTTCAAGTTGTTGTTTAGTCATTTCCCTGATCTCTTATCTATGCTACTTCCCTCTCATCTTTTGCTAACCCCAGTTACCACAACAGTGCAAGCTCCAATTCTTTCACTGTAATCTAAGTTTGGAGAATTTTTGGAGACCAAGAGTATATGGAAGACAATAAATTTATGGAAAGTACTCTTGTCGGGAAAGCTGTCACAATCAGTGGATGTCAAGTTAAGTAATTTGGAGAATTATTGCTAGTGTGATATATTTGGTGTAGAATTGGAATGATTGGATAATATTCGAGAGGATTGAGATGAAAATGTATATTTGTGGATACCAATTGATTATAAATAAATCTAAAGAGTGTCATCTTTGTGGATTGACTAGAGAATAAATACAAAGTTGAACTTGGAGGAGCTAATTAGATTATGGGAAAAGTTTAAACTTTGCCTTGGATTTATTATCTAGAATTGAAAGGAGCAATTGGATGTAAAATAAGATTTTTGTTGAAGGGATTATTTGTGATCGTTGAAGAATTAGTGTTAAGAGTTGATCTAGTAAAGGGAGAGATTAAAAGATTAAGAAGTTGATTTATCATAAACAATTCATGATATCAATTTTGGGTGATTTGGTTGAATCATGAAGAGTGGATGGATTTTGTGGAGTTAATTGATTATTAGAGTTTGGTGGACCTATTGATGATAAATAGATACTAGTGGAATTTTAGTAGATAGTACACTTAGATATCTTGGAGGATTAATTTTATCATTGCAAAGTAGACTTGGATATGTCAATTTGAATTTAGTGGATTTAATAGATTATTGCTAGATAATTGGACTTGAACGAATGGGATTAACTAGATCATTTAAGGATGTTCAAATGGATAATCTGGAGGATTTAAGTTAATTATGGGAGATAGATTGTCTGATAAGAATTAATTGAGAGATTGTCCAATAAGAATTAATTGAGGTACTTGAATTCATTCAAATTTGGTGGAAGCAAAATAATGATTATCAAGAGATTGATATTGGTGGATTATTGAATATTAAATTATTACTGAGATGGTTTTAAAATTGATTGATGATTATTAAAAGGTTGGATTAATTTTATATTATTTGATCAGAGTTATGGATCTGTTGGATTAGATAATGATCATAAAGCAATTGGTGGACATCACAAATTACAATGTTATTGGATTCTTGTTAGAAAAATTCTATGATTTGCCGTCGATTCAAATTAGAGCAAAGAATAAAAGTTTATGGGATTATTTGTTGAAATCAATGTGAAATCAATAAAGTGCGTTTGTGGTATATGATATTGGAATCAAGCATTTTTGAAAAGTTGAAATAATTATGTCTTTCTCGGATGAACACTTGCGGAAGTTAAGCCTTTTTTGGTGGAATTCTGAATTAATCGATAGGATAAGGGCAATTGAAGTTAACCCAGAGCTTGCACCCGACTAAAAATGTACCACTCCGATTTGTTGTTGTCTTCCGTATTTCTCAATTAAAGAAATACTTTATAGTACCGAAGAACAATTTATAATCATGAAGGAAGTTGAACATGATACAAGAAGCAAGGTCATCAAATTCTATAAGTGCAGAGGAGCAACCAAACAGAATCAGAAGCAACTTGGAGTGTGAGAAAGATCTAAGAGCTGAGTTCCCAAGTCTTTCTTTTCCTAGTCCGTCCGAATCTCGGGGACGAGATTCTTTCTAAGGGGGTAGTTTGTAATGACCAAATTGTTTATTCCAAATTTTCCAGAAAAAAAGTTTTTAATTTAAAATATAAAATAAAATTAATTTAGTTTAAAACAAAATAAGAGTTTTGTTTGTGTGAAATTTGAATTTTGTTTGCCTCGATTTTCCGCTTTTAGAAAGTGGATTTGAAAAGTAATTTATAGTAAAAACTTAAAATATTATTAAATAAAATGATATTTTGATTTTCTATAAAATCCTATGTCAAATTAATTATTTGAATTTATTTGGCTTTTATTTGGTTTTTCTGAGTTTCCCAGAGTTTTAAAATCTATTTTTAAAATAAAAAGTATTTTAAGTATGAAAATTAAAATACCAATAGTAGTTGGAAATATTTTTATTAAGTCCAAAATATCTCCAGGAAGTTGTTTGAATTTTCCTGGCATTTTTGGATATAATTTCATATTTTTCTGAGCTTTATTGAATTTTCTGGTGTTTTCTGAAAATCTAAATCAAATTTAATCCTCAACCCCTCTCCTCAGGCTGACAAGTGTCAAGCCCTCGTTCAATCCGTCCTGCCTATTTTAATCTCAGCCCTCCCTCTTCACTTACATGTTCGCCTCTTAGCCGACGGCTTGGATTTAATCCTCCACCGCCCGATCTAATTTCGTGCGTCTATCTTCACCTAACCCTTCGCTCTCCATCCGACGGTCCCGATTTCCTCCTTGCGCCGTATCGCTCATCCGACCGTTCGCTCTTTCCTCTCTCTCTCCTCTCTCACTGATAAATCCGGTTCCACCTGTTAGAATAATAAATCCTTTGCAAAAATAATTCAGCCAGAATCCTTGCTGATGTCATAAATTCATTTTCCGCAGAAAAATAATTACTCTGAAAATCATTTCCCTTGATGATGTCGTAATCTGATTTTTCAGTTCAAAAATAATTCCAGAAAATCAGTTTATTCTTTTTCTTTAGTTTCAAATTTCCGGGAGCCCGTATTTCTTCATTTTAACTCGGATTAAGCCCATTAAAAATTCTAATTTCTTCTAAAATTCTAATCCATCCAGTTTTACCATCACGTTGAATATTTGAAGTTTATTTGGTAATCAAAAATTTTAAATTTCAAATTCCAAAACCCAGTTCTTTTTCCAAGTCTCAATTCCATTCCAAATGTTCAGTTCTCTTCCAAAACTCAAATTCGAATATTGAAAAATTCAAAATATTCATGAAAATATTTATTCTAGTTTTCTAGGACCAGCTGTTATTTTTGTTTCTTGGCATTTCTGTCTTTTTATAAAAATAATAAAAAGAGAAAAACTTCACCTTTCCCAAGAAATCACCCATCCAACATTTTCCTATCAACAGCACGCTTAACATGTGATTTCCCAATCCACAGTTGCCATTTTTCCCTCAATGTTCTTTTGATTGAGTTATGTAATTATGGCATGTTATTCTCTACTCTATTGTTATCTTCCAGAGGTGGGCCATGGGCCTAGTCGGGTTATTATTAGGAATTAGAGATTGGTTCCTATTTGAGTTAGAGATTAGATTCCTTGTGTTAGAGATATAATTAGAGATATGATATTAGTTACTATATCTGTTAGAGATAGGATTGAAATTAGACTCTATCTGTTAGGGGGAGCCCATCTATATAATGAGGGCTACCGCATGCTATTGGGGGCAATCAGAGAAATACTAAAGTCTTCCCCGTCTAAATCTCTCTCTCCTTCTACGCCGACGCCATCCGGCCATCTTCTTGGTGGTGTTTATCCCGCATGAACCCCGGTTCATGACAAGACGAAATAGAGAAAAGACTGAACAACATCCGAAAACTGAAACACTGAAGAAAAACCAAAAACAAAGACTTCACTGAAGCACTACACAAACTGACAGGAGACTATATGCTCAGAATCTACTGACTGAGATCAAAATAGCATACATTTGAGAATGAACTGCAGCTGCCCTTATGCCTAAACTGAACCGGGAAAGAACTTCTGGCCGGACTGCAGTTGTAATCTCGGTCAGACCGTGATCAGGTGCAGCTCAAAACCGAAAATACTCAGACCTTCAGAAAACAAGAGAATTGTTGGATACTTGCTGCTCTTTTCTGGTCAAGGGGTTTAGGCTTCAAACTAAATAGCAGATGGTTCTCAGGAACAAGAGAATTCATACCAACAGAGCAGGAAATCAAAATCTGAGCAGAAAATTGAACATTGACAGAAAATGGAACTGATTTTCAAATTACTTGCTATTCTCTGCTCTTTAGCACAAGAGACTTTGAAATACATCAGGACATGATCTCTTAGCAATAACTCACAAACCTCAAGCCATCTTCTAAAAGGAAATCATGAGAACCGAGTGTCCCCTGTCTCCAAAACCCTAGCTACAGTGAATAACAGAGGGATGTGCAGTTCATGAGTAAAAGTGAGATGATTTTGATTCTATCATTTGGCTCTTTGGGAATCAACTGACCAATTGGTCTTGAGGCATCTTCCCATCATAGAGCAACCAAGAATCAATCACTCAAGCTAAAGATTCAACTCAGTTTCATTTCTTGCAGTGAAAAACCGAGAGAATGCAGAAAGTGAAAACCATCACAGAGAACACAAGAAATCAGTCCATCTCAAACCATCTTAGATTGATATTGAGGAAGAGAGATGAATGATTACAATAGGGAAACAACACTCCATCCCCATACGCAGTTGAAAAGGAAAATCACTACATGCTTCACACACGAGAGCACACTCTCTACACCTACTGCTCACAAGAACACACACAGGAGACAGCATGCCCTCCTTACCAACTCATACCAACTAAAGCAATAGAGAAGCAAAGCAAAACAAACCCCAAAAGAGATGGAGACCATGCAGGAGACATCCTCCTTTCATAGCCTCCCACTAATGGATTTGCCTCAGTTCTTTACCCGCTAAGCCTCAACAACTCTAGTGCTTTATCCATAATCCGCCTCCTTTAGTGCGGTTTGCGCTTTTACCAAAACGCCCCTCCTGCACCTTCCGGGAAGCTTCCGCATTCCTTGTCGTCCAAGCCTCGCAACCACTTCGAGTCCTCGAAACCTCGAGTCCTCGCCGTCTTCGGCACATCTCGACCGTTCTGACCTCGGCACCGTCTGCGCCTAGTCCGGTCATCCCGTGCCTCACCACGACTCCGTCTCGACGTCCTGCTGCCATCACAGACAAGAAACATATCACATAGCACCGTTCGACACATGCAAACCTCATTAGCATCTATAAATCAATCTCAAGCATAAAATGACCCAAAAGACCAATCGGAAAGAATGATATGCAATAAGTCCGTCTAACCAAGGCCGACTGAGCCAAATGCCGTCATGGCACAAAGCGAACCAATCAAACTCAATCTTTCAGAACACGTGTCAATTACTCATCACATACATGGGAGCACCTTCACATGGTCTCTCACTAGCGGTCCACCCTGACGTCAAACCGGCCAAGCAGAGGCTTCGGCGCATGTCCATTGACCGGCAACAAGTGGCTAAGGTGGAGATAGCGAAGCTTCTCCAGGCCGGAGTCATCGCAAGGTCCAACACCCGGATTGGCTTGCCAACCTGGTGCTGGCGAAAAAGGCCAGCGGCGTCTGGCGTATGTGCATCGACTTCACTGCCCTTAACAAGGCATGCCTGAAGGACGACTACCTCTTGTCGTGCATAGATCAACTGGTCGATGCCACCGCGGGGTGCGAGCTCATGAGCTTCTTGGATGCCTACTCCGGCTACCACCAGATCTACATGGCCAAATGTAGGATTACAATAACATAAACTATTGAATCCTATATAGGATGAAAACAACGTGAATTTGCAACAAAGGGTGTTTGACTACATCATAGAAAAATGCAAGAATTTTGAGATTAACAATGTACAAGTAGGCGTTAGACGCTAGATGGGTTGCAAGTAGGGGCCTAGCGCCTAGGCCACCTAGGCAGCCGACTTTAACATGGTGTGCTATGGGCGATGTTAAAACATACATGATGTTTGGAGAAAGAATAGTTATCTGGAATAACTTGTAATGTTGTAAATTTGATAAATGATGATGAATACTTCATCATTTGATATAAATTCTTGATGTAAATGCTTCATGTAAATATGCACATTAAGAATTAAATAATACATAAGACTATATGTATGATGTGTCAGTCAACGGATCAAAGACAAGGTTCATCACAAATGATCTACAGATCTACCATTTGGTCCATTACTTTGCTACATGTGCCACTCAGTCACTTGCAGTCTTGGCTACTGCTATACCACTCAATCATTCGAACAGTCAGCTCAGTCCATTACTTAGCAATTATCATTGCAACTTTGCATTTTGCAAGCAGCCAAGCGAAACAAGCAATAGCCTTCTCGTCTCTCGCCATCTCCGCTATTCCACTCCTTCCTCAGTCCTTCACCATCTTCTTCGCTACTCCTCCAGTCCCACCCTACTCGCCTAACCGACCATCGCACCAAGGTCACCTTCCGCTACCTTTGACCACCTCCCTGCCTAGTAGCCCACTTAGCCGACTAATGCCTAAGGCCCAGCGGTCCCCTGCTGCCCAGTGCCTGGACGACTGCCTAGGCCGATTTTGTATCACTAGAGATTAAGTGTTAATTGATGAGATGGATAGGAAGAGATGGTGAATTGGACCTCTCAAAGGGAATAGAGTATATGTCACACGACGACGCGAAGCACGCCACCCATGGCTGCATCCTGGTGGCTCGATATTTCATCGAACATGTGGTGGACAACTAGCTATGATACTATAATGTTAGGTACTAGCTTTAGGATACGAATAAAAACAAGTGTTTTTGGAGAAAATGGGGACAGAGAACAGAGAAATTATAGGATGAAAGCATAATACAAATAGGGAATGGGAAGAACGGGAGGATGCCAGTGCCTTTGGTTATTTTTCTCATTGATGCCTTTTCCCAACTATTACGTCTCTTCTTATGTAGGTCCTGTTCAAAAGTGTTGTGACTTTTGGTTAATTGCAAGAGAGATTAGGGGAGTAGAGGACACTCGTGTTAAGAAGTCACTCTATTCAAAGTGACTCTTACAGTGACTCCTACAAACAGATTATATAAACTACTTTAAGAATCCACTTTATTCAAAAGCTGATTTCTAAATACCAAAAGACAGAGACTGGTTGGAATATTGCTAAAGTCTGCCCCTCTGGAGTAGAATGGGCCACGAGCCAGCCCTTGGGCCCAGTTGCTTGTCAAGCCCTGAAGCCCAACTACCACTGGACCCACGTCCGTGACCATAGCGGCACAGCACCATTCCCCATGGTTCGTGTCGTGTACCACTGTTGAAGCTCCACCGACACAGCACAGAACAGGGGAACCATGGCGAGGGTCCTCCTCCGGCGAGCCCAGCCCCTCCTCCACCGCCTCCTCCGGCCGCCCCTCTCCTCCTCTTCCTCCGCCCTGGTTCGTCTCCCCCGCCTTTCACTCCTCAAGCTCCGCCCATTTCTTTTGTTGTTCCAAACCCTGATCAAGGTACTGAGCCGAGTCGATTCGATTCGGTTCTTGTGTGTGCTTGTTCGGTTCGGATAAACGAGAGTGGAATGGATGGGATTCTACCCTGGTGGTAGTTCTTGGAATTCGAGAGCTCCTCAATTGGAGAGGTTTCCGATAGGGTTTTGGCGTAGTATTGGTTTGCCATACGTACTGCCTTTTTTCTGTATGGTTTGAAATCGGTGGCACATGCTTGGGAGCAGCGAACCATGCGTTTCAATCGTGAAAATAGCGAACCGAAGGGCCAAGCGTGGATTAGGATTTCTGGGGTCTCGCTCACTTGTAGGCTTGACGATCATGTGGAGCCTTGTCTTGAGTTATGTAGACTTACCATTTAAACGTACTCCTTACAATTATATCCGAAACAAGATTACGACAGTTCTCGAATTGTCATTGTGGTTGATCCTGATTCCTGAAGTTACCTTCCATGTTCTAAAATTCCTAAACAATCAATTCCCTTTGATTCATGTTAATCATATATTTTTTTGGATTTTCATTTTCCTGAATTTTTCTTGGATACTTGATTATGTTAATTATTCTTGGATCTGCATAAAGGAAAGTCATCTTAATTTGGCGGACTTCTTTGGTTGTTCAGCAAAGACAAAAAAAATCACGAGCCTGTAGAAGACATGGATATCTTAAATGTTATTGAGAAACGATAAGAAAACCAAGGGTAACCTGCCAGTTATTGCTAGTAATTGCGTAGTATCTCGGTGATTACCAGGAGAAATCTCTGTCTGAAAGAACAAATAACTTTGAAATCTCAATTTCTAATTTAAATATGATGCTTGCTTTTGATTTTTTTACTTTATATGTGTATATTTGTGGTCAAGGCTTTGTGTCGTACAAGGTTGTCACGGCGCTCCAAGAAGTCGCGGCGAAGCCGGGCGCTGGACGTCTAGTCGACTAGGCGTCGCCATGGCGACAATTAGACGATAGTAGTTAGACGACAAATAATACCTTATATGATCGAAAATAAATAACCATGCAATATAATAGTATAAATTATCTAATAACCATATCTTAGGAGGTCTAAATTAGAAGAAATCTATTGAGAAAAGGGTTTGTTTGTAATTTTTAGAAACTCTGTAGGTCTAAATTAATAGAAATCTATTGAGAAAAGGGTCGTTCGTAATTTTTAGAAACTCTGAGGACTTAATCGCAAAACAACAAGAAAAATATAACGCCGGAACCCTAGCCGCCGCCGCCTGCCTGACTCTTGACTTCCGCCTCCCCATCTCTCTCTCGCCGCCTCCTCCTCCCGCCCGATCCGCCGCCTCCTCCCCTGCGTCGCCTCCTCTCCCACCGCCTCCCTCCTCCACCTCCTCGCTGCCGCTGCCGCCCGCCCCTCCGCCTCGCCTCGCCGGCGGCCGGCCCTTCATCCTCCTCCTCTCTTCCACGCCACCCCGCCTCTGCCCCTTCCTGCGGCCGGCGGTGGAGAAGGTCAGATCGGCCACGGCATGGCGAAGGCCGCAGATCGGCGTCAAGAACGGAGAAAGCAAGAGATCGGCGCCCGGCGGGAGAAGGCAGAATCGGCTCGGCGGCGGAGATCTCTGGGCGACCACCTTGGCGTCCTCCTCCGACCGCCAGACGACTTTGCCGCCTAGGCGACGCCGTGATAACCATGGTGTCGTATCAAATAACTTTTACATAATTTAGTAATTGTGTTCAGTATGCACCGCGAACTGGTAAATTCTCGGCAGTTACCAGCTGGTAACCACTTTTGAATCAAGGTTTTGTGAGGTATTTTGGCAGGAAAAATCGGTAATTGACCAGGAATCAGAACCAACAGATGCTCGAGGTTGTTTCTGTCATCAATTTTGAATCCTTGCCTGCAGTAATGAGTTTATAATGATGACCATGCCTTGTCCATTACTTGAGGTCCTTGAAGGTCCTAACCGTTGTTTTCTTTTAGAAGCCCTTATGATATATCAGTATCACGATTCATGGTTATAACAGAATCAAAGAACTAACACTTGCCTAATTACGATCATGCTCTGTTTTCTTTTGCAAAAGTGGGGCAAACGTAGTTATACCCATGGTTATCAACATGGTTGTCAGGGCGTCGCCTAGGCAACGCCAAGTCGTCTGGCGGTAGGAGGGACGCCGAGGTCGTTCGCCTAGCTCGCTCCGCCGCTGACGCCGATCTTTGGCTCGCTCTGCCGTTGGCATCGATCTCCGCCTTGCTCGCCGCCGTCGTCGATCTCCAGCCTACTCCCGCCGCCAACGCCCCTCTTCACAGTGACTACCATGCCGGGAGGAGGCGGTGGGGAGGAGGCGGTGGGCGCGAGGAGGAGGCGGTGGGAAGGAGGCGGCGGGCGCGGGAGGAGGCGGTGGGGAGGAGGCGGGGGGGGGAGGCGGTGGGGAGAGGAGGGCGGACGTGGGGAGGAGGCGGCGGGAGGAGGGATACAGGGGGGCAGGTGAGGAGGAGGTGCGGGGAGAGGCGGGAGAGAGACGAGTTGGGAGAGAGATGGGGGAGGCGGGAGCCGAGGAGAGCGGTCAGGCGGGGGGTGGTGGTGGCTAGGGTTAGAGATATATCTTTTGGTTTTTTGCGATTAAGTCCTCAGAGTTTCTAAAAATTATGAAAAGTCCCTTTTCTCAATAGATTTCTTCTAATTTAGACCTCCTGAGATATGGTTATTTAGATAATTTATGTTATTATTTTGTATGGTTATTTATTTTTCAATCATATAAGGTATTATTTGTCGTCTAACTACTATCATCTAATTGTCGCCATGGCGGACGCCTAGGCGTCCAGGCGCCCCGGCCTCGCCGCGACTTGCCAGAGCTCTGTGACAACCTTGGTTATCAAGGTGTCACCTAGGCGATGCCAAGGCGTCCTGTTGGCCGAAGGGGCACGCGTCGCGGACGATCGCCCAGCCCACGAGGAGTTAGGTGGTTTCACGCGCCTAGGTGTCTGTGGTGTCACCAAGGGCATTGTGGCGGCCGCTTGGGGGTGAGGGGGCCCATCTGCAGTCGGAGGAGGGCGGAGGCGGCGGAATGGCGGGTCGAGGCTGCAGGAGAAGGCTACTGGGCGGCCAACGGGAGCGGCGGGTCGAGGCGGTGGGGCGGCGATGGCACAGGGGATGGGGGCTTCAAGGAGGCGATCTGCAGCCTCCTCCGCCTCCCGGCCGATCTGACCTCCTCCGCAGCATCGGCGGGAGGAGGCGGCGGGAGGGGTTGGAGGGAGGAGGCAGGGAGGAGGCACCAGGCGGGCGGGAGGGCGGGAGAGCGGGACGAGAAGATGGGGAAAGAGCGGGAGGAGTGGTCATGGCTAGGGTAAGGACTGAAGTTTTGGTGTTTTACGATTTAGTCCTCGGAGTTCCTGGCAATTACAAAGACCTCTCTCAGTAAATTTCTTCAAGTCACCCCTTGAGACATGATTATTTGCATAATTTATGCTATTATGTTGCATGGTTATTTAATTTTCGATCATATAAGGTATTATTTGTCGTCTAATTGTCGCTATGGCGAGCGCCTAGTCGACTAGGCGTCTAGACGCCCCGGCCTCGCCGTGACTTGCCGGAGCGCCGTGAAAAACTTGGTTATACCAAATTGGCTAATTTGTGAACAACTTAGCAACACGATTGATAGACTGCTAGTGTCACACCAAATCATAATTATCATCTTTTTTCTTTTTGTTTTTTCAGGGATGCTGCAATCAAAATTTATCACCTACAGTTCAGTTGCGGAGCTTCTTGGCAGGAGGTGTGCAAATGTCTGCCATTTCCTTTCTAAAGTTGTGTCATGATTCTAAAGTGATACCTTGCAGAGCATTTTCCACCTGTAATACGTATGTGCATCATGATATTAGGACAGCTATTGTAAACAACCTTTTGCATTAGGTAGTACTTTGGATGCACTTTTGCAGCATTCCTTGAATATATAAGATGTTATGTGTATAGGAGAAAGAGCAGAATTACGCTGTTAGTATCGAAGGAAAATTCTCTTCAGATTTTGCTGACCTGTACCCAGGAGAAAGAATTGAGTTGTTCTGTAAGTTCTGTGGTAAGATGCTATTCAGTCTTTAGCTAATAGGGAAAACAGGAAAAAAATTGGGTCAATTCAGTACATCTTGAAGGGTAATTTTCATCTCCAAATGCTTTGGAGCTAATTTTACTTGCTGTATGATGTCTCTAGAAGGTGGAAATAGTGCTGGTGTGTTACATACTTCTTTATGTCTGCTTTTCAGTACTGATGTTTGTTATTTGTTTCCATATTCTGGAAAATTTTGCATGATACATCTTGTTATTTGCTTCCGGATCCATGTAACCCGAGCATTCAGTTTGAGAATAATAATTGTCATGAACCGGGGTTCATGCGGGATAAACACCACCAAGAAGATGGCCGGATGGCGTCGGCGTAAAAGGAGAGAGAGAGAGATTTAGACGGGGAAGACTTTAGTATTTCTCTGATTGCCCCCAATAGCATGCGGTAGCCCTCATTATATAGATGAGCTCCCCCTAACAGATAGAGTCTAATTCCAATCCTATCTCTAACAGATACAGTAATTAATATCATATCTCTAATTATATCTCTAACACAAGGAATCTAATCTCTAACTCAAATAGGAACCAATCTCTAATTCCTAATAATAACCCGACTAGGCCCATGGCCCACCTCTATGACATAATACTGATCTCATTTGTCAAGTTTGGGTGGTGAATTTATTGATTATTTCAATCAGGATTTGCTCACTGATCCTTGTTAGGGAGAGAACAGTCAAAATCAGATGAAGATGGTTACAGTGAAGCAACTGTTAAGCGAAAAGACTTTGCGCTGCAACAAGCTCTGGACCAAATTACATCTGCATTTGGGGAGGAGTCAATTATGTGGCTAAATCGCTCTTATGGTCCTAAAGAAGTTCCTGTCATATCTACTGGATCTTTTGCATTGGACATAGCTTTAGGAATTGGTGGGCTTCCAAAGGTCAGTTAATGGTATTTTTTTTTGACTACGTAAGTGAATTATTGTGGTATCCAGGACAGGATACATGCCTTAATTAGTGCATGACTTGCCAGTGTACTGACCTATTCATCACAAGAACCAGCATGTCAAATGAAATTTGGATTTTTGGCCGATAATTCCAGTATAACAGCTTGTTTGAAGCTGCTTGGTCTTACACTAGTAATTGCACGAAGCTGGTCCTCATTTAGGATGTAAGTCAAAGCACACACAGAGAAGCATGTTAATTTAAAGTCGTGCTTGGCTAGAAAAGGATATGTACATGTTTGTTAGTCTAAGTTCTTTCATTATTGGTTAACTGATAAATTCTGAATGAATTTCATTTTAGTCACATATATGGTTTAACTTTTGTGCTAATGTTGTTTATTGTTTTGTTCACTCTGTTTCCTTTTACATTTATGAGCAGGGAAGGGTTGTTGAAATTTACGGCCCAGAGGCTTCAGGGAAAACAACTTTAGCACTTCATGTCATAGCTGAAGCACAGAAGAATGGAGGTAAGTCATGTACCTACATCCAATCAGTTGCTTGTGAATTACATACCTTGGCCTCCGTAAAAGCAAGAGCAATACAAAAGCTAATTAAGATGTCACTGTACTAATTTTGAATTATAAAAACAGGAGTACATTCTTTTTTCAGATGAAGTATATTTGTTATTCAGAAAAAGAGGTAGTAGAATGAGTACTGCAGCTAATGCCCAAGTCCTTAGTGTTAGCTTCCATGACTAACACCATACAGAGCTTGGAGTTGTACCTTTGACTTCAAAACTATCAATAAAATGGTAGGCAAAGCAAAAGGGCTAATTTCAATGGATTCAGGGTTAGTCGTGTACTCATGTAGGACAAAGCCCAGGATGGTGTTTAGTACTAAAGTCCTTTTTGTTGTAATATCATCAGGAATTAGGTTAATTGTGGATATCTATATTTAGTTGAGAAAATTGCCGTCACCTTTCTATTGTTTTATTGTCCATTGATTTCTTTTATCAGAGCCGACCTTGTTCACTCTGCCCTGACCATGCAATTAGCTGTGAAAAGGAAAAGTGGAAATTGTTGGAATATGCCATTGCTGTTTTACCACTTATTCACAATGGTCTTAAGTTTCAGTTGTAAAAAGGAAAGTGGCAATAATTCACTGGCAGAATAAAAGATCACCTATTATTCAGTGGTGTAAACAAGTTCTTTTTCCAAAAGAGGGGTGCTGCCTCCAGATTTTAATATTCACGTACGCTGTGAGGATATCTCCTCTATGTGATCCTTTGATTTTTATTAATTTGTTTTTGATTCTTTCAGGATATTGTGCTTTTATAGATGCTGAGCATGCTCTGGATCCAGCCTTAGCAGAGTCTATAGGTGTGAAGGCAGAACACCTGCTACTGTCTCAGCCAGACTGTGGTGAACAGGCCCTTGGCCTTGCTGACATCCTAATTCGAAGCGGTTCCATTGATGTCGTGGTTGTGGATAGTGTACGTAGAAAGTTAGTACCTTCAGCTATCTCCATGCTTTGCTTCTGCCCTCCGGCTTCCTGGCGCTCCAGAGCTTAAAAGATACAGATAATATTATGGTTATGCACATGAGAATTTTATCTTAAAATGAAACAATTAAAATATACGATTGACAAATTGCTGTAGTCACTCAATTTGATAACTTCAATACTCTTTTATTATACTTGTGATAATTCATACTCCAGAATGTTGTATGACCTACCAATATTTCTTTTATGCTGCACTCTCCATAACAGAACTGTTTTATAACGGTTGTTCTGGTTACATTTTGGTTACAGCTAACACTGTGCAGCATAACCATACGTACAGGTAGCAGCTCTTGTTCCCAAAACTGAACTGGATGGTGAGATGGGTGATGCACATGTTGCACTTCAAGCAAGGCTTATGAGTCAAGCACTTCGCAAGTTGAGCCATTCTCTTTCTCGGTCCAGGACAATCTTGCTGTTTGTTAATCAGGTTTGCATTCTGTGTAATATTGGTGGTGCAAGCTTCTAGAATCTGGATGAGAAAACAGTTTGTAGTATATTCTTTTCAAATGCACTTTGCATGCTTCTAGTTATGTACTTATGTTAAAGAAATTTTCTTTGTAATCTTGGATACTAACCTCACTTAGTATTCAATGGTGCCAAATGCACCATTTGAATTTTGTTCTATGTTTCTCTTTAACATTCTACACTCTACAGACATCTGGTCCACTCTATTTACAAATTAGAAAGATATATTCGGGCACTACTCCATTTTTGGATGTCAAGAATGATAGTCATGCATCACTTTTACTAAAAATAATCTTTAAAATAATTATTTCAGTCCTTACCATTATTAAGAAATGTAATGTTGCATTCTAATAGGCCAGTGATGTCATCAGTCGTGACAATATGTTTTAACAGTCAGTGTAATGAACAAGAAAAATAAAGAACTCAAATTATTAGCGAACCATGTGTTTATAGGCTAGAAATATTTTAGTAGAGTTGTCTCCTGGATGTGATTTGATTTTGATTTGCATCTGCAGGGTGTATTATGCCCAAATACTTAGTTCCAATCGAACCTAATTTGCTTAGCACTATCGCTTAGTTCACTTATGATGTTTGTTTGGAGGTAACAGCCAGTAATTATTTCTGGGTATGTCTTGGTATGTGTACAGGTAAGATCAAAACTAAACACATTTAGTGGATTTGGAGCACCAGCAGAAGTAACTTGTGGAGGAAACGCCTTGAAATTTTATGCGTCTGTCCGCTTGAACATCAAAAGGATCGGGCTTATCAAAAAGTCTGAAGAGGTAAAAGCATCACAGAGATATTAATTATACGTTGTTGGGTACTCTCTCCTTAGAAAAATGTAAGGCATGGTTTGACTTGCTGCGGTCTCCAAGATTGAGCTTTGACTGTTAATTTCTTCATAATACTTTGGTTATAGCTACAAATCATAATCATAAGAAAGTACTTTTAATTACGTATCCAACAGTATCGTTTTGTGTGTGTGTGTGCAACATATATTGTGCACTCAAGCTTGGGGTGCACTGACTCACAGTGCACCACAACTAAAAAAGTCACAAAAAAATTCGAGAAAATTTCTATATATACTTCTAAACTTTAACTATGCATAAAATTTAAAGTTTAGATTCATTATATGTTAGCGGTAACAAAAAAGAGAAATTTGACAAATGTTAAGAGTTCAAATTTGTCAAAATTTTCTTTTTTTGCTACTCTTAACATAGAATGAATTTGAATTTGGAATTCTATTACATAGGTGAAGTAAACCATGGAATATATGTAGACATTTTCTCGAAATTTTTCGTAACTTTTTTAGTTGGGGTGCACCATGAGTGCACTCCAAGCTTGAGTGTATAGTATATGTTGTCATACATATATATATATATATATATATATGTATATATATGTATGTATATATATGTATATATAGATGTATGTATATATATATATATGTGTGTATATGTATGTATATATATGTGTGTGTGTGTATATATATATATATATATATATGTATATATATATGTATATATGTATGTATATATGTATGTATATATGTATGTATATATGTGTGTGTGTGTGTGTGTGTGTGTGTATATATATATATATATATATATATATATATATATGTATTTATTTCCACACACACACACATAGAATGAATTTGAATTTAAAATTTTATACATATGTGGAGTAAGTTTAGAAGTATATCTAGAAATTTTCTCGGAATGTTTCGTAATTTTTTTAGTTTAAGTGTACAGTAAAGGTGAGTTGCATACTATATGTTCATATATATGTGCGTGTGTGCTGGACTAGTTATTGGTCAAATTTTAGGAACATTGAATCTCAAAATATGTGGGCGGCCTACGTTTTCTATGGAGTGTTTAGTATACTTTTGCCACAGATGCAACACAGTAAAAAAATTCAAATTTGGTAAATGTTCTTAGACTTGCTTATATAGGTCAACTAATTTGGCAAATGTTCTTTTCCTATGAACTTGTACCCCCACATAGTTCTGGCCAACTAGATTGGCCTCACTCAAAGATGAATATCCCGCAAATGTTATTGGAGTATTTTGAATGTATATTATAAAACTTCATTCTTAGTCACTAGATTGTGTCTACTTATGAAGCTCTCATGGGCTCATGGCATGATTGTTTCTATCGTATTCTAGAACCATCAATTCCTTTTCTTTGTTGCTATTTGCTAAGACCAATTCAGCTCCCACTCAACAGGTTGTTGGCATGCAAATTCAGGTCAAGATTGTGAAAAACAAACATGCTCCTCCATTTAAGATTGTACAGCTTGAGCTTGAATTTGGCAAGGGCCTGAGTCGTGAATCGGAGATTATTGAATTAGGCTGCAAGCACAAATTTATAACAAAATCAGGAGTGTTATATCACATGAACGGGCAAAATTTCCATGGCAAGGATGCTATCAAACACTACCTTGCTGAAAACAAAGATGCCCAAGAATCTCTAATGGTGATGATAAGAGAAAAGATAATGCAAAGAGAGTTCCAGCCAGATAGAAACAATGAGAATGCCAACTCAGATACGAGCGTAACAAAAGAGACTGTTCCAGCAACAGATGAAGAAATACCTGACGAGCTTGAGGTCTGAAGAATGTGTAAATATGTTACTCGCCTTCTCTGCTAATATGTTACTTGCCATCTCTGCTTGGAACGATGAAACCGTGGAACTAAACTCAACTAAGCTGTGCAATAAGAACCGAGTAGAGATAAAATATACATCACGTTTTATCTTTTCACTGATTACAATTGTACATATTTTGTTCTTTTGTCTGGAAAGCTAACTAGTTCATCAAATATTCCTGAATCCTGATAATAGTAGCTCTTAGTATGTTTTCTGATATTCTTTGATAATCTTTTTGGGTTTCTAAATGGTACTGAGTGGCGATATCTAGACCATGAGGAGAAAACGCTTACCATCTGTTTTGCCATCTTTGTTCCTGTGAATTCCGCGATTGGGTTTGGAAAAACGATCCTTGTGATCCGCTTGGTGGTGCGCCATCCTTGCCGGTGCAAGCAGGTTTTCTCGGAGTTTGTGGTTGGGCGACTATCAATTATCTCGGTTTGGAAATTGCAAGTCGCATGCTAGACTTGTTATCGAGTTGGGTTTCTGCGTTGTGAATGCTAAGAAATCTGGGCCTGGGAATGCTAAGAAATCTGGCCTGGGCCTGAGGCTTTGGCCCATGGTGGACATCTCACCAGAAGACTATAAATAGGGAGCTGTATCGGTAGATTTTGAAGACATGCAATCAGAAAAGCAATAAAGAAAGACATGGAATTCTCTCTACCTCTCTGTGTTTTCAATCTATTATTCTATCTTCTGTGATTGATCTCGTTTTGCATTAAGCAGAGAAATCGATCGAACTGGTCGCCATCGACGGTTCCTCAATACGTTATCAGCATGAATCGCTCCGGTGAATCGAAGGTAATCATCGAAGCACTAGTAGATTGAATTATTTAGATCGCTCTAAATTCGTAGTTTTTGTTTTCTATATTATTTTTCTATGGTGCAAATTCACTCTAATCTACCATGATCAGACTTGAAGTCGCCGGCACAATGTCGATCGGTAGATTGCATGAAAGAGTATATATCGATTGCACTGTAGATTGAAAAAAAGAGAGTAAGAAACACCGCACGGCCAGCCCCGTACGGCCGCCGGCCTGTCGCCGGCCCTCCTCCTCATATTTTTTTGTCACGCTGAGTATCTTGATCTTGTAACTCTGATCTTGAGTTGGTTTTGTCGTCAGCAACCTGCCATCAATGTCTTCAAAGAAATCCAGACGTTCCTTGAAGCAAACCCTTCAGAAGTAACCATAATTGTCCTGGAAGACTACACTGCTTCAGGGTCCCTGCCAAAAGTATTCAATGCTTCTGGCCTCATGAAGTATTGGTTTCCGGTGGCAACTGGCCTTTGCTTAAGGACATGATCACAGATGAGGGCTTGAAATATAGACCTAAATTAATTTGGGAGCTGTAGTTTCTTTTTCTTCCGTCCCTTCCCTAGCTTGTTCATCGTGTGTTTCCATCCTATCATGTCGTGTTCTTGTCACTTGATCTGTTTCTGTGTAATTAACTGCGCATGAACTGTTAACTTGTATCATGATCACGGGATCACCTGTTAAGGTGTAAATTAATAATGTATCGAAATCAGTGTGTGTAATTTTAAGTTTTGTGTTCATCACCTCCATTACAAACTAAGGGTTGTTCAGACTCAGATCAGATCATTACTGACAACACTCAGCTGGCTAGCAAATTTTGACATCTAGTTGCCATTGATCCTCCCCTTCCCCCAATATTGACATAGACAAATCTTTAGCAGAAATGTAAAGAAAGTACTAATTTCTGCCTCAAAAAACTCAGCTTACAATTGACAATCTGAATTTTTTCAGGTCACAACTCACAACCCAAGCACAAAATTTCACTCAACCATCACCTGGGAGTCATCACAATGTATGCAATAGCACTTAGAATTTCTCCCAATCAGAAGCTAGGCCTGTTTCCCTGATTACAACTCAAAAAATGCATTCATTTCGCAATCCGAGGCCATAATCTGCACGAATTTCATACAATTCGTAGTCCACAAATTTTACAAGAAATTTCAACGGAAAACCAATAATCAAAACCACATATACAAGATTTACATTTTTTGATTTCGATTCATGTTAAAAAATACAAGAAATTCAGATACAAGAAATTCCAAGAAAAAATGAGAAAAAAATTGGGAGCGCCGGATCCAACCGCCATGGCCACCCCGACATTGAGGCTAACGAATCCGGCTTCCCACTGATGAAGAAGACAGGTGATGA
The DNA here is from genome assembly GCA_036346245.1 of Bonia amplexicaulis. Classification (NCBI taxonomy): domain Eukaryota; kingdom Viridiplantae; phylum Streptophyta; class Magnoliopsida; order Poales; family Poaceae; genus Bonia; species Bonia amplexicaulis. The sequence continues at coordinate 7,428,868 of CM070766.1, forward strand.
AGAAGAATGCTCAGTCGCCGCCGCCCCAGTGACGAGACCGGCATATATAGATAAGCCTCATTAGAGCTAGGCTCGCCAGTGGCATCGGAGTTGAAGGTGGTGCTGGGCTTTGGAGTTGAGGGAGCCAGGGTTGAGGAAGGTGGCGGCGCTTCCTAATTTAGATTCCGAAAGAAACTTACTACAGAAACTACAACAATTTAGCCAACTAACTTGATATACTGACAGACAGAAGATGACAGATTCATGAAGTTATGCAACAAGCCAAATTGGCTAACAGAGGTATGAAACTCAAGATTACAGTAAATATAGATTCTGAAAGAAACTTACTGTAGATCAGAGTATCAAATGCTGATAGTAACAATGATCTAGAGCTCAAGCTTTAGATATTCAATCTCAGTATTAGACCACATTTATCCTCATCGAGCTTACACTATGCCACATGCAAACTATGTCTCCCAGTACTAGAGCAAGTGATAAAGACTAAGAACTAGCACGACTCACATAGTTTGCAGAAAGAGGAGAAGAAGAAACTCACAATGCAAACGACACTCAAAGCCGTCCAGAAGCAAATCAAGCCGATGAATATCAACAAGAACCAGGCAAGGCACACCTGAGGGTGATGTCCCAGAAAACCTAGCACCCCTCTGTGCTACCGCAGAAGAAGAGTGTGGTTGACGGAGATACAATGCCCACTCCAACCTCAGGTAGCCGACGCCGGAGTCGAAGGTCGGGGTTGATGCCGCACAAGACCAATAAGAGCTCCGGCCGAGAACGCTCGTGAACACCAAAAACAAGTCACAAATCTCCCATAAAACTCAGCACAAGCCCGAGCCGAATCAACATCTAGAGGTAAACCACACACCTTTCCTCTCGGTCAGATCCAAGAGAAGGCTCAAGGAAACCGCACGAGAAAACTCTAGAATGGCGATTTGAGCTCCTCAGCCGACGGCGACAGGAAGTAACCCGCCCGACGGCTCTCAAGACTCAAGATCGAAGAACCACTGAGAGAGATTTGAGATCGGAGAGGGAAGAACTCACTACTGCATTCAGTCACCACAGAGAGGGGAGACACCATATATAGGAGAGCGGGGCCAAGGCCGACGGGCTGCAGCCACGGCTGGCGCCGAAGCTCCCCACTGGTGACGGCTCCATCGCCGCCGCCGCCATTAGACTCGGTCGCCCTGAACGATGTGGTCAAAGCCGCTCCGTGCCGCACGTGAGAAGACGGACGCGAACGCGCACGCGCACGGGAACGGGAGCAGGAGGAGACGCTCCTCCCCTTATCTCCTCGTCCGGCCCACTGATAAGTAGGCCCCACCTCTCTCTCACTCTCTTTTTTTTCCTTTGCAATTTTGAAATTATCGAAGTGCCCCTGAAAAACAACAATATGACCATTGCCATTTGCATCAACAAGTTTGAGATGCCCCACGAATGCAGCATTTTCATCTGGATTATTTATCCCACTCCCCATCTTTTGGGGCTCTTGCCCTTCATTGTATCTGACAAAACCACCAACAAAAATATCCACGGGTGTATGAGACAGCTTGGGCATCAAAGATTTTGGAAAGGAGCCCACTGATATGGCAGCACCGTTAAGCACAAAATACACGTGCCAATCACCGGCAGAATCCTGCAATGAAGTATAAACAATGATTTATAGGGCAGTTTAAGAAAAAAAAAAAGGTGTTGAAGTCCCTCAGCAAACCAAATATATAATAAATAAATATTTCCAAAACTCCCAAGAAAAATATTTCTAAATTTGGCGTAGCACCGCAATTGTCTAATGTTGTTTGATTACATCATATGTAGTTGATATTATACTTTGTACGTAGTTCCATCTAACTCATTGCGACTTCAAAGTTAACTGATCAAGTCTTTACTGAAGTTTTGGTGGTCATTATGAGTTATCTGTAATTATCTAAGACAATATTTTCTGCACATGTCTAACATAAGGGTGATATATCACTACTACAGAAAAGGTCATCACAGACGGTTCAAAAACGTCATCACAGACGGTTTTGTGAACCGTCTCAATTTATGGGTCGAATAATACGAGATCATCACGAGGCGGCTTTCGAACCGTGCGTGGTGCAATATCACTGACGGTTCTTAACTAAAACCGTCAGTGATAGTTATAATCACAAAGCGGTTTTAATTAAGAACCGTCGGATTTATAAATATCATCGCGACGGTTTTAGTTAAGAACCGTCTGATATGATATACGAGCGGTTCTTAACTAAAACCGTCGCGATATTTATAAATCACGACGGTTCTTAATTAAAACCGCTCGTGATTATAACTATCACGACGGTTTTAGTTAAGAACCGTCGTGATATTCTCTCCTAAACCTATTTCTGTTTATTGGCTAGCCTCAGGAAATGCTAGCCATGCCTTCTGAAATAAGCAGATCAACATATACATGTATACATCCAATTCACATCTCAATTCCTTTCACAAACATAAAACATCTATTTTTATTAAGATTAGAGCCTACCATTACAATATCTCAAAACATTACAATATCTCAAAACAACGAGCAGGTTACACAACAAGAATAGAGAAAAAGCAAAGATCATCTATGCCTTCTCGCCCCTGATGCAACGCATGAGCTGGCACGGTTGGCACGAGCTAGTTGCTTCTGCGATGTCTTGCCTCCCGTAGACTTATGCGTCGTCTGCAAGGAGGAGGACAGCAAAGAGGAGGAGAATAGCAAGGAGGCTGGCTTTTGGTTATATTTATAGGGGAGGGGGAGGGAGAGGCGGAGCTACGATCCGTGGGGTGAGGATTGGTCGATTTCTATTGGCTATGATTGGGTCGAGTAGGATCGACGGGCCTGATTATCGAGACGGTTCTATATATAGAACCGTCTGTGATGAATGAATATCACAGACGGTTCGATATATAGAACCGTCTGTGAATTAGAGCACAAAATTTTATATACCGATGCAATATAAACAACTAGTCTGAAAAGATAAAATAGCAAAGTTTTATATGACTTATATATACTCGTTTGAAAGGTTTCGACGAGATCTACAACTTTTCAGTTGAAGCAAAATCCAAATTCCTAAAGGAAGACTAAGAAAAAAGGCAAAAACAGACACCAAAAACTTGCAACGCAGGTTTAGGTCCAAAGATGGCCGATTTTGGGGTCTTGGAGGCGACTAGCGCAAGCTGGTCGTTATTTTGGATCGGGCTCGTCGTTAGCTTTCCAACGAGTACAAGAACGGCGAAAACGGACACCGTATGCAAAAATTATGCCCGTTTTACTGAAGGTGTCTCAAAACTGAATCATACTCGGACTTAAGCGGGAAAATATGAAATTTTGAGGAATTGCAAGGCGGGAAACATATCACAGACGGTTTTATCACAGACGGTTTTATAATAAAAACCGTCTGTGATATTCCAAATTATCACAGACGGTTTTATAATAAAACCGTCAGGATATTCGATATCACGACGGTTTATAATAAAACCGTCAGGATATCTGAAATATCACTGACGGTTTATATTATAAAACCGCTCGTGATATTCATTTGCACCGTTCAGCGGTAAGAACCGTCTATGATACTCCTTTTCCCGCCACAAATACCACAGACGGCCTCCAAATTAAAACCGTCTATAATAGTATACATCACAGACGATTTCACAAAATAAAACCGTCGTAGTAGTGTATATATATATATATATATATATATATATATATATATATATATATATATATATATATATATATATATATATATATATATATATATATATAACTCATACAGGCGGGTTGACATTATTGGACTATCTTAAGTCAACGAGTATCCCAAACTTGATTTTCCTTGAGTCTAGATAGAGGTACATGAATAATAAACGTATAATGAAAAATCTTATTGTTTAACCATTGGTTGTTAGTAGTTTTATAAAATTACTGTTTAAATGGCATACTTATGCAACACTGCCACCCATTCTTGTGGCCGGAGTGACCCATGTGAGTAGAACTACTAGATAGTCCCACGTTAGAAGTTTGCATTGTATAGTAGTACATAATGGCTTGAAGGACCAAAAGTAGTACAACCAAGTTAACCACTTTGGGCTAAGTGAGAATGAAAGTGTAATGTTGTTCTTATGTGTGAATAGGATTATTCTTGTGGGGGTAGTATTGACGATTTTGGGCCCTAGGTATAACGTAACTTATGTGCATACTCATGACATTTGTAGACCCCATAGGAATGATAAATTGACGAGACATAGTTGATAATGCACAATTTCTTTTGAGATAAATATATACATACATACACATACACTCTGTACAGGCATGTACAATAATTTGTCTTTTAAGGTTGTCTCTAAGACTTCCATCTCATCTAAAGACAGCACTAGAGACAACCTCTCCAATAGTAAATTATTGCTCTAACTATTTTATACTATTTTCACCATAAATCATATCTCACATCCTTCCACTATTTGCGTTGGTTTGTAGACTCAAGTTGTCTCTTATACAAGAGGCAATATATTATTTCTCCTCATATTCTCTCTTTTTCACATAAAATTTTACTTATTTAATATAGTTAAGAGATAAATGAGATGATATTATTGGAGATGCTAAGAGAGATGTAATGCCTTTCGTAGCTGGGAGCCTGGGACCACTAGAAACCGGATCAATGATAGAACCAGGAACTATCCTTGAGGACCTCGAGCCACTTGTCCTTTTGAAGCCAGGCTGGCATATTGTGTTAAAGCAATGGGATTGACCACGCTGGCAATTATTAAATAAAGGTTAAGATCTGACTCTTAACTTAGAAAGTACATTTAGGTTTGCAACACACTATAAAAAACACTATATTTAACAATATGAATGTTTCATCGCCTACTTTGGAGCTATGAGTATAAAGATCTTAATGTAATAAATAGATAGATTTGATTTGTTGTGCTAAATTGAACTGAGCATACGTGTAATAACTTGCACACAGATTTTAAACATTGCAAGAACTAGACATATGGATTCCGATGACATAGAAATAAATAAGAATGCTGGCCAAGTGACGGCGGTTGTAAAAAGGATACCACATTTACATCCAAATATATACTAATTTATAACTAAGATGAACCACACAACCTGACCCGTGTTTGACCAAAATGAAAACCACATTTATAACTAGATACATTCCATTTGTACGACCAAATGAAACTGCTTATACTGTACTGATGAATTTACTGAATGCATCATTAGAGTTTACTAACATACCTACCATGGCGCATGCTGGCCAGTGATGGCAGGAGTAAAAAAGAATACCACATTTATGTCCAGATACATTCCAATTTATGGCCATGTGAAACTGCTTTTAGTGTACTAACGAATTTACTAGACGTGTCGTTAGAGCTTACTGCCACACCTAGCCATGCTGTATACTGGCCATGTGACATCATGGTAGTAGGTTTGATGTGGATACGCATATACTTAGCACTTTTCAGTTAAATATATTATTTCACTGGAAAGAAGTATTGAGCTGCATTAAATATTGTCAGGTGAATTTGTTTCTTAATGAATTTCCTTCTATTCGTGAGAACATATAATACCTTATGCCAAATTATTATTTATTATTAGGTTTGAATATTATGATGATTCCGGGGCCAAAGCAAAGGAGAAGCATAAGGAGGGTAATCATATTTGCTACCAAGAACAAAAAGCTCAAAGCCCATGAGGATGGAAAGAAGAAAGCCAAGCAGCTCATGCAACTGATCAAGGAGGAAAGAAGCTCATGCAGTGGGAGAGCAAAAGGAGAGTACCCAAGAACTTAAAGCCCAACTTTTGGACAAGATATTGAAGCCTAATTCGGACCTCTCACATGTACAACCGAATTCAAACTCGGATTCAACTCAGAACTCAATTCGGATTCGGTTTGGGACAGCCCAACAGACACCTACTAAAACGGCCATAACTTTTACAAACGGAGTCCGATTGAGGTGTTCTTGTACTCTATGGAAAGCTCTTGAAGTCTACTTTCAGATGAATCTGGCCTCACATTCGGAATTGAAGCTCTTGAAGTCTACTTTCAGATGGATATTAAAGCTCTTGAAGTCTACTTTCAGATGGATCAAAGCACGTGAGGGTGCATGAGAAGGTTGTGCGGGAGTATAAGCGGCATGGGGCACGTGATCCTAGGTGGTTGCGTACGGGAGGCGTGTGTCCAAGTTGGAAATGCATGGAGAAGGATTTGAGCTAGAAAGACGTGCGCCCAAGAGAACAAGAGGCCAAGCCAAAGGTGCGTACCAAGCCAGGAATCTGGGTCCAAGTCCATCGCGTGGGATCCGAGTCGGGAGCAAGAAAGGTTTTGGATTTGCTAGCTGGCAAGGTGCAAGTAATCTGGACTCAAAACCGATTCACACGTGGGAAGGAAGGCGTGTGATCTCCGTGAAAAGAAACCAAATACAATTTGGTTGCCTTGCCGAACCAAGCCAGGGAAGGGTTTGAGCCATGCCAAAGGACTAAGCCAGGAGAGAAGTCGAGCCAGGAACAAGAGCTAGCCAATCCGTGAGGAGCAGCCAGGAGTTTACGTGGGCTCAATTTGGATCGGAATCAGCCTTTGAAATGGAATCAATCCGAGTTGTTCTATCTATTTCTGTTGAGTCATTCTTAGGCTATAATACGTGAGTTAGAGACAGCCTTAAGCCAGGAGTTTGTAAGTGAGTTAGTTTTGGTCATATGAACCGTGCGTGAGATGTGTTGTGATGGCCATGCCCCCAAGGCATCAATATAAGGCCAAGCATAGCCATTGTAATAGGGGAGACCAGATTAATTAGAGAAGAAATACAAAAAATGTCATGAAGGCTTTGTCGTGCATTGCTGTTCTTGATCGTTAAGATTTTCCCAATTAGGGTTTAAGAGTGATTATGTAGATCGGGAACGTCGTTCTTGAGTTGTGAAATCGAATCTACATGATTCTGTTGGAAATATGGGTAATATTTTAATTCCAAATTTTACTAGGAGACAAATACAATAAAGTAGTGATGCAATACTGACTACTAACAGCAAGCTACTAATCATACTTCAGAATATACTCAAATATATTAACAAAGTCGTGCGTGCACGCGAACGACTTACTAGTTAGGCTGATGAAAAACAGGAAGCCGCGCAGGCTTGATGCAGTGCAGAACGTAGATGTCGCAGTGCAGTGAGCGGTCGCGCAGATGCGCTGCCCAGAAACCTTATTGCCGCCCCGTGCAGGTACTCTCTGCGGCAATGGTTCGGAGATAGACGCTCCCACTTCTTCCAGGTGCACGCCGGGAAGAAAGGTCGACGTAGTTCAGACGGCATAGTACTCGAGCACAGAATCACAGAGAGGAAGGAGATGGAGGCAGCGAGTTTCTCACACATACTCTGGACGTTTCCAGGCATATAAATAGATAGACTGATAACTGACATGATTAAAGCAGCCATTTACCCGCTGGTAACTGACACATTCAACCAGTCATTTATCCACTGGTAACTGTCTGTCATCAAAACCCCAATAAAGTCTCAAATTCAAATGTTTGAATCGCATTCAAACAGAGAGAGAGAGAGAGTGGTGCAGAGTTCAGCAAAAATAGAGATGGACTTGGTCTGCCAAGTGGCGCGCCACGTCACGGCACGGTCGCGCGTCACAAGTCACAAGTCACGCGATTTTCACGCGAAAATCTGCAGCATATCTGGCAGCGTGCGCGTGTGTGTGACTAGACAGAACCCTCCACATACCATCTCTATCCATATTCAAGAAGTGGTGAGGACTCCACCTTATAAATTGGTCTTCCCCACCTTTCCTTAGCAATATGGTACTAAACCATGCATGCTTTGGAATTAAGGAAATAGGTCATAATTAAATGGGCCAATTTCTAACAATCCCCCACCAATTCCAAAGCAAGAAATAAATATATGACAAAGATATTGTGCTGAAGTACTGTTAATATACTAGTCTTTTAGTGTAAGTCATGTACGGGTTGAACTTGCACCTAGAATGATAAGATTCCTCTTCTCACAGCTGATGAATGGATTATGCCTTGAATTCACAGCTTTTCGTGATCAGATTTCACTTGAAATCTCAACTATTACTAGGCTGCCAATGAACCACGCCTAAACGGAGCATTATATGGTCATGCTCCCTTATCTGCTCATGAGCTTTCTAGAGAATGCCCCATTCTCGTGAACTGCAACCACACAGTTAAGCTCAAGTAGGTGTATTCTTTCTAGGTATCCTGCAGGCTAATACATTTTCCTCATTTGGACAATAGAATACATTAAGATTTTATACCAACCTTCCAAACAGTCGAAAGTACATTATTTTTTAGGACATGGGTACAGTAAACATGTACTCTCTTGTTACAACATCAATTTGTTTTTCCCATTGCCTAAGTCACGGGATCTCCGATCAATAAGGTATGGGTTACCATTGTGATGTAACTTAAATGGGCCTCATTCCCATGTCCATAGATGCAACGGAAATCGCTTTCCGTACTAATCCCTTTGTAAAAGGGTTCGCCAGATTTTTCTCAGTGTGAATGTAGTTCACAACAATTACTCCAGAGTTTCTCAGTTTTCTGACAGATTTAAGCATATGCTTCACATGTCTAGAGGACTTCATATTATCCTTTGTACTTGTGACTTTGGCCAACACTGTTTGATTATCACAGTACATCAGGATAGCAGGTATTGGTTTCTCAACCAATGGCAAGTCCAATAGAAGTTCTCTTAGTCATTCAGCCTCAACTGTGGCTGTGTCAAGTGCTACAAGTTCTGCCTCCATAGTTGACCTCGTCAATATGGTCTGTTTACAAGACCTCCATGAAACTGCAGCACTAGCTAAAGTGAATACATAACCACTTGTAGCTTTGATCTCATCCGCATCAGAGATCCAATTAGAGTCACTGTATCCTTCTAATACAGAAGGATGTCCAGTATAATGTATTCCAAAAGATGTTGTGCCTCTCAAGTAGCGCAACACTCTTTCAAGTGCCTCCAGTGATCATTTCACGGTTAGAAGTAAACCGACTTAATTTGCTCACAGCAAATGAAATGTCAGGTCTTGTGGTACCAGCTAAATACATAAGTGACCCAATAATTTGTGAATATCTTAATTGATCTTTTCCTAATCCTTGCTTCTTTCGAAGCTTAAAGCTCGCATCACAAGGTGTTGGAGAAACTTTACAGTTTTCAAAACCGAACAAACTTTCCGAACTTAGACATTACAATTTTATTTGACTCAAAAACTAGCTTATAACCATCCCTGCATAAGAAAGAACCACTAGCGAGGTTCTTCTTTATTGTAGGAACATGATGCACGTTCTTCAAGCGAACAGTCTTCCCTGAAGTAAGCTTCAGATCCACCGTGCCAACACAAAGAACAGAAGCATGTGACTCGTTTCCCCTTAGGATGGAGGAAGCCCCTGCTGCCTGATAAGAAGAAAACAAGGAAATATCAGAACATACGTGAACATTAGCACCAGTATCAACCCACTACTCAGTAGATTGACATGCTAAAAAGACAACAGGTGGATTACCATACCCTCCTGAAGTCGAGGCTCGCTTATGATCACGTTAATGACCTTCTTCTTTGGTCGTTCACCATCTTCGATCTTGCGGAAGCGACAGTCCTTCGCCATATGACCGTCTTTTCCGCACACAAAGCATGTGATGTCCTTCAAATCCTTTTTCTCGGTTTTCTTCTTAAAGCTAGTTGTCTTGTTCGGTTTGTTGGATTTGTATTTCTTAGCAACAATCCTTTTCTGTTTGACGTTTGCATTGTTCTGGCCAGATGTGCTAGGTGCATCTTTTGCTCTTGCTTTTTCTTCCACATCGAGGGCTACAATGAGATCCTCAATAGAAATCTCTTCCCTCTTATGTTTTAAGCTAGTAGCAAAATCCCGCCAAGAGGCAGGGAGTTTAGCAATGATACCCGCAGCCACAAACTTTGGAGGCAATGCACAGTCTAGGTGCGCAATCTCTCCGACTAGTAGCTGGAGACATGAGCTTGTCCAACTACAGACTTAGCCTCATCCATGCTAAAATCAAAAAATTGCTCACATATGTAGAGCTAGCGACCTGCCTCTGCCTCTGCATATTTGTGCTCTAGTGCATCCCACAACTCTGTGGCGGACTTGAAATCCATGTACACATTATAGAGTCGATCCGCGAGCAGTCGAATGCGACCAAGAGCGATTGTTCGCATTATCAAACTGCATGGTCTGCTCAATCGTAAATGGATACTGTGGGTGGATAACCCACCACAGCCCCAAAGACATGAGCCAAAACTTGGCTCTAGTCTGCCATCTACGAAAGTTCTGACCAGTAAACCTCTTAGGTTTCATCGCATCAGAAGCATTACCCATTTCTGTATTGCAACAAAATTCGCAATAATGTTTTTGGATTGTTGGTTTTGATAGTATTGCTAGAATGTCCAGATTAGATTTAATTCCAAAATGTGAAATTGTCAAATATCAAAATGTCAGTCATGTGTGCAAGCAAAACAACCTCGAAAACTCTTTAAGGGATTAGAGGATGAAAAGAACTTGGCACCTTTAGATCTTATTCATTCAGATTTATGTGAAATGAATGGATTATTGACAAAAGGAGGCAAAAAATATTTTCTAACTTTTATTGATGATGCAACACGCTCTCGCTATGTGTATTTCTTTGAAAACTAAGGATGAAGCTTTAAACTACTTTAAAACTTATAAGGCCGAGGTTGAGAACCAACTAGAAAAGAAAATAAAAAGATTGAGGTCTGATCGTGGAGGACAGTATGTCTCTCATGAATTTTCTCAATTCTGTTCTGAGCATGGAATAGTCCATTCAAACAGAGAGAGAGAGAGAGAGAGAGAGAGAGAGTGGTGCAGAGTTCAGCAAAAATACGGCATATCTGGCTGCAAAGCGTCGGCATGTTGTGTGTGACTAGACAGAACCCTCCATATACCATCTCTATCTATATTCAAGGAGTGGTGAGGACTCCACCTTATAAATTGGTCTTCCCCACCTTTTCTTAACAATATGGTACTAAACCATGTATGCTTTAGAATTAAGGAAATAGGCCATAATTAAATGGGCCAATTTCTAACAGATTCAACCATCTGAAATTCGTGATCAATCTTGCTCACAGTTTTGAAGGCTGGTTAAGTGCTTCTATTTGACATATTTGCTGAATTGGTACATTGCAACCATACCAACTACCCTAGACGCAAGAAGAGGAAGAAGTTCATAGCTGTTGTCGCAAGGAGAAGCTTGCTTGTTGTGCCAAGACAAGGAAGCAATTGGGGATTGTCGAAACTCTAAAGTCATCTTCAACCGCAAGGAGAGAAAGTCTTCTTGTTTGCTGCGCAAAGAGCTAGGGCTATCAGAACCCTAAACCTATCTACTATCGCAAGACGGAGAACTAGCTGCTGTCATCCAATCCGCAAGGAAGGAGAAGGTTGAACCCTAGCGGCAAGAACAAAGGAGGAAAGCTCCGTTGAACGTATCGTGAAGATCGGACCACCCTATGTATCAGCTAGTTTACTTATTGGTCTGTATCAGTTTTACTAGAAATAGAGTTGTTTGGCAAAACTAGATAGAGTTATCCAAAATTCCTAAGAGGATCTTTTTGAGGACTTAGTGGTGTGTCTGGGCGGTCTGACCGACTAGACCATGGCAGCAGATGAGTGTATTTCTAGAAATTGCGTTACTTTGGGAGATTTGATCTTGGGATTGATTCTTTGGTCATAGTGCATTGATTTGACTAACGTGAGTCAAGTTCATAGAACATATGCTCGATATGATTGCTTGGTCATTAAATGTACAAGTGGCTTAGAGGACGTAGTGGTCGGCAATAATAGACTGGGACTAGGCGGGGAGCTAAGGTACAAAATGGTTTGTAAGTCCGGGTGAGGTTATGTGGTTCGAGCAGAAGCACAGAGAAGGCAAGGATCATGGTGAGGTGAGTTGGTGCATGTGGTGAACAAAGCGACGAGACCGATCCACGTAGAGATGGCTCGGGGGAGACCAAATATGTGAAGATGTAATGGCTAGTCATTGGGCACTAGGGCTATGTACCAAAGCATGCGGAGATGCTTTGAGGTGAAGACAATGACGGAGTCAAGGGAATGTGCTCGAAAACTTTATTAGAAGTATTTTGGTAGTTGGCAAAATACCGGAGTTGGTAACTTGATCAAAATCGCGATGCGGGGAGGCACAAAGGAGAAGCGATTTAGGTCAAGAAGGACTAGAATTGCAAGCGAATCAATCGCTAAGGTGTTAGCAGGTTAAGTCTTGTAAGCATTTTGAAAAGCGTGCAGGTGTATGTAAAACCCATGTTAGTTGGGGTTGACGGATTCCCTGGTTTACTTAATGGGTTGGACTCGTTTGGGTTGTGTGTGTGTTGATTATTTAGTTTGGGGGAGGTGGCTAGATCAAGGATTCTAGAGTAGGGTTTCATCTTCCACCATGATTGTAAGAGAGAAAGTTTGAGAGAGGAAAGAGTAATCATCCATATGCTTGTAAACATCTTTCTTATTGAAAATCAATCAAAGCTTTATCTCAATCATATTTTGGTTTGTGTGTTTTTTTGTTTTGCTTGTTCTTGAGCTTGATTAGTGATCTGTGTTCGTGGTTATTTTGCTTTAGTTTTTCTCCAACTATGTACCTGTTTGAAAGTCACATGCAAGGAAAAGTAAACAAGAGTGTTGGAAAACATCTGCCTTGACAGAGAGAACACAATTTTTTATTGTGAGACATCCGACCTTAGTCCTGTAAATGATCCTATGTATATGCAAAGTAGGAGCAAAAGATTTCTCCTTGTCAATCGACCAAAATATGAAGCATTAATCTTCCGGAAACATTAATCGGAAATAACTGAGCATTGATTGAAATTTCTTGTTCGTATGAACTCTGTTTTGTATACAAACATAAATTATTTCATTTAGTTTAATTAATAACTTTTGCTATTTGATTCTTCCAGGTGCACCAGACAATTAGTCTCTTATTAGCCATTTGTACACATTGAATGGTATATGGTGAGTTGAAGAAATTGCAAAAACCCCTGATTTGTAATTATAATGTACTATATGGAAGTGTATATCCTAGTAGTTAACAAAATAACTAAGAAATATCAAGGATTATCTAGAAAATTATTATCCACCATTGTCCATAACTAGATGACTAAAAGGGATTGTCTACATGTCCTGTGTTACCTACCTGCTTTAGCAGGAAAACATCACCATTTACTCACTTCTTATAACACCCCGTGCACCTTCTGGGCCTAGAGTGCTATCATATTGCATCAACTGCTAATTATTTTAAGCAAACTCTACTTTATTCATAATGTAGCGACCACCTTACAACATATCATTTTAAACAACTATTCTAACATACTAGTAGAGTTTAATCATACTACCAAAAGCTGATATGCGAAGTGCCGCTAGTATGTGAAGTTATTCATGTGCTACTTCCGCCCGTGCATGACGTCCTCATCGATCACCTAAAACAACAAACAAAGCAAGAGTGAGTCCAGAGACTCAGCAAGTATACGATAAAATATTGACATTAACACACCACTTTAATTATTCTCATTTCTGTGAACTGTGCATCACTATCTCTGTAACTATTTTACTATTATCACTTCCCATTTCTATGTATTGTACATCACTATCTCTGTAATTGTTTCACTTTTATCACATTTATGTAATGCAATGCATTTGTAACTGTATCACTGTTATGTTCTGTTTTCATGCAATGCGATGCGTCTGTGATTGTAGTTTATACCGGTATAGCGAAGTATTCACCCGTTGATGAACCACTCAATCCCCGTCCTCTTTTATACAGGGATCCAAACTCCACTCTTGTGGAGTACCTACCGAAGTAAGGTCATGTTGTCTGTGTATGAGTGCAATGTGTGATGCAACATGCTTTAATCATAACAGCACTTATCAAAGTATGATTAACATGTAATCAAAAGCATTGTAGAACATGGCACGGAAGACATAAAATATCAATCATTCACCATAATTCACCGTTCTACCATGCACTTGCCTGATTAACCTCAGGGACGATGCATGGATGGCTCCGACCCGGGACCTCCACTTGTACAAACGTCAACCCGACTCAACACATCATATCGAAACCAGTGCTTAAGCGAGCGGCGATGACCCTACGTGCAAAACCCGACTCTGGCATAAAAACGCCCGAGGTTAAGGACCCGTCGCGCAGGTACCAACCACTATTTTTTTCTTTTTCTCCTCTTTCTTTCCTTTCTTTTTTATTTTTCCTTCATTTTCTTTTCTTTCTTTTTTTCCTCTCACCCGCATGGCCTTAGCTCTTCTCTCTCTCTTCCTCCTCGCATTATTCTCTCCCTCTCCTCATTTTACTCGGCCGAAAGGCCTGGCTCGAGGCAATGCGATGGCGCACGGCCAAACTCGGGCATGCCAGCCCCAAGCTCACCGCCGGCCGGCCTCCACACGCCCCCGCCTTTCCCCTTCCTCGCACTTTCTCTTCCTCTCTCTTACTACCGGATTCAGCCGTCCATGGCTAGATACGGCGTCGTCCGACTGCCGGTCTTTCCTCGGGCTCATTGGCCACAGCACGCCGCCGGCCGGGAGCCCGGTACCGCTCCTACCTTCGGTCACTCCGCCTCCCTTCTCTATCCGGTGCGACCCGACGGCACTGTTGTCTTCGGGGGTTCGACTGCACCGCCCTTGGGCTTGCATCCGGTGGCGCCCCTAACATCGGATCTGCCGGTGATGCCACCTTTCCCCAATGCCGCCCCTGGCCCGGCTGCCGATGTTGTGACTCGGCCTCCCTAGACCTCCCGGCCATTGGCCTGCCCCTACAGTCGTCGCCGCCAGTCGTCGGTGCCTAGCACTGACCATAGGTCCGGCACCGCTCCCTCTATGGGTTCGAGCTCACCGGCCATGGCTCTCCGCCGGCCGGCCACTCCTACTACTACCAGGACATTCCTTCTCCCTCCCCCTTTACTCCTCACATTTTGTTTTAGCTGCTAAATTTGCTTTACTCTAATTGTGCTTACACTCCGTCTTGGGAATGCCTATGGGCATCGTCACGACGGAACTTGGTGGGGAGACATGCACCGGGGAGCATGTCCTCCTTTCTAAGGGCGCACGGCGGCGCCTACAGGCTCGCGCGCCAATGGTGTGTCGTGGCTAAGCCGACTATGGGGGTGCTTGTGTGAGGAGACCTACTTGCTTTTGCTGTGCTTGAAAGGGACGAGGCAATGACGAGGGTCGAGGTTCCCGGCAGTCGTCGACGGTTCTTACGTCGTCTTCCTCATTCCGCTGTCTTCCTTGGCTTCTTAAACTCCTTGCCTCCAGCCCTCTCCCTCACTTATAGCCTCATTGAAAATAACACTTCTGCTCAAGACCACCTTTTGGGTATCAGGATTCCACAATTTATAGCCTTTAACTTTAGGCTTATGTCTGAGGAAGATGCGCTTAATGACTCTTGGCTCAAGTTTACCTTCACCATAATGAGCATAAGCAAGATAGCCAAAAATTCTTATGCTCAAGTAGTCTACAGAAAAACCAGACCACATATCATATGCTTGAGACACATATGCCATAGGCTTGCCCGATCATCACCGGATAACCTGATCGAGGCAACCGCAGCCTTCTAGACCAAGATAGTGCCTCAAAGATGCTAGAGGTTTGTTGTCTTCATATCACCTTTCATCACAATAAGAGAGCCTTTGGAGATCTTCAAAACTCCACCTCCACATGAAACCTGGTACCCTTTCGCTTCAAGAGTATTGCATGAGATAAGGTTTATTTTCAAATTTGGAATATGTCGAACCTTTGATGGGGTTCTAATGGTACCATCAAACATCTTGATCTAGACGAAACCAATGACTGCAATCTTGCACGGAGTATTATCTCCCATTAACACCGAACCTCTTAAAATAACCTCATAAGTAACAAACCAGTCATGGTTCGAGCTCCCGTGGAAAGTGTGTGCTAAATTAAGAATTCATTCATCACTGGTTTTATAATCACCACCAAAGGCAACAAGAATCTCCCCTTTAGAACCTTCTTTTATGATAACGGTAGCCTTAGCTTCATCATATTTTTTATCTTTCTTAGAATTATTATCTCTCTTCTCCTCATTCTAAAGTTTCAAACACTAGGAGATATCGTGTCCACCCATCTTGCAGTAGTAACACGACTTCTTGGTTTTTGACTTCGAACGACCTTTGTATCTGCTCGAGCTTCTGCCTTTGGAATCACTAGTCGGAGACCTCTCGACCAGTTTGCCCCGAACGGACAAGCCTTCTACATGCAAACCCGAGCACTCGCTCGAAATCATACTTTTCATCTTTTATTTGGCATACGGAGCTTCATAAACCTCCTTTAGAGTAAAAGTATCTCGACTGTAAAGAATTGTGTCTATAAATATAGAGAACAAAACAGGCAGCGAACAGAGCAGAATAAGACCTAAATGTTCATCATCGTATTTGACCTCCATAGCTTCAAGGTCAGTGATCACATATTTAAACGCAGTTAGATGATCTGGCACCGATTTACCTTCCACCAACTTGAGTAAGAAAAGTTCTACTTCAGATGTATCTTACTGGTCAAATCATTGGTCATGCAGATCTGTTCAACTTCAGCCATAACGCAGCAGTGGTGGTCCCTTTGTAACGAAGATGAATTTGACAGAGAGCCTTGCGATCTCTCCTTTGCTTCTTCTCAACGGACTATACAGCAGACGTCTTGTCGATTCTCAATAACACACCATCCAAATTGAGCTCGCACCTTGACTTGCCAAAGAGAAAATCTTGTGTCATGATCTAGTAGCGGAAGATCATACTTCATTGACATCATGACGATATGCCCTAGATTGATCAGGAGAAAAATCAAGCTCTAATACTACTTGTTACGAAACAAGCACTTTGAAACACTCGTTAGAAGATGCATGGCGAGATATCAAAAAACATAATGAAAAATAATTAGAACGACGAGACAGATTTAATATGGAAAACCATTGTGGAAAAAACCACGAACACACAATCCGTGAAATTACTATACGGAGAAGTTATAGAACGTTCTTAGCGTATCATATGCGCATCTACTTGTGTTATGCGTGTTGCTATCATGAGGTTTACAGGGGAATAAATAGCCTTAGGAACAAGAGTCCCAAATAAGGAAAGAATAGTTATAATTGGCAATAGAAATAGAGATTTACTCAAAAATATGGAACAATAACCTACTCGAAGACGAGAATAACACCCTGCTCGGAAACGAAATAGTCTTAGAAGATAACGGTGAAGAGATGTATCAAAAGCGCCTCAAGTAGCCACGTCTGACTCCAGTCGGCGCAAACACCTTTGTATAGCACGTCTAGTATAAGTTGGTGCAGAGTCTATCACGAACATGAAGATAATCTCAATCATAATTTCCAACTAATTCGCATTTCCAACCAGTTACTGGTCAAAATATGGCCCTGTTCTTTTTGACCGAAGCTAGCGGCTTTTGGCTTTTACTACATTACCTAACTTTTAAATGGGATATTTTCTCAAGACGGGTCTACAAGTTAATTATAGTACATGTTAAAAGCCCAACATCTGTATCAACCAAAATCGCAAGCGAGTATCTCTCTCTCCATAATCTCTGTCGCAAACAGCTAAAATTCAAAAATTTCAATCAAAAGCCATAAGCCGCAGCTATGTCAAACAGGCCTTATATCTTTAAGTGAAACTTAACTGCATTCAAGTGGTTGGACAGAGCCCTTTCCATCAAGGTGCTAAAGCGCTCCTCGCAAACAAAGATAGTTTAGGACATGAAAATAGGAAGAGAAAACAAAAGGAAAAAAGATGCTACGCCAAACTGAAGCTCAATAACAAAGTGGAGTGGTCCCAAATCTCACGATCTAGTGTTTGCTTTGATCAATGACCCACAGAAACTTGAAAGAAAGCCAAAGGCCAAAAGACCAGCTGTGAAGAAGTAGATCAGCTGCAGGAGCCCATGCTCATGGAGATATTGAGGTGAAGTTCACTATCCTCCCTATCTGCAGCTGTTATCCAATTGCAGTAGCGACAGCAATCATTTTAACCCCTTTAAAAATGTTGTTCTTATTTACTTATTGCAGCAATAATGGCTTCATCTATATACACCTAATGTTCAAGTAGACGCTAAGCGGACGGCAAGTAGATGCCTAACACCTAGGCGGTCGACTTTGGCATGATGTGCTACGGGCGATGTCAAGACATATATGATGTTTAGAAGAAGAATATTGTTGCATGGATTAATTTGTAATGTTGTAAATTTGATTGATGATGATGGACACTTCATCACTTGATGTAATTTCTTGATGTAAAGCTTCATGAAAATCTGCACATTAAAAATTAAGTAATATATGAGGCTCTTGGTACGTGAACAATATGATCCAATAATTGTGCTTTAGACTTCTATATAAAATATGAAAGAATGGAAGGAAAGACTTTAAGCCAATAAGACATAAAAACTGTAAGCCAATAAGACATAGTCACATAGTCATGATTCATTTAAATCATCGTTATCCACGCAACTTTACCTTGTACGGAACAGATGCCTTATCTGCATCAGGATCTTAACTTAGTCTTGCTACCTGCAGGGACATGTCAGGTACATTCAACAACAGAACAAAAGATATAGCGATTGCTCCAAATTAAAGTTGCAGTTCAGATCAATCCATCATGAGAAAGCATAATTTCTATTGAATTTTTCATGCAGTTGAGAGTAAAGTTTCCCTAAGAACTTGCCTAGTTAAGTCATAATTAGCCCCACCTTAAATAAACAGCTTCCAATAAGGCTGTAACACCCCCGTTTCCGAGGACGCGTACGGACACGGCAATTCGCAACTATTCACGCATGAACAGTTATGGAGTGTCGCGGAAGAGTATACCATTGCATGCTTACAACAAAAGCCCAGTATATATTTCACATAAGGATTAACATCCAGTTTTTGACAGCGGGGCGTGCAAGCCCAAAATATAATTACATCACAAAAGCTCCAAGATCCGCTTGAGCGCGGCGAAGACCTAAAGCCACGGATCCTCGTCGAAGAAGAGACCCTCGGGGACTTCCTCAACGGGGAGACCTTCACCTTCGTCTTGATCCTCTAAGGAGGGGATTTAGTAAGCCGTGAGCCAACAACCAGCTCAGCAAATCGCAAAAGAACCCTACTTTACTACATGCACGGATTAACAAAGGAATGGAGTATACTTGGTTTATTATTTTTGAGTGGATGCAGTTTTGTTTGTAAACTTTTTTGTAAAACTTGTCGACAAAACTACTTCTTAATCAACAGGGGTTTTCATGAAGAGTTCTTTTAACCATCTACTCAGATTAAAACATTCACAAAACTACTTAAGCTTTGCTGCTGGGATCACCCAAGTGGCACAACTCCATTAACCGGGAGCACGGCGTATTCGAATGCCATTAATTTGACTCTGCAGAGTTTGCTCAACTTTACCCACACGATCCCTTAACTCTCGCGACAGAGTTAGGAAAGCCAGGTTGTTTTACTGCTCAATTCTTTATATAGGCTCTACCCGGTAGAATTCACTCGGATCTGGCACATGAAGCTTCCGTCCGCTTCGAGTGAACTCTACCGTTATTAGGTACCCGCAGCACGTCATACCTAATCTAACTTCCCAACCTCCAGACTTCTCAACACCTGTAGAGTTTCAATCGAGTTGAGCAGTTACTGAACCAGTGTTGACAAGTCAACTCCTGTGGTTGAGCGATCACTGTGACATTTGCTCAGCGTAAGGGTTTAGTCCTTATATTTTTCACATGGCCTGCAACCTCTCCAGGTCCGCGACCACAACCTAGGGCAAGCGGTGGGTGTCGACCGACTCGCGGTTTCCCACAACACCCTTACCCTAACTTCAGTCTTAGGGTAAAAGAAGGGTGAAGCCCGATTCACGGCTCTTCCCCAACACCCTTACCCTACCTCGTGCACATCGGCACTCTCCGCTTTAGGGCACGGTGTCCCACACCACCCTACCCTAAAGTCGGGTTTTGCAAATTCTATTGGCCCACAGCCACAACCTTATCAGTGTAAGACTTTGTGTGATAATAGTAACCTACGGTTATCTAAATTATCAAATAATTAATTCTAGGGCTACAAAGGCATGGCTGCAAGTCGGACAGGGCATTTAACGGTGGTAGGTTTAGCTACTTAACATGTCATTATAAACATTTTATTTTACTTTGAACTAGCATTTCACAACTATCATAATGCAAATAATATAATAACATAAACTAATAACATGGGATCCAATATGATCAAAGGTTTTGCGAGTTGTCAGAATCGGGCGATGTCGGTGAGCTCGATCATGAAAACTCTCGGATCCCGAGGCGCACTGAACCTCGGGATCTCCGACACTAGCGCAAACACATAAAATAATTAAATCCTAGCTTGAGAATAATCAAGCAAGGGAAAACAAACTATTAAAAAGAAATAAAATGCATGAAATAACCAATTGATGAATTTTTAGAATTTTTCTGGGATGAATTTGGGAAAAAGGAGGTCACCACTGGGTTCAGGACACTATTTGGAGCAAAGTGGTGAAATTTGGGAATTTTTGGGTTTTTCTGTTATTTTCTAGGATTTATTTGGGTTTTCTGGATTTTTGGAAATTAATAAATCTCTAGAAAATCGGTGAACAGTACTAGGCCGGCCCATCGCAACAGTGCGGCCCGGGCGGATGGCCGACGCGTGGCCGGGCGTCCGGTGGAGATGGCGCGGGGTCGGGCGGTCCGGATCTGCGGAGGTTATGAAGATCGGACGGCTGAGAAAGGGGCAAGCGGGTGAAACGGTATGGGGAGATCGGACGGATGAGGAGGGCGGTGTGTATGAAGATCGGACGGTCGAGAGGAACTGCCATCCGACGGCCGTCTTTTAAACCGTAACGGTTGGAGGGGACGGCGACGATGCGGCCACATCGGTCGTCGTCTACCTCTCGCCGGCGCGCGCGGCAGAGGGACAGAGAAAGGGGGAGGCTTTGCTCCCCGGCGACGGCGAGGTACCCGGCGGCAAGGGAGGGCACCACCGGGTAGGTCTCAACGTGGGGAACCCATTTTGGGCCTTTGGGAGGCCGGAGAACCAACAGGGATGGCAGGAGACCGAATGGGAGAATCGGCTTCCCGACGGTGGGGGAGGATCGCCGGCGGCGATCAGGCCAAATCGGCGGTGGTTTTATGATCAGTGGAGCATGGGGCTCACATTGGTGGCGGTGGTTGAAGCTCGGAGGTCCCGGGAGGCGGCCACGAGAGAGGTGTGGCCGGCGGTGAGCTACGGTCTTGGAGCTCCACAGCGATCACCTGGACAGGGAAGTGTAGCATTGTGATTAGGGAGTAGTGAGGGTGCTCGGGAGCAAAGGATCGAAAATGAGGAAAGGGAGGAGATCACTCACGGGGTCGCCGGGCGCAGGAGAGGCAGCGCAAGCCGGAGGCGATGGGAGCTCAATCGGTGCCTCGGGGAGGTTCACAGGAGTGGTAGGAAGTGATTGAGAGGGTGGGAAGCTTGGGGAGCACGGGTGCGCGAGGGAGCCGAGGGGTTTATACCCGGGCGGAGGGGAGAGGGAACCCGAGGGAGAGGGGGATGGGCGTGGCGCCGGTGGTCAACCGAAGTACAGGGGCCAGCTGGGGTGTCGTCCCCGCGCAATGGGCTGGCCCTGAGCGGCAGTGATGGCGTCGCACGGCCGCGGGAGCAGGTGAGCGGCGGCATGGGCGGGCGCGGGCGTGCGGGAGAAGGGAAGGGAAAGGGGTGGCGGTGGGGTCCACGGGAAGGAGGCGGCGGCGTGGCGCGGAGGGGTGCGGGCTTGGATCATGGGGCGAGGCTGGTGTCCGAACCTGTGGGGCATGAGGCGGTGGGCGCGTCGCGCGCGAGGGAGAAGGCGGGAGGCGGCGCCAGAGGAGGGAGGCGGGCGGCGGGGGAAGAGAAAGGAAGGGGAAGGCGTCCGCGGAGAAGGCGGAAAGAGCGGGGCCGGAGGAAGAGGGAGGCTCGCCGAGAAGGAAAGCGGCTTTGGTAGGGGTTTCAATTGAGAAAGTTTTCAAAAATTCATCAAAAATTCAGAAAAAATTCAGAAAAATTTTGGTTTGAAATTTTGGGGTCTTTCAAAGGCTAGGTAGAAAGTAAATCAATTGATTTTACAACTGATGAACACAAACGAAGGTTGCTCTTGCATCGAACAGTATGTAATTTCATTTCTCCTGTACAGCCTAATATTCTAAACTTGTGTCCTGTACCTAACTCAATAGTTGTGCCTGATGTTCCCAATCTCCCAGTCGCTTCCCGCTCCCAAATTCCCAATCTCCCCGGTCTCCAGTGGCCCGGACGCCCAGTCGCTCCGGGCCTCCCCAGTCGCCTTCCCTCCCCCACGACGGCGCCTCCCAATCTCCCCAATCCCCACCCCTTACCAGTCGCCTCCCAACCCACCAGTGCCTCAGTGGAGTGTGGCGCGCAGGACGCCGTGCTCGTCGGCGGCGGCGTGCAGGGAGTCGGGACCTCGTCTCGCCCACCACCGGCAGAGGAGAGGAGGTGGGCGACGGAGGGGGACGGGGGAGGGAGAAAATCGGTGTAGACGCGCCATAGGGGAGACGGCGGAGGGAGAAAAACCGGACTAGTGGGGGGAGGCAGAGGGAAGGAACGCACCTCGGTTGTGGCATGGCCAAATCCAGCGAGGCAGAGGGTGAACGGCGGTCGGCGGCACGTGGGAAAGCTTTGAAGCGGAGGCGGCGGGAAGTGAAAAGTAGCCCACTTGGTACTCTTTCGCAACCCTACTGTTTCTCTGTTATGAAGCGTTTCAATTCCCCTTCTTTATCTCCACGCATACGCACGCCTAGATGTGCTCGACGTCCGCCTAGGCGCCGCGCCGCCGCCCCGAGCTCCTGCCTGGCCGCCGCACCGAGCCCGCCGCTTGGATCCGTCTTTGACCGCCTCCTCTCCGCCTCTGACCACCCAGCCGTCCAGCCACATGCCGAGGGCCCAAGGCGCGGCAGCTTGCTGCCGCCTAGCGCCTACGCGCCGCCTCGGCGACCGCCTAGGCCGTCTTTTGGAATACACCCAGGGTATACTGGTGCATAGGTCAAGCAAGAAGAAAAGGTCTGGCTTGAAATATAAGTTCCTAGATGATTCAAAACACCAAAATACTAGTGACAAGTGGATTCTCAACGTAAAAATATTTTTACTCAACTCTAATTGCCATCTAGAGAGCAGGGCAATATTTGTGTTTATGTCTTGCACCTAATGTTTCTCGAACGTGCGCCTCATATATATTGGTGAAACAGTACTATGTAATCATAACCCCTTTTGCCCTCTGAAGAAAGAAGAATCGCATCAAGCAGATCTTCAGAAGTGGACCTGTGATGAGGGAGCAGGAATGTGCTAAATTACCTTCCCTACGAGGGGAAGAGGGATGACGGACGGCGGCACGGTGGACACCAGTCCAACAACCAGTACTCCAGCTCCGTGAACCTCTGCACATCACAACAAACGTTCAAGAATGCTTAAGCAGCTAATCCACCCACTTCAAATCTCTAAAAAAACAAGAACACCATAGAGCAATGCTCCAAGATCCAACCTTTTCTTTTAGGATCCAATCTTCCTTTAACGAACCAAGAATGCTCCCAAGATCGGATGGATCGAGCAAAGGCTGAGGGCTACTAGATAGATAGATACCTCGTAGAGCTTGAAAGGGACGACGAAGCCGAGGCACAGCGTGAGCCCGAAGGGAGTGTAGAACAGGAAGAACGTCTCCTCCTGACATCTTTTGGTAAATCTAGTTATCTCTCCAATCTCAACAGCCACGATAGATAATATATGTCACCAGTCACACTATAGCAACTCCGCAGCCTCGGCAGCACGTGCCGAGCAACCACCACTCGTCAGGACTACCCAGCAGCCACACAGCGGTAATTAAGGGGGCATAATTAGCACTAATTAAACATTATATTACATGCTTAGTACTAATTAAGCATAATTAACACTACTTAATTATTGCACGGCCAGTTAGCTCAACATATCATCCTTCCGAGCTAGAGCTAGAGGAACTCGGTAGGTATCTATCGAGTTCTTCTAGACGAATTAGAGGAGCTCGGCAGTTATCTACCGGCACGTTCAGATCAAATTAAAAAATAGTTACAGTGAAGGACTCTTGATCCCGCTGCAAGTTGCCTCTGTTGGCTGTTGCCGTTGGCTACTGGGAAAGTGGGTTTGCGTGGGGGGGGATGCTGGCGGAATTTGTAGTGGGTTCGCCCCTCCGCCGTGACGATGGCAAGTGGGCCCTGGACAGCCAGACGCGAGGCGAAAGCAACTAGGCATTGGAACAGGGGAGGGATGGGAAAAGCCTGTTGCCCGACCACCGGATTAAAAAGATCTGTTCATGCCATCACAATGTTCATAATTGGATCATAGTTTTTGCTACTAGAGACCGAGAACAATCGTATAATTATAAGATTTACAACCCCACGTTAGATGTTCAAATCACGAAAATCATAGGCTAAATGCACAAATAATCTGCCTAACATGTAGTTGGTGAGAATTAAATTCTACCAATCAGGTAAAGAGATATAGTACCACACGGACAGCTTACGCTACGATTAGCAACTCAACCATAGCTCAAAATATCGCAGACGCACAAAATGTATTTTTTTCCTTTTCCTATTTCCATTGCCGACCAATTAAATCGGGCCCCACGTTTCTCAGGGCCTGTTCTTTTTTGCTGCGGTTTATGGCTTTTGGCTGAAATTTTTGAATTTTGGCTGTTTGTGATAGAGATTACGAAGAGAGCGATACTCGCTTGCGATTTTGGTTGATACAGATGTTAGACTTTTATCGTGTACTATAATTAACTTGTAGATCCCGTCTTGAAAAAGTACTTCATTTGAAAGTTACGTACTGTAGCAAAAGCCAAAAACCGCTTTTAGAAACCGTAAAGAACAGGTCCTCACGCTCCGCCCCTACATCGGAATCGCGCCCCCACCGCTGCCCACTTCTGTCGATCTCCAGCTGCCCTCCGAGCTCCAATTGGCTTCTCTCCCAATTTCCCTACCCGATCCCGATCTCTTGTTGTCCCAGTCACCAATCCACCTGATCAGTTAGTCGTCCTTGTCGTATCTTTGTTGGTCCTCCATCTTCCTAGGTGTTGTTGCCACCTAGGGTTATATGTTCACCGCGCCGCCAGTCACCGTGAGTTTTCATTGGCTGTGACACAGAGCTACTCTGCTCCACGTCATCCTCGTAGGGACCTGAATTACTAAATTCGAAACCTGTGTTACGTATACTAGTCCAGATTAAGGTAGTACACACACTGTAACGGTGATAAAATATCAACCATTCAGTGGATAAACTAAGAAAGAACCAAATTATTATTGAATAACAATGGGACGAACCTTCTCAAGGCTCCTATATCTTGCCGTGGCAAGGCTAAAGAAATAAATTATTGCAGCGAAAAATAAAGATAAATCGTGTGAACCAATCGACGCGCCCACAGTCGAATTGGCTGAGAATGCATTCCAAGTCCGCTAGTTTTTGCTCGTGCCATCACAAAGATGCGGAGATGATAACTATCATTCATTCAACTGGACCATCATCATCATCACGACCAACAGACAATTAAGTACAGGGCTAAATCATTTGAAAATGATGGGCAGTCTAGGTTTTTCTTCTGTTTTCGCAGGACTACAACATGGGAGTTCTATTTGTTTGGTAGGGCCACAAACCCAAGGGTGCATTGTGAGCATTCCTGCACAACTGAAATGGAAGCAGTAAGTCGGGTACACAGATGCTCACACCCTACAGCCTCTGTACTGATTTGTAAAGCACAACTGTCACGAACTTTGCTCTGAAACGATGCGTAATCCCCAGAGCAACAACGGATCTTGAGTTCTCCTTTTCTATGTAGAGGTGGTTGAGTACCACGTTTTGGGGTGGAGGAAGGCTGCTTGAGTTATCTTGGCTTGGTGGGAAGCTCAATAATGTATGCTGTAGATGAGGAGGAACCAATGGGGGCTCTCGAGCTTCATCTTCATTTCCAGGAACAGGGTTATTGTAGCTTGAATCTGGTGATGCTGGGACTTCAAACCCAACAACGTTGACCCCTTCCTGCATCGTTATTATACATCATAACTACGAAAATAATCAAGATAACACTTTAGGAAAGACTGCTAGGAGCATATTACAATATATCTTACATGGTCATCCCTTCCCTGTCGGTCCATATTGCAGCAAAGACTGTTGTCTATCCTGGTAAATAGTACAAGAAAAATGTTCGTGAGTGAAGAATTTGAATAATGTGTGCACTGATAATTTGAAAATAAATATATTCAAGAGATAACATAGAATGCAGAAAACAATTATAAATTGTGTATAAGAATCGTTGCTGCATGAAATTTGCATATTGTGTATTCATATGATCATATCATTCACTCCACATGAAAAACACTATCGAAGTTTGGGTGAACCCTTGTATAAAAAAAATTTGGATGAACCAAACCTATCTGAGACACCATCAAAACTAGCTGTAAGCTTTGTAGCCATGATAAAAGTATGAATCAATTCATCCTGCCGTTTCTTAAAAAAAGTATGAATAAATAGTGACAACTTCAATATTAAAATCCAGAGTTAATGAAATGAGCTGCAAAAGTTTTAGAACATTCTGTGTTTTAAGACAGACGTAAGTAAAGTTGAACAGTATTTCCCCAGCGACAAATTTTGACCCTGAGCTGCTCTTACAGAAAAGGGCACGATCATCATAGATAAAATATTTCAATTAAACACATGGAATGAAATGGTATCTTCCCAGTGAGCAGTTTGGCTCCGAACTACCACTACAGAGAGGCATGACGTTACGCGCACAGATTTCAATTAAACACATGAATTCAAATAGTATTCCCCCAATGACCAATTTTGGACCCTGATGTGCTCCTACAGAAAAGGGCATGATTAATTATACTAGCTAAAAGATTTCAGTTAAACACGTCAATGCAAACTGGATAACTCTGCCCGCAATAAATGGTTGCAGCTTTAACTGAATAAATGCAAATAAATAGAAAATGAAACAAGACAAAATAGAAGAAAACTTGAATGTTTCTGTAAAAAAAATAACATTATTAGTAATTAACAGAAGAAAACCCTTCACTCAAAATCTACACTTCAGAAAAAAAGAAAAACAAATGTTACACACTGTTATGGTCTTGCTTTCATGGAGGGTAAACACCGCCCAGAGAATGGCCGGGCGGTGTCGGTGTGGTTGGAAAAGAGGCAGACTAGAGATGAGAGTGAATTATTTATTTCTTTGCTTGCCTAGCAATGACCACGCGGCTGGCTTATATGCTGCCGCCACTAACAACCCAACAACCAAATCTTGGATAATAAGTTATTAACTAATGACTAGATAAGATAACACCAATGACTAGACAAGCTAACAACCAAATCGTGCCATCTCCTAGTTACGTGGGATGTTGCTGCTGTCCCTCCATGCATGGGCCTATACGGCCATAACACACAAATTACATCAACACTCAGCAATATTTGAAAGAACCAGCAAATTATTTGAAATATCCCAATGGTAGTAACACCACAAAATTTAATGGATAAACAGAAGACAAAGCAGTTCATTTTAAGCCGAAAATATCGGCCAATTCTAATTCGGTCAACCAAATGGCTGATACCTAGGTTAAATTGAAAAAAAGAGAAAATTCGACTCTGGTTCCATCTTTTATTTACCATATTGCCCCTTCCAATCTCATCTCCTGGCTCCCCAGCCCATTCCTCTCACACCATAAAATCCCTTCCCCAAATCTGAAGCCACAGGCCAAACCCTCAATATTTGTGACAGCGCCGAACGGCCTCTTGCCTCAAACTTTCTCATCCCTCTGGATCGGCATGAAGCAGAGATCCCCACAAACTGATTTCTTTGTTGGTACGGAAACCCTAACTTGCTTTTATTTTATTTCGCTTTGATCTGGTTTGGTCGTTCTGGTTTTGTTGCAAGGAATCGAATCAAAATCTTCCTGGGAAGCTACTCCGTCCAATTGTTTTAAAAACAACCAAACATTCAGCCCTAAGTGTATCAATTATCTCTTGGTTTAGTTTGAGGTGAACTCAAGAATGCTTTTGTTGAGTTGGGGCAAACGTGGAAAAGCCGGAAATAAACATATTATCATTTAGTTTGGTGAGTATGGGTATATATTTCAGCGGGGTTACTGCATGGAATTCATTTATTCTGATGTCATATGTGGGACTGGATGCTTGATTTGTTGCATGCGAGCATGGAGGCGAATATAAGGAAATATGCATAGATCTAATTAGTCGTGGCAGCTAGTTATCATTATTATTGATTTATTGTTTCTAATTTGGAAAATGCGGGAATTGGGGTTTGAGCTGTACCATAGCTTTGATTTTAGTCATATACTCCACAAATGGTTGCTATAACATTATTGCAAAGAAGAGGTGGAACTTCTCTTTTTTGATACAAAAGAAAAGAAGCTAACCTAAAAAGAGAAGTTCCCCCTCTTCTGAGCATATTATCCAAGCTAATACCATTCAATTTCACTTATGTCACACATGTTTTATGAGCCATTGTTTTGCCTAATCCCACATTGAGAAAACCTTGGTGGCTCCACCCCAACCGTCCATATGACTGGTGAATCTGGGCATTGGTGGCTGTAGATCTTTGGCCTTGGACGGTTCAGACACATCTTGCAACCTCCCTCTGGAAGTTTCTCGCTTCCCAAACAGCAACATTGGGCCCACCAAACCAAAGTATCCTTGTGGTCACACCTTCCTTTCATTTTCCACATTTACTGTTGTATCAATCACTCACAAAATGTGGGCCATACAGAACATTGCCCCACATGTAGGTTGCATAAAAGATTAGAAATCATCTGAGGGTGTAGCATTTTTTCATCCAAGAACTGCAGTACGAATGTTTTGTAAATACTGAAGCATGAATACCTTAAAACTATTTGTATATTTATGAGCAGATATTTGAAGATTTAAACATTTTATACTGCATATAACTAAGTATATGTTTAACTATATGTACACTGCATCGTTCCAATAGCCAAACTACACTAGCCACCAGAATGGTGTTGACACTGTGTTATTGCAATCACATTTATGCAGCCAATTTATGCATGTATGCCATGGCTGCCACATCCTAAGGATGCTCCTCCAATGGCATATCATCATCGACCTTGGATAATACGCTCAGAAATTAATGCATCAGCCATATCATGTTAACGGATCAGAAATCAAATGAATATGCCATATATCAGAAATCATCACATATCAGAAGCTATAAGCAATATGCAAAGCATCTTGAATGTCTAAAAGCATGAGAGCACAAGAAATCAAGGATGCATTCACAAGCTAGGCAACCACAGCATAAGCTTGCAAAGAAATTGAACAGCATCAGCTTCTAAGTAGGCGGGAAGCTTAACATGAGATAAAGATAACAACATCAACTAGCATCTGGTACATACATGTGATAATTAGCATGGAAGCTTGGAGTAACAAAGAGTCATGCTAGTTGTTTTCCTACCAACCAAACTTACATTTCGATAGGTAGCAGTCAAATGTAACGAGGTCATGAACACGCTAATCAACTAGAAATTAGCACAGATCTAGGTGATCTAAGACTAAAAGCAAACAACAAATTAGCACAGGTACAAGGTCTAGATGACTTTGAACTAACGGCCAGCAAAATAATTAGTACAGGAACAAGATATATATGACCCCCGAACTAACAGCAAGCACAAAATTAGTGGAGGTACAAGATCTAGATGATCCTGAACTAATAACAAGAAAACATAGACCGTATCTATGTCTTTTCAACACAAACAGCAGCTAAAAATTACACACAAGGACCGGATCTGTTCGGTTGAACACTCGCTAAAATCAAGTAAAAATTTCTAGAGCATGACCTTAAATAGCTAATTTCCAACGGGGAGATGGGAGATGGGGAGAGGGAAAACCTAACGCGCAGCGCATAAGAACCCGCCGGACTTGGGTTCATCAACAGCAGTGGGGAATAACCATGAATAGCAATGCTCATGTGCAAGAGCCAGATCTACAAACATCCATTACAGATCAACTACACAATCTAGTAATTTCAGCGATTCGGGTTCCATACCTTCACGTTTGGGCGAGGAAGACACAACCAAGGTGAGGGAGAGGAAGCTGTTGCCGTCGGCCGGCCTCTCGTCGAGGTGCTCGTCGCCCGGTCACCGGTCTCGCCGGCCCTCCTCGCGCTCGCCGTCTGCTGGACGACACGTTCCGCTCACTCGCTGGGCGACATCGCCTGGATGAGAGAGCTCGAGGAGACGAGAGGGGGGGAGTTGGGAGTAATGGGTGGGGTGACCGGATGAATCCAATACCCAATGTCACGTGCGATCACGTGACAATCCCGGCGAGCGCCTGGACGAGCTCGAATTCTTTAAAAAAATAATCTATTATTCAAAAATATACCTACTTTTAATTTTTTTACAAAATAGCCTCCAGCCGCTCAACCGTTGGACGGCTGATTCTTCTCGCCTAAAAGCCGAGTGACATGTAGGCCAGTCGTCCAACGGTTGGACGATAGGTGTTGTCGCCCAACTGTTTGGCGACGGCACCTCTCACCAATCACTAATTTTCGACCACATTATTCACTTCGATCACTCACTAATCTTTGACCACAATGCTTAGACTATAATATTTTGACCACACTGTTCTCTTTGATCACTTACTAACGTTCGACCACGTTGTGTCGATCACATTGTGTCGACCATGCTGTGTCGACCCAACGGTAGAGCGACTGCCTGCCTATCGCTCGGTCGTTGAGCGATAGGATCTAGTCGCTCAATGGTTCAACAACTAGATGCTATTTCTGTAAAAAATTAAAACATTGGTATATTTTTGTATTTTTAAATAAAAAATTATTTTTTAAAAAAACTCAGACGAGCTCGTCCGCCAGAAAACCTCGTATAGCCCATCGCGCCGTCCAGATGGATCACGGATGATGCCATCCCGGACGAGTTTCCGTCCAACAACCCAAACGCATGGAACCACCCTCAAATTCTGCCCAATCCCGTCTATCTCACCGTCCAACACACTGCTCTATTTATAGAGCATGAACCATTCTTAAATTCTGTCCAATCCCATCTCATCTCACCGTCCAAACACTGCTCCATTTATAAAGATCTTCGTGCGAGAGAAGTGAGGGGGCAACACGGACATTGAAAAGGGTGGCTACGAGGGTAGTCAGGAGGCTTTTGCACCGCAGGTGATAGATACTGCTTATACGGCAAGTAACCGTCTTGCCGCGAAAGCAGCATCTATCTATTTGTCGCACAAGCAGCATCTATCATCTTCCATAAAAAGCAAGCCGAGACCAGCCGCACAGGGTTTTGCTTGGCGTGGACTAGGGGTGCAAATGAGTCAGGTTAATCCTGACCGATCTGGCACCGAATCCGATTGGTACCGAATTCGATTAGTATCAAATCCGGAGAAAAAAATATGGGTTAGGATATGGTAACAGAAATATCCGTCCCGAATCCGATACGTTTTCAAATTTGATTTCAGGTTAGTGCTACTATTTGACGTTTCATTTTCTTTTGCAATGGTAAAATAAAATCTTCCACATCAGCTATTAAGTAGTAACATCAAGTTCTTGACAGTACGTCCTCCTACTCCATTTGTTATACTGCATGCATTCCTTACAAACAAGTAGGGGTGCAAACGGCTCGGGTTAATCCCGATCGATCCGGCACCGAATCCGATTGGTACCGAATCCGAAAAAAAATATGGGTTAGGATATGGTAACAGCAATATCCGTCCGAATCCGATCCGTTTGCACCCCTAGCGTGGACCATCTTGTATGCATGAAAGTAACTTGTGTGGGATCTATTTAATTCAAACGCGTTTTTTTTTTTTTTTTTCTTCTATTTGTCTTTTGTTTCCACTGTACCGATTTACCATTAGTACTTAATACTTGATTTGTTGTCTTTTTTGTTTGATTTCATGCTAGCCGCATCCTTTTTATGCTATTCTTGATTTTTGCGGGAAAGTGGAAGGATACGGGAAATAGAACGGGTGGGTGGCAAATGTTCCATACTAGAAAACATAATGTCCTATGAATTTGATCTGAATGTTCTAATAGTTCATCGACGTTGTTTCGTAATTTTTTATTTTGGAAAAGTGGAAAGTAAGTGAAACAAAACACGTGGGAGCTAGTGTTCCATAAGACAAAACTTAATATTCCAATTATTTGATCAGAATGTTCTAATAGTTCATGTATGTTGTTCCATAAAAAAATTATGGAAAGTGGGAAGTTAGGATGATGAAATGGGTGGGTGCCAGATGTTTCATACGAGGAAACTTAATGTTCCCCGCATTTTGTTTGAATGTTCTAATAGTTCATCGATGATGCTTCTTGCTTTCTTTCGTGGAAAAATGAATAACTTATAGGGAATGAAACGGGTGGGTACAAGATGTCACTAGTACAGAAAAGGTCATCACAGACAGTTCAAAAACGTCATCACAGACGGTTTTGTGAACCGTCTGAATTTATGGTTCAGTGATAATTGAAGGTTATCACAAACGGTTGTCGAACCATCTGTGATATATCCATATCACAGACGGTTTGTAACTAAAAACCGTCTGTGATATATCAATATCACAGACGGTTTATAACTCTTCTCGTAGCCGCTCCTCACGCTCAGCTTTGGTTCTCTTCCTACGCTGATACATTTCGGAGTCATCTTGGAAACCATATTTCCAAGGAACGTAAAGCCCAAGGCCTCTCGTACGGCCCGGGTGCTCCTTGTTTTCTAGGGCCACGGAGAGCATATCATTCTCCCTTGTTCCTTGGAATGATCCTAGGGTAGATTCAAAACTCAGCTCTTCCTGTAAGAGCACGACATGTCATTTCAATTGCATTTAAGTTCGGAGTAATTACAAGCTACGTACTTCGATCGATATCTTACCAGACGTTGGAACACTTGCTGGTCTGCAGAGTTTCGAAAGGAGACGTCCCCCGATGTCGTCGTAGATGACCTTACTCTAATCCAATTTCGAGCGCTCATCCGGATATTGGAAAATGGCGGGCGATGTCTGTTGGGCGCCAAGTCATCCTCCGTCCTCCATCGCGGGATTTTACCCGCATACCCACCGTGCCAAGTCCGTGGGGTGTGTGTTTTTGCTTGGAGGGCCTTATGCGCCACACTTGTACTTTTGAAATCTTCAGTTGTCTTCATCGCCTTGAACTCTTCCCATTGTGGTTCCAGGAATGGGTATTTATGAATAGGCATTTCGTCCGTCTCCACGTATTTCTTGATAAGCGTGCTCTTGAAGTTCTTCCATGCTTTACACGCCGCTAGGTAGGTTTGTCGTTGCACGGCGTCTTGGTGTTCTTCTGGGATCTCGAACGATGCCAAAATTTCGGTCCACAGCTCACGTTTCCGAGTCTCAGGAACGTGTTTCCACGAATTGAATGTGATCTCAATTCGCCCTCGTGCAACTATTCCGATCAATGTTCGGAATACGTTTACTGCTTTGTGAGGAAGGAGAGGGACCCAGATGCATCGACCGTTGTGATCGTAAATCGGCCCTCAGGCTTCTTCGATAGCCCTCTTCCTTGGCGTCTTGATGTTGGAGCGGACGCATCCGGCGATGGTGTTGAAGAATGTGCGGATGACATGTTGCTCAATTTGTGGGTCTATAAGGAGAAAATAAGAAAGTGATCATATTGAATTGAAGAGAGAGAGAGAGAGGAGAGGGAGGAGGCGGCGAGGGCTATGAAGCAAATGGCACAAACCGTCTATCCGCATATATTATTACTACAAGGTCTCTAAACAAAGTTCTATGTGGCCATACAGGGAAACGCCTTGCTTTTAGTCATGAGCAAATCATAGTATCATATGTTAGATGTGTCACATTAGAGTTATTCAGTGTTGTGCTGGGTGTATTAGAAGAGTTACATACATCAAAGAACTAGTCTTTTACACGTTGCATTCATGCATGTTAAGTCTGTATGTGCGGAGCTAGCAGAGTCGTGGCACACATGGCTCAGTATGAAGCGGTCAGGTTGTTTTATACTGTATGGATTGAGTCCTTCCTTGTATTACTTAAGCCATGTACTCAACAGCTAGTTGAAAAATAAGTTGAATAATAGCACATGAACTGACATTTGCACGGGTGAGTAGTTCCTGGTGTGTTTTCTAACATTTGCAGGGATTTGGAGTTCTAACATGAAGCAAATCATAACATCACAAGGTTACCTTAGTACTTATGCGTCGGGGAGGCGGCCGGAGGCGACGGCCGGGCGTGGAGGCGAGTCGAGCGACGGTCTTCGAATGCGGACGGCTCGGGAGGCGGCGGCGAGGCGGGGGAGGCTGGTGAGGGCTCGGCCGGGAGGCGGGCGGCGGACGCCGGGCCGGGCGAGGCGAGCCGAGCGCCGGTCTTCGAATGCGGACGGCTCGGGGAGGCGGCCGGCGAGGGCTCAGGGAGGCGGCCGCGACAAGACAGATCGGGATTTAGATGTAGAATATAACTGCAGCATACGGCGGGGAAAACCCTAGCCGGAGATATTTATAGGGAGGATTATCACAGACGGTTCTACACGTATAACCGTCTGTGATATTAATATCACAGATGGTTCTACATGTAGAACCGTCTGTGATAAGCCTTTACCCGACTGTAGTTATTAAGACAAATACCAACTAGCTGCATTCATGATCAATCACCAACAGTTGTATTCATATATAACACCAACCAGCTGCATTCACATAGTGTATTTCTTTACATATTTTCTCATTCTCAAAATTGACTACATCACACATTTTCACATATACATCACACAAATGAATTGTTATATACATATATGCAAATGCCCACATATACGAAGCACATTCTCATTGTACTTGCTTATTTTCTTTAAAAATGAGCCCTTCATGATGATCAATGCGTATGTAACTAGTTTCGTCATGTTGTTCGTCGTCGACCCTTATGCCATTTTCAAAAGGAGGTAACTCGTCAAATTGATTGTATTCTTCCTCGTCCACTACATTCTCTACTCCGACAATTCTCCTTTTTCCACGAAGAACTACATGGCGTTTCTTATTTGCCGGGTCGGTTACATAGAAAACTTGAACAACTTGGTTGACGAGCACAAATGGTTCGTCTTTGTACCCGACACGTTGGAGGTCCACGGTAGTGACACCATACTTGTCAACCTTCACATGTGGGAGATGCACCCAACGGCAGTGAAATAAGGGGATCTTGAAAACCACGTAGTCGAGATCCCAAATCTCTTCTATGAACCCATAGTACGAGTTTCTCGACCCATCGGCATCGAACGCATCTATGCGGACACCGCGCTCGGTTTGTACTCTTTACATCCCGAGATCGCAGATAGAATGTGTACCCATTTATGTCATATCTTTGCCATGTCACAACTGTAAATGTTGGCCCTTTTGCCAACCATGTCAGCGTCTCACTTGGCGAGCTCCTAGCGATTTGATCCTTCAATCATTGGTTGAACTGACTGTTATGTTGCCTCATGATCCAAACATCTGGCCGCTCTGGATTTTGTTGCCGAAGCACATTCGTGTGTTGGTCGACATAAGGCGCCACTTCAGTCATGTGTTGCAAGACCGTGAAATGGGCTTGAGTATACGTGTCCATATCTACAGTGATTGCTTTCCTTCCGATAGTTCCGATACCCTTCAGCCTCCCCTCATGACGAGATTGAGGCACACCTATCGGTTGAGTCTGAGCCATATAATCGACACAAAACTCAATGACCTCTTCGCTTGCATAACCTTCGACGATGTTGCCCTCCGGCCGAGATCGATTCCGTACGTAGGACTTGAGAATTCCCATGAACCTCTCAAATGGGTACATGCTACGTAGGAATACGAGCCCGCACATTTTTATCTCCCACAATAACCAGATTATCACAGACGGTTGTTTTTTAAAAACCGTCTGCGATAACCAGCTTATCACAGACGGTTGTTTATTAAAAACCGTCTGCGACGCCGCCAACACAGACGGTGTTCAAATTCAAACCATCTGTGATAATGCAGAGTCAGAACGTATCTCTCGTGTTTCATGTAACGTATCTCGATCGTTATACGAAGCGTCTATTTCATTAATGTTTGGTATACGAACCGTCTGTGCTGAAGGTTAAATATGCGCGCCTAATCCAGGTCTTCTACATACGTACTGTCCTCTCATCTGTGCTGTTCTTATGATCATCGATCTCCTACTATTCTATTCTTGTTCTATTGTTCTTGTGATCATCTCCTTCCTCTCATCTGTTCATCAAGAGTTGTTCGGCCGGAATCTTACGTACAATATGGGTTCTACTGTTCTTGTGATCATCTCCTTCCTCTCATCTGTTCATCAAGAGTTGTTCGCCGAATCTTACATAGGCGGCCAGCAATTTACATCCGGAGCACTTCTCGGTCACGCCCGCTCTCCTTCCCCGACTTTCTTGCATCCGTCACCGACCGATCATCCGCCATCGACGGAGGCGCTCTCGCCGCTCAAGACAGGGAACACCCTCACCCGGTTCTTATACACAATGTGCATAAAGCGGAAGAAGCAATTGTGGCATTGGAGAGAGTGATGGATAACATTGCCGTTCAAGCAGAAACGACAGATTCTGAGGAATCTTATAATGCTATCCTCTACGAGATTATGAACTATGCTATCGATCATTTGCCCATCTTTGGAGGAGGAAGTGCCGAGGATAAGGACAATCTTAATGCTCGAGAACTCACGGCTCTCCTCCAAGTCCCAAAGTCGAAGAAGAAGCGTACGAAGCCCAGAAGATTAGAATCTGGGAATGTCTTTATCTCTGCGACTTTTGTAATAAATTTGCCTCGAATTGAAATTAATAAATTTGCCTTTTATTTGTGATCTCCTGTCTCGTAGTTGAGTGATTGTCATTATGATGACGGTTTTTATTACAAACCGTGCGTGATAATGTCGATTATCACGACGGTTTTAATACTGCACCGTCGTGATACTAAAATATCACGACAGTTCATCGGTAACAACCGCCTCGTGATAATCGTTTTCTCCGACGCCGCCTACGACGGTGTCCAAATTAAACCGCTCGTGTTAGTGTCACCATGACGATCTTGTCAAACCGTTTGTGATTGGCCGTCTAGTATTAGACTTTCTGTAGTAGTGTGTTCCATATATAGGAGATAAGGTAAAGTTTTACGACATTGTTTCGAATGTTTGATTGTTCCATTGTTAAGGACACGTAGAATTCATAAGGGTATGGTCAGATGTTCCATAAGCAAAATGAAATGTTCCCTGCATTTGGTTTAAATATTCTACCAGTTTAATTATCAACTATGTCCCACCTAAATATTTCCTGTGGGTAGAAAATGATCAACACACAAGTTGTAAAGTTCCACACAATAATGGCAGATGTTTTAGTAAACACATGTTATTCTTTTTGTTGGGTACTGTAAATCGAGTAGTGAAGATAAGGGGAAGATATATGGTGCACAAATGATAAATAAAAAACAAAAGGAAAAAGGACAAATGTTACTATTCACAACAAATTTATCTTTTCTATTTCTTCTAACATACTTTATGTTTGAACTTCAAAACTTGAAGCGTGATGCAACACCACATATATATCACATGTAGATTTTTTTTTGAAAATTTTATGTTGATTTGATGCACAAACCAAAATTTGTGCACAAGTGCACTGTAACATCCCAAAATTTCAAAAATTATATATAGTTATTTTCAAAATCATCAATTCTATGTTTCCATGCATTTTTTAAAAAAATTTGCATTAAAGAAAAAAGTTCCTTAATTTCCAATTGCTAAAAAAGATTTTATGTAAATAATGAAAACCTGGCCTAAACTTGAGAATAATTTATGTGAGTT
Source organism: Bonia amplexicaulis (assembly GCA_036346245.1). Taxonomy (NCBI): domain Eukaryota; kingdom Viridiplantae; phylum Streptophyta; class Magnoliopsida; order Poales; family Poaceae; genus Bonia; species Bonia amplexicaulis. Next base: position 7,466,750 of record CM070766.1, read on the forward strand.
CTAGATAATCCAAAGTGCCTCTCCAAAAAATTTCAAGATTTTCTAAGTTAGTTTGTTTGTTTTTAAAATTAAAACTTGATTTTTGAATTTAAACAACTATTAAAAGAATTAAAATTTTGATTTCTTGCTCTCAGGCCGTAATAGCGAGGTCAGCCCAGCCCAACCTTGCTTCTGGTCCATATCCATCCCACGAGCCATCCTCAACCAAGCCGCCTACTCCTTTCTGCTTCCTTCGTGTGGAAGTGCCTTTTCTGGACTGTGCCTTCTTCTCTTCCTTTTCCTCCTGTCGCTAACAAGCCGAACTAATGCGTAGTGATCGTCTTCCACCTTGCACGCAGCCATTGGCAAAGCTTGGAGATCATTGTTGTAACAAACCAAAAACTTAATTCCTCTATTGGTTGTGTTTGAAACATTAAATTTATGCATTTATGAGTTTTTCTTGCATTTTGCCAAATTATAAAATATTTTCTATTTAATCAGTACCTAAAAGAATTTTCTAGAAAAACTAAAAGCTGATAAAAGCTTGGAAATAGTTTTTTTAGGTGCTAGTTAGTGCTACAAACCTCTCTAAAAAGTTTCATAATTTTTTGAATTAGTTTGCTAATTTTAAAAATTAAAACTTGATTCCTAGAATTAATTAATTCCTAAAAGGATTAAAATTCTGAAAACCCTTAATGGGCCAAATCTTCCCACCCCGGCCGGCTCGCTCCTATTCCGGCCCACATGCCAGCTGCTGCCTGAAGCCACCTTCTCTCCTCTTCTTTTTTCGTTTCCTTCGTGTGAATGCATCTTCTTCCGAACTCGCCTCCTCTCTGTCGCTCTTTCCTATTGCTGCTGACCGGTGGGCCCCCGTCTAACTTGTCAGAACCCTTTGTCCACCGCTTGCCCTCCCCTTCACACATGTGGCCACACGTGCTCGCCCGTGAGGAGACACACTAGAGCCCGATCTCCTTAGCCACGCCGCTGCCCGGTGGACCCCTGGGCCCCACTAGAACCACCAATCATCACATGAGTACACACCTCGCTTGTGTCACCGATGCCACCTTGGCATTGTATCCGCCTGTTTTGATCGAGGATCACCGACCTCGGCGCACTCTGGCTTTGTGCCCGACCCGTCCCATCGCCATGTCCACTTTGCCACCTTGGCTTGACTTGCACACCGAGAGAGAGAGAGAGAGAGAGAGAGAGCCGCTCACCCTGTCTACCATGCTCATGAGAAATTGTGGGGCAACTCCCATCTTTCTCATTCCTATTTAAGTTGAGCCACCTGTGTCATCTCCTTCAGCTCGCCATTTCCGCCGTCCCCTACAAAAATCGGAGCTCCAAGTCTTGGGGTTTGTCAGGTACGATGTCCTCTTCCTTAGTGCCGGTGAGCATGCCACCGTGCCATTGCCTCCCTGGTGAGCTTCCTTACTGGACATGCGCGTCATCTTTCTCCTTGAGCTCTACTCTTACCAATGCCATGCATGCCTTCATAGTGGGTCCACGGACTAGGCCTACAAGGTAGTTTTAAGGGTGTGGGTCCACATGTTAGTGACTCACAGGTTTTAACCAAAGTTAATTAGGTTTTCTAAATACGCAGGGCCCACATGTCATACTAACACTAATTATATAATTTATAGTTAACAAAATTACCAACTTAATTAATTATCTTACATGTGGGGCCTACTAGTCAGTGAGACCGAATAGAATAAGTAGAGAAGCTCAGGCAAAGCTTTTTGGAGTGCTCGCCGGCAGCGAGGGAGGGGTTGGCGTGCTCGGCTAAGGGGCAAAATGGGTTGCACGTGGTGGTACTACGTAGAATCCATGAGCCTGAGAATGTGATACATTGCACTACGTATAATCCAGGAGCCTAAGATTGTGACACATTGCATCATTTACGCCATCATAAAGAGTAAACTAACAGTGATTGAAGTTGTAAAAGCAATACAACTTATCAAATGGTAGCAAACACGGGCTATATATATTGGCATTTGGGCAAGGAGGATAGACTCAGATTGTGACAACATAGACTCAGATTGTGACAGCAGTCATCATCCACATCATTTGCACTATATGGAAGATTATGAAGAGGAATAAGCACTTAAACAGTAAGGAGATAACTGCATAAGTTATTTGAGAAGAGGAGATAACTACAGCTCCACGGTTATGCTGTTGCTAGCTTGTAACTTGAGAGGGGAGATCATGAAAAGGAAAAGGTATATACAACGTTAGGCGTGTCATATATATATCAAGATTTTGCCACATAAGCATCGGCTTCAACATAACATTTTGATTGGCGGTGATTCAACAACAAGAGCTTGCAATTCAAGCCAAATATGGGTAGCAACTCAAGCTATAGACTATAGGAGCATCTCAAGTGACATTGAAACCACAAGAACCAACACATCTTACAAGTGTTAGATTTGCCAACAATTCCATCACATGAGAAGCTATCATATTTAGTGTCGAAAAGAAATTATAATGAAATCGTAGCAACCAATACGTAAAATGGCATAGAAACATAATTTACACATATAGACAGTATGGCATGTATAGTTTGTTTCAGGTGTTGTCGAATTGCTTCTTGCCAAATGACAAACGAGTACTATGCAACATGGTCTTCTTTATGCAATCAACTAATCATCATCATGGAAGCATTCAAGAGACAGTTATGAAGAGAAAAAGGACAACCAGAAATTGCAACGTATTATTGGTTATGACAGACACATTAGTTTGTATCAACTCAGAACTAGTACAGAAAACCATCTAAAATAACTAAACATGACATATCTACAATTTAACAAAAATTGCACACGAGCGTTAAACTCCTTGTTGATAATTATGCAAATATGAATAGCATAGTCTGTTACCGTGCCCATACATGTATTCAAATTGGGCAAGCAACAAACAAATTAAAGGATAGGGAACTCACCATCTAAACCACCGCATTAATCAGGAGGAGAAAAAGGGGGAGGGACCCTCTGAACTATTGCACATGTAATCAAATTGATGAGGCACCCAGTATTAGAAGGCAATGAGGCACCCAATAGGGTAAGCAATGTTGTCTTGATCGCGATACAAATTATTATACGATCTTAGAGAACCAACACGATACGGATCAATATGTGAATCGGAATTTCATAAACTCGTGATTCTGCAGGTAGGATCACATAGAATTGGTCTAATTATCGGGTAGGATTATGATCCTAGCAACAAACTATATCATACAAAATTTGATATTACATATTGCTAAAGTTATTGTAGGATCGTCAATGGTAATCAGAGGGGAGGTGAATGATTGCAGCCCACAACGGAAATCTTTTTTATCTACTTACTGTCTTCTGACCGTTTAGCCTGCGAAAATAGCAAGAACAACGAAACCAAAATAATAATACCAAAAATTAAAATAAGCTCACCTAATTTAGTTACCGAGAGAATCACTTCTCGTTTTTTTTTGTTTTTACTGCGTCGTGTGTTGCTGCTCTGTGGACCAAAGAAAAAATACAAAGAACAGATGGACGTGCGAAACACGACAGGAGCGTTTCTCTGTACTAGCTTTCAGCGCAATGCTCAAGTCAATACTAAAGATTCATGAACAGCAAAATAATCATACGCCAGGAGAGTTTACGTGCTGCATACAGCCCATCATCAAAAACAGCAACCACTAGAATCTTTAATTCACCAATACCACCCAATAGTTTATTCAACAAATTAACTCCTCGTCCAAAGATATGATGCATACATCTGCTAGCTATGCATGCCTGTACTACGATCAATCAACTCAAGCCAAAAATATTACTTGCATGCAGGCACAGGACAAAGCAAAAAAAAAATACCATTGCATCGCGTGAAGAGCCAACACGCAGCAACGATCAACTCCCGTCTCGCAAAAACGCAGACGTCGCTTGTGATGCAACACAGCCACCGGGTGCGCGCGGGACGCGTGAGAGAGCAGCGAACACGAGGCGGCCTTTTTCCTGGTCGAAAGCTGCAAATCAATTATGGGCGCGTGGCCGCCATTGGCGTGAGGTCGAGAGGAGATCAAAGACAGCGCAAAAAGATAAAGCCGCCGCTGCGAAGAAATCGATCGGAATTTTTTTTTCTTTTGCCCACCAAAAACCGTACAGCACATAGCCGTCGGCCCTAACCCTTTTATAGCATGTCCATAAATCCGAAATAAACTTACAAACAAACTCAAACCCTAATACAACTCTTTAACTGGACCTAGATCTTTTTCTCTCAACTAAACTTTTGGCCCACTAATTTTCAAGGGATCCGAAACCCTTCATAACACGGGGTTTTCAACTTTTCTAACTCATCTCATGTCGAAGCTTCCAGGACCGCACCTCCCGTAACTTCTCCACGCATCATCCACATTTGATCTCCATGTGCTCCAGCGTGAGCCCGACCACCTCGTGACATTCTCGACCGTCTGGACCTCATATTTCCCCTCCTAGTCCCGATCTTCCTCGTCACCGACCATGACCGTCTTCACGCCCAATCTACACATGCAAAAACCAATGAACATTCTTCCGGCACAAGTTCATCCAAACTTGACCAACATCAATCCGCACACACGCGACACAACTCGCATAACACCGCTAAACAAAATTACCAATTATTCATTATCACAAATTAACCATTATCAATTATTCATCACTAAAATATCTTAGACCGAGCCACATGGTCTAACAGTTATGTTAGTTTAATTTGCTTTCTTTTTTGCAAAACTTATTTTTCTAGGGCAAAGATATTATCATTCACATATTGGACTTTCAAATGATTAATTTATACACAAAAATAAATTAAGTAATGTTCAAATAATAAGTTTAATTGAATGCAATGTGAACAGGTGCACCCAAATTTACAAAAAGTAAAATCAAATTTTGTATTATAAACTTACATATTTTAAATATAATTTATTTTTATATAAAATATATGCGCTTTCCAAAATTTGGTAGAATCATATTTCTACGATTTGACCCTATAAAACTAGAAAAAAAATATTCTACATAGAATAACGCTGACAGTGCCAAGAGAGCATAGAGGAAAGTGGAAGAATATTCGATGGGACGGGGCTCCATTCCCACCTCGTGAGGCCCTTTCTAAGATCTTGCCATGTAGCATCATCACCAATCTTAAAGCAACTTCTGCCTCGTCCCTGGCGCTCTTCGAGCATTTCTTTCCTCCTCGCTGTGTCTCTCTCCCGTTCCCCAAAGCAGTTTGGGCTTCTCTTCTCTAGCGAGGGAGGCACCCGTCACGTGGAAGGGTTGGATCTGACTGGACTAGATTAGATTGGATTGGGTTGGATTATCCCGTCGCAGGAGGTAAATGAATACTGCTCATTTATTCCTTTCCTTTCTGTCGTTGATCCGGTCTTCGAATCGGCGATTGCTCCCGGTGCTATTCAGATTGGATTGGATGGATTGATTTCCTTCAAAAAGGAGCAGAGCTCCGATTCGTGGAGTTGGTCTCTTCTCCCCTCTTTCCCTTTTATTGCCTTCCTTATTCGATGATTTCTTGATCTGGATTCCGTAGTTATCTCCTCCGATTGCTGAATCTATATAACCCCTCCACTTCTTGCCGCTCCTGCAGATGTGTCGAGGTTATCCGTTGAGGAGTATTAATGGGTGACCTTCTTGATCTCGTGGGTGCAGCGCGGGCGCAGGTTGCTGGCGGCGGGCGGCGGGATAGGCTGGCTTGCGCTCGAGACGCTCACATTCGAGGGCACGGCGATGCATGCGCGTGGCCATCAGCTGCGGTCACTGGAACCATGGGCTCTTCGTCGGAGCCGCTAGGTTGCTCGGCCTCGGCTGGGGCATATGTCCCTCGCTGGACAGCTCAGTGGAGCCATCGGTGGTGCGTTTAGCTACTCCTTCATGGAGCCACGAACCCAGATCCAACACCGGCGCCGGGTTGCTTGTCCTCGGCTGGATCGAGGCCGTTCCCGGTGGGCGTCGTGTGGGTGCTAGGGCAGGCCTAGGCTTAGGCAGTAGGGTCGACCGTCTAAGCTTACAAAAACTTAAAGCCCCTAGCCTATATATGTTAGTATATATACATATATGATATAGCTTATGTATTAAATATTAGATATAATTGATTAATGATTAGTTGGGTTAACTGTCAAAATCAAGTAATGGCTCATTTGGTCTATGTTGTGCATCCAGCATTGAGTGCTCCCTAAATATTCAAACATGAACATTTATAGAGAAAATACATCAAGTAAGTCATCCACCAGATTCAATCCACCACGCACATCGCTTGCGCCCCTTACCTCTCCACTCCTCTTTCGGTCTTCTCTTCCCCCAAAATAGGTGCCGCCATTAATAGAGCAGAGCCCGATTTCATTGATTTTCAACCAATTCGCCTTTGATTTTTTTCATTTTGTAACAGTTCTGCTTGAAATCTCCTCATATAGCTGTTGCATATATGGTACATTTTTATGAATTTTTGTTCTTTGATTATCTGTTAAATACCACTATAAGTCCCCAACGTAATATCTACACTATCTAGAACAAAAATCTTTGACTTTTCTGTAACATTAGTTTCTTTTTTATATATAGATGTCCATTAGATCTAAGATAGATAGATTGGAAAAATTATTTGAAGTCATCAATGTCACATGAAAGGTTGAATGATCTCTCCTAAATTGTTTTGTCCTTAGTAGCGTATTATAGTTTTTTAAGACTTATTAATAATATTAACGTGCCGGTGGATTGTCGACAATGAGTACTTTGTATTTTGCAATGTACTAAGCTTAATGTTGCTAATAAGTACTTTGTATTTTGTGACGTACTGTCTAATGGTTACTGTATTGAACTTTACCTTTTACAACTAATATAAAATGTATTGTTACATACTTTATTTTAGAATGAAGGGTCTCATTTTTATTGTGCCCTAGGGCCTCCAAAATGACAGGAACAACCCTGGTGAGTGCCGCTCTTACGCAACACGCAGACATCGAGCTTCTACTACGTCGGCCTCATGGGGATCGATGTCAGGGGTGAGAAGCTACGTTTGCAGGATGGCCGAGGACGGCGATGGCGCCGTCGTGCTGGACACCGGCACGACCATGACACAACTGCCATAGGAGGCGTACGTGGCACTGAGCGAAGCGTTCACGGAAGCCGTGAGCGGTCTCCCGCGTGCGTCGGCCATGTCGTTGTTAGACCGACGAGTGCACGCCGACGGTGGCGTGGACCAGCGAGTACGCTGAGGCGGCGGCGTTCGGCGAGCATAGCGATGTCCGGCAACCGTGCGGCGGCAGTACGTGTGGATCTGGGAGGCAGCTGCGTCTGATGGGCGTGGAGGCGGCAGCGCTGTGCCGCGGCGGTGGCGTGGACCGATGAGTGCCATGGCTCGGTAGCCTCAGTAGGAAAGAGTTGGCTTGCAGCGGTAGGGAAGAGAAGGATAAGAAGATGAGTTTGCTTCAAGATCGGTGTTTTGACACGTGGCTTGATCTAAGATAGGGCCTCTAGAAGTGGGACTTGTGGCCCTACCCGTAGAATTTTTTCCAAGGAAAGTACAGTAAGGACCCACCAAAACAAAGCCTGAGGGAAAATGAATGAATGGGTTCATTAAAAATAAAGGCCACTAGATAATAATCATAATAGTATGTATAATAGCAGAGATGACTGTTGTCTATGTATTTTCTATGTTATCTAGAGATAAAACTAAAGATAATTTATATAATAAATTGTTTTTAAGTTTGTCTTTATAGAACCCTACAATCTTTTAATTATAATATTGAAAAGCATTTATTATAGACAATAGTAACTCCTATAATAGTGTTTGTATTGTCATATATACCCTAAATTTATGGGCTTGGATTACCTCTTCGTGAAGAGACATCTACGCTCTCTATCCCCTTTCTCCGCCTTCTGTCACGGCAGACTAACGCCTCCACACGGCTCTGGCTACCATGGCCTGTACCTGAGCCAACCTCGAGTCGCGCCGACCATGCGCAGCTCACCCCTGTTAGGAAATAAACAAGTGTAATCTTGAGCACTTGTGCTAGTTTGTCATTTCTGGTTTCTCGGTTGAAGTCGCGCATGGAGTCCGGTCTGGCCGGAGCATGCAGGCCGGTCAGACCGGGTTATGCAGTCCGGTCTGACCGGGTGATGCAGTTTGCTATTTTGCTATTTTTAGTCGGTTTCAAATATGTTTGTTAGTTCACTGGAAAGATCCGGAGTGACCGGAATTCAATAGGAGCAGACTTTAGTCATTCTTTCTGTTTTAGTTGTCCGAGTCAGTAGGGCAGTTAGGAAAGGATTCAGCTTTTATGTTTTGATTGATTTCTGCATGTAACGAACTCTATTTTTAGTAGTTAATAAGAGTATAAAAGAGGGCCTCGGTAGTGTTAGGAAACTGGGCTTATGGCCAAGAGTCCTGACAGATATGGGTATCCCACCGTAGTCTATAAATAGAGAGTCATACCCCCTCATTATGTACACCTGACACATGAATGAAAGCAATAAAGAAAGACCAGGAGTTCTCTCTACCTCTGTTCAATCTATTATTTCGTGATTTCGTGATTGATTCGTTCTGTTTAAGCAGAGAACCCGATCGGACCGGTCGCCGCCGGTTTCTCAACACATTATCAAGACGACTTCGCCCGTGAACGAAGGTAATCATCGCAAACGTATTGAATTTTCTAGATCGCTTTGAATCAGATTTTGTTTCGCGTTCTAGATTGAATCTCTACGTGCAAACCGCCCTAATCTACCGTGAGCACCAAGTCGCCAAGACAATGTTGATCGGTAGATTGCGTAAACGGGTAGATGTTGATTGCATCGTAGATTAGAAACGAGAATTTTGCATATTTTCTGCTTGATTTATGGACGACATTGAACAAGAAAAAGGGAGAAAGCGCATGGTTCGCCCCGCATGGCCACCGAGTGCAAGAGCGCCATCGCCACCGGTCTAATGTCGGCCGGCCGCCGTGGAGACATTGGCCCGGCCACCACGGTCGCCGCCCGCCATCGGTCGCCGCCACCGCATGCGGCCGACCCCACGGCCGCCGCTCGTGTTCACGCCCGGCAACACACCCCGCATGGCCGCCGCCGGACGACTCCTCGCCAAGCCCGAGTGGCCGCCGATCTCCCACACCGACCCGTAGTGCCGCCACCGCCCGGCGAGCACGCTGAAGCCGCCAGGCCGCCACCGCCGGGTTGCCACCGGTGTTGCACGGCTCAGACCGCCGCCCACTGCCGACCGCCGCCGCCGCCGGCGAAAGACGCCGGCCGACTCGCCACGGTCTCAGCGTCCGTAGCCGCGACGCTGCATCACACCGCCACGGCCCCGCGACGGTGGCGCCCGCATGCGCCACGCCGTTCTCCGCCCACGTACCGGCATCACCGCCACAGAGGCCGCCGCCCCGCTGGGCCTCCGACGCCGCCGATCGGCCTCGACCTTGAACGCCACATCGGCCTCGCCTTGACCGCCGCCGGCCTTCTCCGCACCGCCACCGGTAGCGGCCCGGCCTCGCCGCGCTCGTATGGCGCCGCTCCTACAATGCCTCGACCTCCACCGCGCCCACATGGCGCCGCTCCCGCACACCGCATCGCCGCCGGATGGGCCACCCGTGCCGCCCGGCGCCCGCCACGCCAGCATTATCGCCGGCCGCCGCCCTTGCGCCACCGCCACGAGTGAAGTTGGGAGGGAAACCCTAAAACCCTCCACCTCCTCGTTATGTGGGTGGGCAGCCACATGGGCGTCTGACAGCCAAACCAAAGGCCCGGCCGAATGGGGCACCGGCGATTTTGCGAAAAACCATCTAATTCCCAGGAAATTACCGATAAGCCCTTAGATCTTTAATTTGGGTCCAGATTTTGCAGAAAGGTCTCGGTAATTCTGAAAATTGCCGATAGGTTCTCAAATTTACGTATGGGTCTAGTTTTTTTGCAGAAAAACCCCTTGGTAAATCCAAAAATTACGCAAATTTTTCTCTGAATTGAAATTTTGCGTAAAACCCCCCAGAAATTGCAGAAATTGCTGAAAATTTATATTCTAGCATAAAAGGGCATCGGAAATCCGAATTTTGCATTATTTTTAGCATTTGAAGCATATTTATTTCTACCATTATTATTTTCTGTATTTATTTACTATTTTTTGGTTAATTGTAATTGTTTAAATTTCTTTTAATCACTGAAATTAGCAATAAAATTATAGAAAATTCACAGAAAAATATGAAACATTACGAGAATCTTTTGTACCATTTATTTACCCGTAGTAAATTATTCCGTGCATGTTTACCAGCAGTAAACATATATACACATTTAGATGACTGACATCACAAACCGGGAAGTTCGAAGAGCTAGCCCAACATGGCCCAAACTATCTGATGTAGGCTTACGATGTCAAGATAGTACTTGGAACTAAGAAGCTCCGCGTGGCTATTGGGATTGGCGGACAGCATGACGCCCAACCCATTACTGAGGAGTTCTCAGGCACCACTTCTACCTTACTCTCAAGAATGAGTACATGGCAGAGAAGAGCGCGCTAGCACTCTGAACCGCACTCAAGAAGCGGTTTGAGAGGCTAAAGTACATCATTCTTACTCAAGCAGAACAAGAGTGGATTAGACTGAGATTTGCCGACTTCAAGACGGTCGGGGAGTATAATTCCGCTTTGCACAGGATTTGTACCAATCCTCAACTCTGTAACAAGCAGATCACAGACGTGCAGAAGATTGAGAAAACCCTATCCACCTTCCACCCCAATGCAGTACAATCCACACGCAACTATCGTCAAGACGACTATACGGTGTATGCCGAATTGATTGATATGATGCAGGTTGCGAAGGCTTAGGACGAAGTTCTTCGTAAGAACTACGTCACTCAACCACCTGAGAGCTCTGCTGGCCATGAAGGCAACACTGGGAGCCATAAGGTGTGAAATCCCTTAATGAAGAGAAGGGGAAGGAAGGGTAAAACCGCAGCCCAGAAAGGCAAATAAGACGCTCCACGTGAGAATAAGCCTAGCAAGCCAAAACAGGATGGCAAAGGGCAGCATGAAGCCCACTTTGCACCGGCTGAGGGGGAGAGTTTTGAGCAGCTGTCTGCACTGATGGAGGTTGAGACCATCACGACAGCATCAACCCCTTTTCGACCTAGAAGCAGTCAATGCCATGATTTCTCTTGAAGAGAATGTCAATCCCGAGAAAATAGCAGAAGAAGTCTGATGCACAGAATGCATTTAGACTTTAAATGTCATTCATTTTGTGTTAAAAGGACAAATTAGAATTTGCATGGATGGTACCTTAGCATTTATTTTCTCGTAATGGGTGGATGATATTTGAAGAATTCATTCATTTATTCAGTTTATAATGGCATGATATGTTCTGATATTGAAGTATTTTATTTATGTGTTGATTGCCTTCTCATGCATATGAATAAAATACCCTATATTAGAACATGTGTAGTGCCCTATGAAGAAAGTGTGCTTAGCTAGCAGCGGCACAACGAATACCATCTTAAGAGAGACTAAGTTTTCGGTCGATTCAGAAGAGCATGGCGACCTTTACGTCAATCGCCGGAAGCGATGCTTGTATAATTGGTTCAGGAAGAGCCACAATTATACTCCCCATGGGCACAATTTTGGTCATTAAAGAAGCCTTATTGTACCCATAATCGACTAGAACTCTCCTAAGTTTTAAGGATATTCGCGCAAATGGTTTCCACGATGAGACTGAAGAAGAGTACGGTAAGGAATACTTGCTCATTACGAAGCGCGAAGAGAATGGAAAAATAGTATTAGAAAATCATTATTTACTAGAAAATGGGCTATATTATACCAACATCAAGGCACTGTACTGCCGTCTCGAAGACATGATTTAGAAGCTCGAACTCTTCTCTCTCGCATGACATGATTAGGCCACCCAGTCGTAGAATGATGAGAAATATAATCAATAATTCCCAAGGGCATAATATTAATGTAAAGTATTTCCCGAATCATGAAAATTTTGTGTGCCCTGCATGTGCCACCGGGAAATTAATTACTAGACCCTCCACTCTGAAAGTGAAGGATGAAGTACCTGCATTCCTGGAACACATCCAGGAAGACATTTGCGGTCCCATTCAGTCCATCTCAGGGCCATTTAAGTATTTCATAGTGCTCGTTGACGCTTCCTCGAAGTGGTCATATGTGGGTTTGTTGTCCACAGAAAACCACGCCTTTGCAAAATTGATCTCGCAGATCATTCGCATCAGAAATGTATTCCTAATCATCACATCAAGTCCATCCGAATGGACAATGCCAAGAATTTACTTGAGGCATTTGATGATTATTGCATGGCGATTGCGATTGAGCACTTTGCATCGCATGTCCATACCCAGAATGATTTGACAGATGCTTTAATTAAGAGAATTAAATTTATTGCCCTACCCTTTTGTAGAATTGGAATTTACCAGCTACATGTTGGGACACACAGTCCTACATGCAATGAATCTCATCAATTTTTAGACCATCGACCTACAATATCCATCCGCTTATGCAACTAGCGCAAGGGTCAGCACCGACAATTTCCCAATATTAGGGGGAGGAAATCAACCCATTGATGAAAAATGTCGGGAAGTTACGTGGCAAACCACAGGAATTCATGCAAATGACCCGCGCACTAGTAAAGCAAATAAAAAGTCCAGAAAACAAGAGAAGTCCAGAAGACAATAGAAGTCCAGAAGACAATTGATTTGCAAGCATTAGCAAATCAGCTGGCTGATCACTTTAGTGATTTAAAAAGCGTGACTAAGTCGCATGTGCTCGCACGCATCGCACCGGAAAGGGTTGAAATACCAAAGAAAGCGTAGGTATCCCTAATCTCGCCCGAGGCCTCGTAAAAAAAAAAAGAGGACGAGAACTCCGGTTCCTCGAATCCTAAGTAACCGGGGACGCCTGGTGCAAAAGGATTTATCACAGCCGATCATTAAAGTCTCCCAGAATGAGAAAGGGAGCCAGTTGAGACCTGGCACAAGTATGACACCTTCAAAAAGGGCATACCGGATCTCGAATATCCCCATCGACATGGATGTGCGCACACATGAGTCGAAAACTAAAGGACTTGCCACCGCAATTGGAAGAAGCGATGTGCAAGGAGAAGCTCGAAGAAGCAACCGCTCCGAAGAAGCAACTCATGAAGAAATAGCTATAAACTATGTGCACACGGAGAGTCCATGAACATGACAATGACCAATATCGATATATACTTTGTAAAGAAAATTGCCACAATCATCGATCTTGATCCCGAGCCGCATCGTCAATGAATGTAAGAAAAGATCAGATTGGGAAGATTGAAGAAGGCAATAGCAACCGAATTGCTATATCCGAACAAAAGAGAGGTTTTGGCTCAGATGTCGCACACCTCCCCATGTGCACCCGTAGGGCACAAGTGGTATTTGTTCGAAAGAGAAATGAAAGAAACGAAGTAGTGAGATACAAAGCAAGGCTAGTAGCACAAGGTTTCACTCAACGTCCTGGAGTTGATTATGAAGAAACATACTCCCCAGTCATGAGTGGAATTACCTTTAGATATTTGATCTCAATGGCGATAAACTTGAACTTAGAAATGAAATTGATGGATGTTGTGATCTGATACCTTTACGGTAACTTGATTCGAGATTTATATGAAAGTCCTCAAGGAGTACCTCTCCGAACCAAGACAGAGCAAATAGAAATCAGTACAGTGTGAAACTCAGAAAGTCACTGTATGGATTGAAGCAATCTGGAAGAATGTGGTATAATCGTTTGAGCGACTTTCTCTGCAAGAAAGGCTACACAAACAATGAAGAATGTCCTTGTGTATTTATACGGCGATCCCAGAATATATTCTATATAATCTCTGTGTATGTAGATGATCTGAATATCATCGGGACAGCAGAAGATATAAAAGAAGCAAGCTCCTACTTGGAGTCAGAATTTGAAATGAAAGATTTGGGCAAGACCAAGTTTTGTTTAGGCCTGCAGCTTGAACATGCCCCTGAAGGAATCTTGGTACATCAGTCGACCTACACCTAGAAGGTGCTTGAAAGATTTGGCTTTGAGAAGGCATACCCATCGAAAGTACCGATGATCGGAAGGTCTTTACAGCAAGAAAAAGATCCTTTCCGACCTTGGGAAGAGGGGAAGTCCTGGGACCGGAATTCCCATACTTGAGTGCAGTAGAAGCACTCATGTCCTTAGCAAACTGCACTACACCGGATATTGCATTTACCGTGAACCTATTAGCAAGGTACAATGCAGAACCTACCAAAAGGCATTGGTAGGGCATAAAGGACATCTTCCGATACCTCCAAGGAAACAAGGATATTGGATTGTTCTACAGAAAGAATCAAGATCTGAACTTGATTGACTATGCGTATCTTTGGGTACTGTCGACCGTATACCGCAAAGTCACAAACAAGCTATGTATTCCTGTGTGGTGGAACTGTAATTTCCTGGAAATCGTCTAAGTAAAACCTTGTAGCTACTTCGACGAACCACTCAAAAATTATAGCGCTGTATGAAGCCGCACGAGAGTGCGCTTGGCTCTGCCAAATGGTTCACCACATCCAGCAGTCATGTGGGATGAACATTGTGCAAACCCCATAATTATCTATGAAGATAATGCCGCTTGCGTGTGTAGTGCAAACGGGCTATGTGAAGAGTCATCTCACAAAGCATATCAACCCGAAGTTCTTCTATGCACATGAATTGCAAAAGATGGACGAGATTAAAATACTACATACTAAGTCTTGTGAAAATCTGGCAGATATGTTCACTAAGTCACTCCCGCATCTAGTTTTGAAAGGTGGGTGCGAGGGATTGGAATGATGAGACTTAGAGAAGTGCAGAATTCAGGGGGAGAATTCTCTCAAGCCCGATAGTAAATCTTGATCATGAAGATCAAGTACCCAACGGAATAAAGTCCTGAAGACTAAATGTATTTGGGTGAATTGTACTCTTTTTCCGTTGATGAGTTTTCCTGAAGTTTCTCGACCAAGGTTTTTAATGAGGCAATTCATGCATCGCAGCAACATATGTATCATGTACTCTTTCTCTAAATTTTTTCCACTGGGTTTTTATGGAGTTTTGATGAGGCATGAGCATGTTGGGTGAGTGCCCAAGAGGGAGCGTTAGGAAACTGGGTCCATGGTCAAGAGTACTGATAGATTTGGGTACCCCACCGTAGTCTATAAATAGAAAGCCATACCCCCTCATTATGTACACCTGACACATGAATGAAAGCAATAAAGAAAGACCAGAAGTTCTCTCTACCTCTCTGTGTTCAATCTATTATTCTGTGATTCTGTGATTGATTCGTTCTTGTTCTAAGCAGAGAATCCGATCGGACTGGTCGCCAGCGTCGATTTCTCAACAGGTAGAACCGAGTTTGTTGCGCTCTGTATCATTCAGTTGTTCCTCCTGTCACTTCTGTTTTGTCGGTTTTTCGTCAGGTTACTGTTCACGTCTGAAACCAATTCCCTGAAGACGTGAGTTCAGTTAGCACTGTCATCATCTTGAGCGATTAGTTGCAGTAGCCATCTCTGACAACCCCCGCTGCCTTCGGCTCCACCGGTTGCGCCGCCGACCCGCATTGGCTTTCGTCACCGCTGCCGGAGTTGCGCCAGGCATTGTGCTCCAGTGCCACCACTGGACGCCGACCTGAGCCGCTGTATCTTTGAGTGTCGCTTTGCAGCACCCAAGGCCGGCCGATCCAGCGCGTCGCGCCATTCCACAGTGGAGGAGTGCGCCGCCGACCCCTGCTGTTGCTCGCAGCCGAGTATCCCTAAACTTGGCTGAGCCCTGCTGATTGCCGCCGTCCTTGACAGGTTGATGCCTGCATCTCCTCTTCTTCAACCTCCCACAAATGCCCAAACATGTATGCATGTGAAAAACAATTTCGTGCATGTGATGCTCCGATCATTGGGATTGCAATGCTGATACATGCACGGCTTACTTCGTATGTCTTGCTGTGGATTTTGTGGTGAACAAACAGAGATTAGCTTGCTCGGCAAATAGATGGAGTGGGGAGGTTTTGTAGTGTTCGGCTTCCCCTCCTGCAGTCCTCCTAGTTCAGTTTTTGTTTCTCGTGGCTAGCTAATTGATCAATTGGGAGATGGAAGCGGAGAGGAGCAAAGAATGTAATCTCTTCAGTCACAAATACATAAAAATATTTATACGTAGATTTGTCTCGCTTTAGGATATGCATAGTTAAACTTTTAAAACTTTAGTTATTGATATATTTTAAAATATTTATATTGAATATATTTTCATACGTGTAAATTTGTCTCGAAAAATAATTTTATAATATTATAGTTTATTGATTTTATAAATATATTATAATAGAAATTAGTGATCAAAGTGGTGTTTTGAGACCGTGTTGTTGTCCAAAACATGTATTTGTGACTAGAGGGGTAGTAGTTTTTAGGTTCCGAAGGCAAAATTTTGGACTAATTTGTGCTTATGAAAAATGTTTGTATCAAGATCCAAAAGTTTATACAAATGCAAAAGTGACCCGTTATCTCAAGGCTCTCAATTTACCTTACTATCATTAGGTTAAAATATAAAATTACGTTGTTTGGAATTGGAACACACGAATGTCACATAAAATATTCCAATTCCGACGCGAATTTGAAACAAGGCTTATATTTGTTAGACATTACTAACTTCATTCGTTATTGGTTTTGTCCGCTGCAGCGCGCGGGTGTCACCTACTTTGGTAGTTTTATGAGCGAGCCTGGCTCCCAGATGCAGATATTCCCTTTTGAGCCTGACTAGAGAAGCTCAAGTCGGGCATACGAGTGAGCCAAGCCCAGCTAATGACATGACGTGATTTAGCCTGTATTACGGTTATTTAGCATGAATTAAAGTGGATTACATATTATTAAGGTAGAATAAATGCTATTAAAGCGGAATAATAATAAGTCATATTATTAGCTTTTTTTTACCTACGACGTTCTCTACTTGCATCGGTCGTACAATCAGCTAGACATCTTATCTCAGCTTGCATGAGCTCAACCTGTATTAACCAAAACGAGCCTGCCCATTCAACCACGCTGAACCAACGCCGGCACCAAGTCACCTCCAAATTAGAGGTGTCTTTTCGTCAATACGGTTCTTGGACTTGTAGTATTGCGGAAGAGAAGAAAGAATTAATAATTCTTACTACGTAACATTGTAACGCCCCCGTTTCTGAGGGCGAGTACGGACACGGCAATCCGCAACTGTTCACGCATGAACAGTTAGGGAGTGTCGCGCAAGAGTATACCATTGCATGCTTACAACAAAAGACCAGCATATATTTCACATATGGATTAACACCCGAGTTTGACAAGGGCGCAAGAAGCCCAAAGTATAATTACATTACAAAGCTCCGAATCCGCTTGAGCGGCGAAGACCTAAAGCCACGGATCCTCGTCAAGAAGAGACCCTCGGGACTTCCTCCACGGGAGACTTTCACCTTCGCCTTGGTCCTCTAAAGAGTTGATTTAGCAAGTCGTGAATAGTGCCGGGCCGCCCGAGCTACAGCATGCCTGGGCCATCACTGGGCGCCATGGCCAAGGCCAAGGCAAGCCTGCTGCCAGCTGCCTCGCCCGGCCGATGGCCGACGGTGGCGAGGGCGGGCGGCTGCGATGGGGCGGGCACGGCTCGGATGGAGGGCGGTAAGTGAGATCCGACGGCCGTGGAAGGGGGGTGCGGGCGAAGCGGTACGGCGCGGACGGGTGGCCGAGATCAAAAGGCGAAGGGGCGATGGACGGAGGAGGAAGGGCCACGTCGTGGGGGAGGAGTCGTCTTCCTCCTCCGGCCGCTACAGTGCTCCCGGAGGAGGGGCAACGGTGGCGACGGCGATTTGGGCGCCCAAGGGCTTGCCGGCGGCGAGAGAGGGCATCCCCGGGTAGGGTTCACCGCGGGGAATCCATTTTGGGGCTCTGGGGAGTGTGGGGGTCATCGGGGAGGGCAGGAGAAAGGAGAGAGCCTCGGCTGATCGGCGGTGAAGGAGGGATGCCGGCGGCGATCAAGCCGATCCGGCGGCGGTTTCACGGTCAGAGGGGTGAGGGGCTCACAATGGCGGCAGTGGCGCTGGCTGGGGAGCTTCGAGGAGAGCTGGTCACGGAGAGGTGGTTTGGCCGGCGGCGAGCTCTGACGCTGGAGCTCCTCGGGATTCCTCCTGGCCAAGCAAGGGTGCCACAGTAATTAGTGGGTGATGAGGGTCCTCTGGGCGAAAACAATTGAAGAATGAGGGAGGAGAGGGGAAGATCGGCTCACGGGTGTCGCCAGCGCAGGGGAGAGCGGCGACGGCGAGGGGGGCGATGGGGCTTCGAGAATTCGACACTGTTTTTCAAAACGATGCAAAACAAAGCACCTCACGTAACATTAAAATTAATCTTGCTGAAATTTGGAATGCATGCGACATCGAAAAATTCAGCATAAATCGTAGAGTAGTCAAGAAAATTTCATTGAAAATATTACCGCTTGATCCGCATGCAAAATCACCAAAGATCAAGGCAAGAAATAAAAGAAAGGTGCACAAACCATCGTCCACCTTCCGTGAGCTAAATGCTAATAGGAGATACTGTTGCTAACCGAAAATAGATTCATCAAATCAAAGTTGCTGCAGAAAAGGAAAAACGGTCTGCTGCTATTTACTTTAGACTCAATTCAGCACAGCCAAAACAGACCAAGAAAACTGCTAGCAGAAATCAAAAGACGAAAAAGGGACTGATCTTGCCACCAAAAAAAAAGAGTAAATGATACTGAGTATCGCCGCCCGTAATGTAACTGAAAACAAAAGAGAAAGTAGCACATAACACAAAGAAGGAAGACAACAAAACCGAAAAGATATCGGACAAATAAAGTAGTGCGCACTGTGGAGGAGAATAACTTTCGGTTTGCAACATCGACTTAAAACCAAGAGCCGAAACTAACCGGCAGATTATCTATTGAGACCAAACTCGATAACAAGAGGAATCTGCTAATGAAGAGACGGCAGAGACGATCAAGATAACAAATGAAGTAAATCAAGAAGAAGAAGGGGCTGTCCTCCAAAATTTGGACAGAAAATCGAACAAAGTATAAACTACTGCCGCTAAAAGATCAAGAAACTCGCCGATTACAAATCGAACAATTCGGATCGCCAAGAAAGAGAGAACAGAAGGTGATCATCTCAAAGAATGGGCTTCTCAAATGATTCATGAAGATGAGAAACAAACCAAAGAAAACATCTCGTATAAAATTAAATTCATGAAAGATTACAAAAGAAATGTTTACAAGTCTCTCAATCCATCCTCTCCCTCTCTATCCTCAAGAACACCAAGAGTCTCACATGCTACTTGGGAGGAACACAACACACAAAGAGATAAAATGAGCTCTAAAATCCTAACTCACTCTATTGTGTCCTAAGGTGTATGCAGCCCCTCACCTCTATTTATAGCCCTTGGCTAACGGGTCTCCAACCCGTTACGCCGGCTAAACCCTAACGGAGCCGCCAACCGCCAGCAGCCTTGCGAAATTCTGCCGCCCCCCGCACCTTCCGGAAGCTTCGCGCCCTTGCCTCGCACGCCCGCAACACGCCGAGTCCACGCCGCCTTCGACACCTCATGACCGTTTCGACCTCGGCGCCACCGCGCTTAGTCCGTCCACCGTGTCTCGCCACGACTCCACCTCGCCGTCCCCGCACACGTACAAGAAAACACGCCACATAGCACCGCCGATACATGAACGCGCAAATAGCATTAGCAAGATCAAACTCGTCGCAACAATGGAATATACATCCTAACCCATACGACTAAGTTTGACCAAAGTCCGACCGAGCCCATTGCACCATGCAACGTCTGGGTCCGAACAAACCGACTCAAACTCGACTTTTGAGAAACGATGTCAATTACTCATCACTCACAATGGGATGACCCTCACATGGTCTCTCAGAAGATCAACGTCATAATCTTTAATCAGCTCCAGCCATCTTCGTTGTCTCATATTCAACTCTGCTTGTGTGAAGAGGTACTTCAAACTCTTGTGATCTGAGAATATCTCACAACGATTTCCTAGCAGGTAGTGCCTCCAAATTTTGAGTGCATGCACCACTACCGTTAGCTCTAAATCGTGTGGGATAATTTTCTTCGTGGGGCTTCAGCTGTCTTGAGGCATAAGCGACCACTTTTCATCTTGCATGAGTACACATCCCAAACCCTGTTTTGAGGCATCACAATAGACTTGAAATTCTTTCTTTGGGTTCGGTAGAATCAACACTGGTGTTGTTGTTAGCTTGGTCTTCAGTAACTGAAAGTTCTCTTCGCAGGCATCTGTCCACAGGAAAGACTTGTCTTTATTCAGTAGTTGAGTGAGTGGACGAGAGATCTTTGAGAATCCTTCTATGAATCGGCGATAATAGCCCGCCAATCCAAGGAAACTCCTTACTTCTGTTACGGTCTTGGGCTGTTGCCATTCCATAACTACGGCGATCTTTTCTGGATCAACTTTGACTCCATCTTCTGATATAATGTGGACCAAGAAAGCCACTTCTTTTAGCCAGAAACTGCATTTGTCGAACTTAGCATACAACTGGTGCTCTCTCAGTCTGGTCAATGCCATGTGCAAATGCTCTTTGTGCTCTTCTTCACTCTTTGAATATATCAGAATATCATCGATAAAGACTATCACGAATCGGTCCAATTGGTCCATATGCACCAGATTCCTAAGGTTCATGAAATAAGCCGGTGCATTGGTTAAACCAAATGGCACGACCGTGAACTCATACAATCCATATCGAGTGATGAAGGTTGTCTTTTCTCGATCTTGCTCTCGGATCTTGAGTTGATGATAACCCGAGCGCAAGTCGATCTTGGAGAATACCTTGGCACCCTTGAGTTGATCAAACAAATCATCAATTCTTGGCAACGGGTATTTGTTTTTGATGGTGACAGCATTCAGACCTCTGTAATCTACACACATCTTCAGTTCTCCATTCTTCTATTTCACGAATAAGATCGGGGCCGACCAAGGCGAAACGCTTGGTCTTATGAATTCTTCTCTTGCACTCATCTAGTGCTTTCTTGAGTTCTTTAGCTCACCGGTCGACATCCCAGATCGATGCTTGGCGATTGATTTTGTACTTGGAACCAATTCTATAGCAGCTTCACCACTCGCTGTGGGGTCCGCTCGGCAATTCTTCCGAAAATACATCTGGATACTCTTGCACCACTGGCACTTGATCCGGCAGACCGCCAACATGTTGATCATGCGCTTTCTTGCATTTTTCAACACCTCTCGATCTGCTTTTTATCTCCACTCTCGCCTTCGACTGAGCATCGACAATCGCCTTGGCCTCACAATCTACCTTGCATTTGTTCTTGGCTAGCCGCTCATGCCCAAAATGGCATCTAACTCGTCATGTCTAATTGTAGTAGATCTGCTTTAAAGTCTACCCCTTGAATGTTTATACTGAGTCCAACACACCCACCATGGGACTCCATTCTAACCCCAGGGGTTTCAACCACATAAGGTCTTGGCAAAGAAACTGATGGTAATTGGTTTTTCGAGACAAAACTCTTCGAGACAAATGAATGTGTTGCTCCAGGGTCAAATAAAATCAGTGCAGGTATGGAGTTGATTAGGAACATACCGCAATGATATCACCGCCCACCGCATCTTCATGGATACATGGTTCACCCTTGCATAAAGGTGGGTCCGCACGCCTCGCCTCCGCCTGCAGTGAAGTTTGCCGCTCCCGCAGTGATTGCGGTCCCACGCTTTGATCTAAAGGTAACCTCCTTTGGTAGTGCTGGGGCCTGCCTGTAATTTTGACTCTTGCTGTTGTTGATTCTGAACTTGAAGTTTTGCAGCGTCAGAGGGCAAGTTCTTTCGAGGACATTGGTCTCTGTAGTGCCCAATTTCTCCGCAGTGAAAGCAAGCATTCGATCTGCGGGGACAGCTACTAGCGAGGTGGTTTCCTCCACAAGTGGGGCATCTGATTGCCAAAGGAGAAGGGAGCAGATTGTTGTGGATCGCCCTGACTGGCTCTTCGGTAGCATCACAAACTGCCGAGAAGGTTGGGATCGAAATGATGACGATCCCACAGTCTTGCTTCGCTGGGCTTGGTGTGAGGAGGGCTGAGATTTGTGTGCTGCTTTACGCTTCCTATAATCCTCCATCTCACCACGGGCTTCTCTCGAGTTGATGAGGTCATCCACCATATCATGTAGGTCCTTGAATTTTATAAATGAAATGTGGAACTTCAAGGATCATGCAGGCCCAACCCTCAATCGCTCATCTTCTTCGCCTTTATCGACATCTTCGGGGCAAATCGGGAGAGATGGTTGAACTGATGCGTGTATTCCATAACTGTAAGGCCCTCCTTGTTTGAGTGTTAAGAACTCTCGGCATTTTGCCTCCATAATGCCGTCAGAATATGGGCCTTATGAAAGCTTTTGAAAATTCTTCCCAGTCGATTTCTCGGTCTCTTGGGTGCGTTGGTAGTTGATCTACCACGTTGCAGCAGCACCTTGCAATTGGTGGGATGCATATAGCACATTCTCTTTGTCATCACACCGCATGCCTCGAAGCTTCCTTTCCACGCCCATCGCCCAATCCTCACCACTAAGGGGTCACCGAGGTGGTAAAGGTCGTGGATCGGTTCGTAAAATCGCCCATCGGGTGGAAACGGTGCACCATCCCGAGGGACATTGCCTCCACCTCAAGGCCCGGAGATCCGGTCGCTATCTGCTCCAAAGATTCGGGCCCACCGATCAAGTACCAGAAATGTTCTGCCCCTTGGTAGCGATTTTGCTCTAACATTGCTATTACACTGGCGAGTGTTGCTTGATCTGTGGCAGGTGCACCCTGCCCGCTAGTCTGTCCACTCTGCTGCGTTGGGTCCATCTGCCAATTGGGAACTGGGAATTAGCTTTGCAGCGATTTTGGCAACCAAGAGTAGGTAAGTATGATTTCGAATTTTTCAAGGCAAGTATAGGACGAAAAAGGTAAGAACGAGAGCGAAAGGATAGGAGAAAGCTTTGAACACGTAGGAAATATCGATAATTAAGCAAACAACATAAAAGATTAATGAACATAAATTTACAATATGCGTGTGGTACATGCACCACTTAGGGTTCATGGTTACACTTGCATTACAATACAAAAGTATCTGCATCAAACAAAAGGTCGACTAAACTAGCGATCACCGCTACTCCTCCATGGCCTTTGAGTCGGGCAGGCAAGAGGAGCCGCAGGCGGAACCTAGCAAGGTACTCGCCGCAGTCAACCCGCGCCTATGCCTTAACGGAGACCGCACAGGCACACGAGGAAGAGACGCTGGGCGCCCACACTCGAGGCCTCGCCCGCCTCGACCGCCTCGAAGCGACAAGAGACCTCAAGCCGCCGGACCGCCGACGAGCCTCCCAGAGTCGGGCGCCGCAGTGAACGGGACCTCCACCGCCTGTCAGAGCGGATCACTGCTGGGCCATGAGGACGGCGACACCCGCCAGCGAGGGTCGCCCTCCTCACGAACCGAGGAACCGCAGGCCTCCACCACGCCGCCGGGATCAGTCAAAGGGTGACCCGCCACTCTAGGTCGTAGTAGTCTCGAGGTAGAGTGCGCCTTCGGGCCGCATCCCGCATCGCATCATCCTTGTCGATCCTCCTCGCAATGAAGCGCCTCGAGGTCGTGGCGGACAGCAAAGGTGTGGGTCACCCATGCCTTCCACTCAGTAGCGCCGCTCCTAGCGAAACCGCTCGATCACATGGAAACGGGCTGTGGTACCCAGTGGCTCCCAAGAACCGCCGAATCTCCCACAACTTATGGGCCACCATCCATGCGGTCAGGCGGGAAAACACGAAGTGCACCATCTGCCGGAAACGAAAATTTTGAAGTTAGACAAGTGAACCAGTAAACATTTGCAAAGATTAAAACTTAAGCAGGAGTAAACTAAGACAGATAAGGTAGCAACAAGAGAGGTAAAGACAGCAGTAGTACTTATATTTTTCATAAACCCTTTTTATGCTTTAAATTAGGTTTTACGATAAAATTGCTTCCTAGATTGCCTTAGGTCTTAACCTACGGTCAAAGAGCCTGCCCTGATACCACTTCTTGTAACACCCCCGTTTCCGAGGGCGAGTACGGACACGGCAATCCGCAACTGTTCACGCATGAACAGTTAGGGAGTGTCGCACAAGAGTATACCATTGCATGCTTACAATAAAAGACCAGCATATATTTCACATATGGATTAACACCCAGAGTTTGACAGCGGGGCGTGCAAGCCCAAAGTATAATTACATTACAAAAGCTCCAGAATCCGCTTGAGCACGGCGAAGACCTAAAGCCACGGATCCTCATCGAAGAAGAGACCCTCGGGGACTTCCTCCACGGGGAGACTTTCACCTTCGTCTTGGTCCTCTAAAGAGTTGATTTAGCAAGCCGTGAGCCAACAACCAGCTCAGCAAATCGCAAAGGAACCATAGCTTACTACTTGCACGGATTCACAAAGGCATGGAATATACTTGGTTTATTATCTTTGAGTGGATGCAGTTTTATTTGTAAACCTTTTTGCAAAACTTGCCGACAAAACTACTTCTTAATCAACAGGGGTTTTCATGAAGAGTTAATTGACCAACTAATCAGATTAAAATATTCACAAAACTACTTAAGTCACTGGGATCACCAAGTGACATAGCTCCATTAACCGGAGCACGCGATTCAATACTGCTTATTTTGACTCGCAGAGTTTGCTCACTTTACCACACGATCCCTTAACTCCCGCGATGAGTTAAGAAAGCCAAGTCGCTTTCAACGCTCATTTCTTTGTATAGGTCTCACCGATAGAATTCACCGGGTCCGCACATGGAAACTCCCGTCCGCTCGAGTGAACCCTACCGTTATTAGGTATCCGCAAAGACGGCATACCTAACCTACTTCCCAACCTCCGCACTTCTCAACGTCAGAGTTTCAATCGAGTTGAGCAGCTACTAAACCAGTGTTGACAAGTCAACTCCTGTGGTTGAGCGATCACTATGACATTTGCTCAGCATAAGGGTTTCAGTCCTTATATTTTCACATGACCCGCAACTTCTCCAGGTCCGCGACCACAACCTAGGGTAAGCGGTGGGCGACGACCCACCCGCGTTTCCCACAACACCCTTACCCTACCTCGTGCACACCCGGCACTCTCCGCCCCTAGGGTACTTGTCCCATACCACCCCACCCTAGGGTCGGGTTTTCAAGTTCATCGCCCAGCCACAACCTTATTAGTGTAAGACTTTGTATGATGGTAGTAACCTATAGTGATCTAGGTTAATGATAATTAATTCTAGGGTTACAAAGGCATGACTACAATTTGGTAAGGCTTTTCTTGGGTGGTAGGACTTATCTATATCACATGTCATTCTAAAACATTTTATTTTATTTTCAACTAGCATTTCACAACTAGCATAATGCAAATAATGTAATAACATAAATAAACATCATAGGGCACAATATGATCAAAGGATTTGCGACTTGTCGTGAACTCGAACGATCTCGGCGATCTCGAACGTAGAAACTCCGGATCCGGGATTGCACCGAGCCCGGATCTCCGACACTAGCGCAAACATACAAAATAATTAAATCCTAGCTTGAGAATAATCAAGCAAGGGAAAATAAACTATTAAAAAGAGAGAAAAGAAATAAATGCATAAAATAACAAATTGGTGAATTTTGAGAATTTTCTGGGATGAATTTGGGAAAAGGATGTCACCACTGGGTCCAGGATATTATTTGGAGCAAAGTGGTGAAATTTGGGAATTTTTGGGATTTTCTGTGATTTTTTAGGATTTATTTGGGTTTTCTGGATTTTTGGAAATTGATAAATCCCTGGAAAAATCGATGAATAGTGCCGGGCCGGCCAGAGCTACAAGCATGCCCAGCAAGGCTGCCGCCTCGGCCGATGGTCGACGCGGGCGAGGGCGGCTGCGATGGGGGCGGGGCAAGACTACGGATGGAGGGCGGTAAGTGAGATCCGACTACCGTGGAAGGGGTGCGAAGCGGATACGGCGCGGACGGGTGGCCGAGATCAAAAAGCGAAGGGGCGATGGACGGAGGAGGAAGGCCACGTCGCGGGGAGAGTCGTCTTCCTCCTCCGCCATAAAGGTTCCTGAGGAGGGGCAACGATGGCGACGGCGATTTGGCGCCAAGGGCTTGCCTGGCGAGAGAGGGCATCCCTGTAGGGTTCACTGGGAATCCATTTTGGGGCCTGGGAGTGGGGTCATCGGGAGGGCAGGAGAAAGGAGAGAGAGCCTCACCGATCGGCGGTGAAGGAGGGATGCCATGGCGATCAAGCCGATCCGTGGCGCTTCACCTGGCCGAGGGTGAGGGGCTCACAATGGCGGCAGTGGCGCTGGCCGGGAGCTTCGAGGAGAGCTGGCCACGGAGAGGTGGTTTGGCCGTGGCGAGCTCGACGCCGGAGCTCCTGATTCCTCCCACCAAGCAAGGTGCCACAAGAATTAGTGGATGATGAGGGTCCTCGGGCGAAAACAATTGAAGAATGAGGGAGGAGAGGGGAAGATCGGCTCACGGGTGTCGCCGGCGCAGGGGAGAGCGGCGACAATGAGGGGGGCGATGGGGCTTCGATCGGCCGTCGTGGAGATCGATAGGAGTGGCGGGAAGCGAACGGAGATGATAGGGGGCTCGGGAAGCAAAGGGAAGAGGGGCGCCAGGGGGGGGTTTATACCGGCGGAGGGAGGGGAGCCGTGGGGAGAAGCCGGGCGCTGGGTCAACAGGAGGACGGGGTTGCTGGGCGGCATGGGCTGAGGACGTCCGGCCTGCAGGGAGTGAAGGCGGTGCACCGCACACCAGGCGTGAGCGACCGGCATGGGCGAAGGGGCTCCCGCGAGGGGGGGAAAGGAGAGGGGGCGGTGGGGGCCAAGGAGAAGGTGGCGGCGTGGCGTGGGGTGGTGTCGGCTTCGGACCGGGGGGCAGGGGCGCGAGGCTGTCCGGAGCTGAGGCAGAGGGCGGTGCGGCCGCAGGCGCTTGATCGCGCCTGGGGAGAAGGGGAGGGAAAGGCGCCCGGGAGAGAGGGAGGAGGCGGGCGTTGAGGGAGGAAGCGGGAAGGAGCGCGGGGCGCCAGAGAGAGAAAGGAAGAGGGAGGCGCCGGGGAAGGGAGAAGGCGGAAAAGAGAGGGGCGCCAGCGAGAGGGGACGGCGCCCGGCCGAAAGAGGAAAGCGGCTGCGGGGAGGGTTTTCCAAATTGGGAAAGTTTTCAAAAATTCACCAAAAATTCAGAAAAAATCCAGGAAAAATTTGGTTTGAAATTTTGGGGCCTTTCAAACATGTTACAAAGAATAATTCTTAATTACTAGGTAACACGTTACAACATGCTAGCTGTAATAAACATGCTAAAAGCTCATTATCAGCTTACACAGCCTTACACGAGTCACATGGTGTGTGGGCTGTGGAGCAGCTTGTAGAAATCAAGTCTCGCACCCACACGACGTACGGGTATGCATACCTAGACGCCAAAGCAACCTCCCGTGCTCCAGTTCGCTGCTCCCTGAATGCTGAATGCTGCACCCAAGTGAAATCACTTCCAAATCTGAGTTAGAAAGTTTTTATACCACGTTTGGAACATAGCAATTTTTCTAGTTCTTGCAGAAATTAAACGGTTTCCTATGATATTTATGTGAAAACCCTTCCAATGGGGGGCTTTCATAGGAATATTTGAGTTGAAAGTTGCAATATGTTTTTCGAAGCAATTGAAAGCTCGAATTTCTGTTGTGTTTTCTCCCAGTTCAAGTCTCGATGCCGAATTGGAAGTTGCCCAATTCGATGCTTCGGGTCCCCAACTCGAAGTTTCTGGTTTCTAGTTGTTCTTTTTAGAGATCCAATCTGTTAACTTTATTCTAGAAGAAAACACACACATAGCAAATAAACTAAGACATCACATGAGAATTTCTGAATTTCTTTATTCTCTTATTTGCTCCCCTTTTCTTTACTTCTGTTCTTATAAAATTGACTACAAGCTTCCTTAATATATAGGCTAATACTCTCCTAATACTATATATATTCAGATTTCAAGTTGGACACAACATCAACTTAAGTTACACACAGAGACGGACTCAACTACGTCTTGAACTCTAAGTCAAGATTATTTCTAACAATCTCTCCCTTAATCTTGACTTGACTTGACATACTCTAGTTTTAGTCCAATGTATTATGAACTACCAGCCACACCTCCACATGAAGCGTTCTATATGCAAACTACATGTAGAGACTCAACTCAACTGTTACGGGTCCATCCATATGCAAAGATTCTAAAATATTGAGGCAGCCAGACTGACTTACTAAACTCATACTTGACACAAAACGGTGACACATCTCCTCAACGTTCCGATTTCTTTCCACCTTACTTGAGTTTAGATGGCGACACGTCTTCTCAACATCCCTGACTCAATTCATCATCAAAGCACTGTTGATTTATCATCGCTGAGCACTTTAGCAAGAAACGCTTTCTTCATCCTCGGCTTGGGGTTTCCTCTCTTAGCACAGGAGTTGTGTTTCGCCTCGGGAGCACTGCTGTCTGTCTCGTGCACTGACTGAGACCCGAAAGGAAGGTGCTGCTGCTTTACTTTCTTGGACCAAGAAAACAGAAGGACGTGCCGCGCGCGTCTTTTCCCAGGAGAGCTGCGTGAAGACGAGCGACGTGCGCTCAAGAGCGCCACGCGAGATGCGCTGAAACGGAATCACTGAGACGATTTTTTAGCGACTCGATTTTTGACTAGGCTCTGATATCACTTGTTAACTTTATTTCAGAAAAATACTCACACATCGTAAATAAACTAAGAGATCATAGGAGAAATTTTGAATTCTATTCCTTATTTGCTCAAAGGTGTCATGGATCTCAGCGTTCGCTTGCCATACACTGATGATGGTCGTAGCTACGGTGCCGAAGAGGATCTTGTATAGGCCATGGGCTATTACTTCCAAATCCTCTGGCAATCCATTGGAGTATGCTCGAGTAAATTCCTTGATATTTGACAACCGGTGCCTTGAACGAAGCTCGACTCGCCAATCTCTACCCATAGCAATTTATAGAATGCAAGAGCAACGGTGATGAGCATGGCTAAAGTAGAGGGAGATGAAAACTATGCCACTGCAAAAGTTTTGTGAGAAAAAGTGAACATGATTTTTGGCTGGTGGAAAGAGGAGAAATTGGATCTGTAATGGCTGTACTTGTGGATTTGTTTCCTTTAAATAATCATGTCACCGTGTGCAAAAGAAAAGTTGCATTGAATAATGAAAAATCGGAAATGCATTTTTATGACTAAAATTACAGCTCTTTAGAAAAGTTAAAACAAATAAATAGGTTTTGGCTACATGAAAGCCAATAAGAGGTTCGCCTTACACTGGGTTAAACCTATCATTGGCTCACAAGTTGTCAAAATATCTTTGGAATCTTTGGCAATATCCAAGCCAAAGAATCAATGTGTCTGGCCCATCGATTGATAGTTTGAAGATTACAAGGGAACCAAGTCCCCAATCTAAGGTGGTGTTCAACATGGCTTAAGCTTATAGTTTAAGCTTATTTTTGTACTATTCATAATTTCGTCTTTTTCTGAATTTTTGATTTTTTGAGCTTTTTTGTCGGTTCTTTTTTTCTCATATTCGTGCTTGTCTCGTGATGGGCTAACATATTTTTATATTTTTCAATTTTTAAATTTAATTATGTTAAATAAGCCTCTCTTAACTATCACCAATACAGTATTTTCAGCCATAAGCTTTCAGCTTTCAGCCGAACAGCATGCAAGCTAGTTGTCCTCCCAAAAAGCACATCAATCTTTTCAACAACAGGTGATATTGCATGACTTGGACGGGCAAGGATTTTCTCATCACTCTATGAATCACCCAACATGATAAACTTCTTTTTTTAGATTTTGTTCAAGATTTTATGCAGTCTCATTAGTTGTTTCATCTTTCACTTGAGATCATTGAGGGTAGTTGTTGGACCGATGTCAACAAGTCGAGGGAATGAATGATTACGGAAGCTTTTCTTTCCCTAATATTTAAAATCTTCACTCAAATAACTATAAGAGTCATCAAGTTCATATTACAACTCCTACAAAAGATTCACATATATCTAGGATAAAAAATGCATTAAATTGGTTTTCTCTACAAGACCGGTAGTACCACTATAGAAAATCCGGTATGATCGTAGCCTAACGATACTACCATCAACTGGTGGCCGGTATGACTACTCTGTGGTACTACCGCCAATTGGAGGCCGATATGACTGCACCTGTGGTACTATCACCACGGGAAGGCCACTACTACCGCTTGCCTATTTTCAGGTACAAATCCTTCGAGACAAGAACCCAATTTGAGAATCTTAATCAAATCATATCCAATGCTACCAAAATTGGTATAGGCTTATGCAAGGATGTCAGGAGCCAAATCACATCAAGAAACACAAGGTTCTTGGACTTGATTCTATCCAATTGAAGAAATCTCGTTCTAGGTCACAAGAACACTACAAACACTAAAAACCAAATTACTTATTATTCTTGAGGATCTAAGTCATGAGAACTTCTAGATCATCTCTCACATATCCTAGCAAGGTAATCCAAGATCAGGTTTGGGCTAGAGAGGTTATGATTACAAAATCACAAATCTTGGTCAAAACAAGGCAAGAACCGGCCAAGAACTTGATTCTCACTATAGAAGTGATCTAGATGGGCAAATATTGATCTCAAGGATCTATTAGTGCCTCTTACACATCATGGATTATAAGATAAAGAAAAGTATGAAACGAACCAAATCACAATAAGCAATACAAGAACTCATGGAAAGATAGACAAGAACACAAAGGATTGAAGAGCTTGATCTATTGCATGAAGAGGAATGATTCGTTACAGCTTGCTGGTTACAAAGGCCCTTACCAAGTCCCACTCTCACTCACACCATGCAGGAGAGGAAGAACTAGCCAAAGCCTAGAATTCTACCCTATTTCCTTGCAAACCCTATCTCTCCTCCCCCTTCATCATATAGACTAACCAGCCCACTTAGTAGGTCTATACTTGCTAAGGACTTGGGAAAACCTGCCAACCCCACAATATCGGGTTCTACACTCACATGAATGCTTTTAAAAGGGCATACAATGATCAACTAACTCACCCCGAGTGTTTGATCCACTCTACACACACAAACCTAGCCTAACCCTACAATGCACCATGGTTTTGATGTAGGCCTCAAGTCCGATTTTAGGCATTTTTCTTAAATGCCCCGTACGAAGCTTCGGGCACCATCCCTTGACTCTATCTTCAACTTGGCATGCAAGACACCACGCACACCACGTGTAGATTGATCAACGGATTTCCTTCCATCGGCATGTCTCTCCCACTTTCGGCTTCTACTGGACTATGCCTCACTAGAACCGATGAAGCCACTTGATCCAACACGTTGCTTGAACCTTCCCTCAAATTGCTTTCTTTACTTTACCATGTGTCATTCTTGAGCCCAACCATCTCACATGACCTCCTTGACAACTCTAGACCTCGATCCACCCTGACCTAGTCCCAGTCACCCTTCATTGATCATAGTTGCCTCTAAACTTCTATGCACATCCAAAGACTAAGAAATCATTTTCAGACATAAGTTCTTCACAACTTGACTCACGTTAGCATAAACATGCAACATAACACAAACATGATCGGAGTTCCAAGATCATCCCATTATCAAATCTTCCAAAATTCCTAATTTTTAGAACCAACTAGCATTAGCCAATATGATCACACCTGCAATGCTAGTCATACCACCCTAGTCGTACTACCAATTGCTGACTAGTCCGACCCACCATGTACCCTATTCCCAGTAACAAAGCAGCAGTATGACCCCTTGCCAACACCAGTACTATTGCCCTGATAGTACCACCTTGCAAGGCCTAGTCATACCATTCTCTGATATCACCACAGATTTGCACTGGTACTACTAGACTTGGCCAAACCTACAAACGACCCTCTCTGGAAAATACCACAGCCATCTAGAGGCCGGTCATACTGCACTTGCGGTAGAACCACTCCTTATCACCGGTACTACCACTGCCAGTAGGCTAGTACTACCGCCATTGCCCGGTGGTACTACCACTTGAGACCTGATAACAACCTAAATTTTCATGGAATCGCAAACCCTTTGCAAAATCTTAGAATCAACTGAACCAAGCTACTAATTATTCATCACAAATTGACCTAGTCCTACCCACATGGTCTATTAGTAGCTATCTAGCCAAAAGTCAAAGTTGCCGCTTAGTTTAGCTCCATCTCAGCTTCCTTCAGGACCTCCTTTAGTATGGCCATCTTTACTTGGAGATTAGCTACATTCTTTTTATTTTCATTCAAAAGCTAAGTTTCTCTTGAAATTGCTTAAAGATGGTTCTAGCGGCAGTCTTGCTTTCAGAAAGCTAGAGCTAAAGATTGGATAATCCCTCTTTGTGAGTTTTCCTCTCCTTGGCCTCATCATATTCAGATTTTGTACTAGGAAGGGAGAGAATGTGAGCATAGAAAATGAATGTCATACTCAATCAACTAATTTTGCTCAAGGCATTTTGGGTACCTAAAGTACTATCCAAGAAATCCTCTATTAGAGTTTGTTTTAGGATTCTCAGAATTTATGAAGATGATCCTGAATATCAATGCTAGGTGTAAATTGTTGATGTGATCTATGCACAATCAATGATAACTACAAGCGCACGAGTTGATTTTAGCTTTTCACTAGAGTATTATAGGGTTATTGATCTTAGGGGACAATTGGGATTACAATTGAGGTGAACAATTACTAGCAACAAGAACGTTGTATGAAAGATTTAATTTGAAGAAGTAAATTATGAGAGAGCATAAATCACATAGGTTCAACCAAGACTAACTAGATCCTCCCTTAGATAGATTCACTTATGTGCAAATTGGCAAGTATACAATGAATTGGTAATAGGCTAAGATCGATCTCACCCTACAAATCAATACTACCATTTTCACCAGTTCACCTATCACGTGATAATTAATGGTAATCTATGTGTAGCAATATCTATACTATTTGATATAGTTCGGTTCACTAAATCCTATCACCATGTTTCAATCTAGCAACAAACAAGTTGATTCTCAACATCAACTAAATAATACAATATTAGATAGACTGATCGAAGTAGTAAAGTACCATAAGCATCAAAAATAATACCGGTGTTGATTACATTGCAAGATCCCCTAAACCCAAGGAAGAATAGGATCTACCCCTCTGGTTTGGGTAACATCATGGAGGAGTAGTAGGACAGAGAAGGAGTAGTCATGGACGTCGAACCTTACGAATCGACTATCGGTAGAGGGTGGCATTGCTCAACAACAAGGTATTGTTGTTTGGAACAGGGTAGTGTGGGGCGGTGCTAGGGCAGTGTGGCTCGATGCATTCTCAGTGACTTCTCGTCCTTGCTTGGCAAAACCCTACTATAGCGATTTCTTCGACCTCTCGATGTCTAAACTTGATTCTCGGATCTAAATATGATATTCCTCATGCTCTTCCAGAGGTGGGTCTTGGCATGCTTATATAGGCTTAGGGAGAGGTGTCCACAACTTGCACAACCAGAAATGAGGTGGCCATAAGTAGGCGCCATGTGGCGCTAGGGTGGTGCTGGGTAGCGCTAGGACTCTCAGACCTCCCATAAGTGGTCGGGGTTTCTAAAATCATCAAAATAGAAATTTTAGGGTCTTGACATTGGGCAGCGCCTCTTGGGT
The DNA here is from genome assembly GCA_036346245.1 of Bonia amplexicaulis. Classification (NCBI taxonomy): domain Eukaryota; kingdom Viridiplantae; phylum Streptophyta; class Magnoliopsida; order Poales; family Poaceae; genus Bonia; species Bonia amplexicaulis. Next base: position 7,500,445 of record CM070766.1, read on the forward strand.
GCTGGCCAACACTGGCTAGGTGTGGAGTGGCGCCATCCCTATTGGGCCAAGCCTCTGATAGCTTCCGGGCTTCATAACTTTTATGTCTAGTCTCCTATTTGGGCAAATAATATATGCATTTCAACCTACTCGATGAGGCGGACATCATGGTCACCTTCAATTTTCCTATTGATGAGGATTAATTTTGCACATTTTCTAAAGGTAGCTCTTTATCAAGTCTTTTAGCTAAATTCCTGTGAAACAGACTAAAAACAACATATCTCCCGATTTTGTTAGGGTTGGTTGCCAAGTGCCACAATTTAGCACAAATACTGATGTAAATGACAATAATATGGGGTGAGTAAAGCATATAGAATGAGCATCAACAACTCCCCCACATTTGGACTTTTGCTCATCCTCAAGCAAAGCCCTAAATCAAATTTCCCAAAATTTCCAACTTGATCAAATTTGCTCAAATTAGGAATCAATGACTGTTCCATTCCTCAAAAATTTACTCATGACAACGACTATTGACTCTCTCACACTCAAAATCTTGCTCGTCCGCAGGCAAGGCTAACTTCAAATATTGGGATTAGTCATTATGCAAAGATCAAATTACAACAAGAACGATCTGTAATCATTGTCCACTCAAATCACCGAATCTCATTAATCAAACTTCAACTTATCAATATCTCCATCACACTAAATGCAACTGGCAAGAAGACTACTCAAAGATTCGGCCTTTAACTTTTTTACTCTTAGTAATGCAGAGACATTTTATCCTCACAAAGCCAACCCTTTTTAGCACTCAACACCAGAGTTTTAGATAGGCTACAAAGTAATGAAAACACTCCTCAACACAAGATTTTATAATAGCCTTTTTCAACAATGCACACACTAATCACTTAGAGAATCCTCACCAAAAGGTTTGAGCTATCCTATCACTTCAAATATATTTGGCTATATTAGTGGCTAGGTAGCAAAAATCAAAGCATGCTTGTCATACAGATATTACCTAGTCAAATAAGAACTCAAAACTAGAATTTTATGGAAGTTCTTGTCAACAAGATCATTAGAACACAATAATGATGATTCAGGGGGGTGAACACACGCTTTCCAAGGTGGACTTGTGCAAGTGGCAAAGAGTGATCCCAGGGTACAGATAAAGTCCCTGTTATCAAATTGCACAAGGGGAAGACTATGAGCATGTCTGTCAGCCAAACAAAGAAGATACTTTCCACTTTCTCCATATCTCAAGAGTGCTTAGTCTTCATAATCCCTCAACACATCCTCCTTTTTATTTGATCTATTTTGTAATTTTTTTATTTGGAGGGTAAAACTTTGAAAAAATCCACTATTTTCTCCTTTATTCCTAGCAAGATTGGTGCAAATATTTTCACGAAGACAACTAGGCTAAATAATCATGATAGTGCAATGGCAACCAAAAGTAATGTCAATAGGTAGGTATGATAGAACAACAGAATTGGTTTAAAGGTGGAAATATCGAGTGAGTTTTGCATAGACCCCAAAGTAGGATCAGCAATGCTAAATATAAAAGGCTAGCAATGAGTATAAGGTACACAAAAATAGAATGATCAACATTTAATAACTTCCCTTCCGGATGTATACAAACTTGACCAAATTCACTAGATAGATAGGTAGCAAAAGGATAGGCTTCAAGGCATGAAATATATGGCTAGTGGATAGGACAAAATATAATATCGAGCAATTGTCGAAGGGTAATATCACTCAAAACTGAGAGTTTTAGAATTATGTAGCCAAAAGAAAATCCATCTAGTGCCAAGATTTTACCAGAATTAAGGCTTTTCTCCCCAAAAGTTAGACCACCACTCACAAAAAGGTACTAAAAATTATGGTGGCCAAAGCCTAAAATTAAAGACTCTAGTAACTCAGATGGGTCAAATCACAAGAAAGATACTTACAATAATCAATGTAAACGTAACTTTACCATCATTTCCCATAAAAAGAAACATAACATACCCATTGAGTCTTACGCAATCATCCATGATACGACCTAAATGCTCGCTTAGATCGGTTAATGGTGTACACAGACTGCTTCCAAGGTAGCTAATGGAAGCCCACCATTGTTTCCTCTAGGTTCTAAATTGCAAAATTTTAACTTACTAGCTAATGTTATCTAACTAAATGACTCTTCTCGAAAACAAGAAGCAGCACTGCCACAATTATAAAATTTAAGCCTAACAAAAATACAAGAAAGACAATCAGGTAATTGGAAAAAGGGAGAAATACTAGAGCATTTTACCTTATTGGATGAGAAGCCGAAATTGATGATTGCCTTTCCATCAAAGTGCTGAGCGTGTCGATGGATTGCTAAATGGCTTTTCCTGCATTGGGTTAGCAAGAAATCGGCTTGCCTCCTAACAAGCACTCTTTTAAGGTCATGAGCTTGACCAAGTGCCAAAAAACAAGTAGTTTTTGCAAAATTTTGAAAGGATAGTTTACAGTGGTCATTTTCATTATTCGCACTATCATGTTTTTAATCAAATTCTCATGAGGCAACAAAATATTTGCAAGAAGTATTAGCACAACCCCTTAAATACAACCCTCTTGAAGCTTTCAAGTCTATGATGATGATCAAAATCGCATGTAGGATAAGATTTTAACAAAATTGTATTCTTGTTAGTGACTGGACTGAATTCTCTACGGTGGTCAACAATATAACAAGTGCTAGCCTAAGGGTTCCAAAGAGAAGCTAACAATAAAGTGATGACTATGAGGAAGCTAGCAACAAATGATGGAGAGTTGCGAAAGTACAGGAATTTTGGTGTGGGTTTCTTGTGCTCTAGAATAGAGCTCTCTTCACTAGTTCCTCCCGTAGGAATGTTGTTATGAGGATCAGCTAAAATCCAAGGACGTTGAGGTTCATCCAAGTTTGTGTTTGCATTCTCCTCTTTATTAGCATAATCACTGTCCTCCAAGCATGTTCATGACGGGTCCCTATAAGTGTTAGTCGAACAAGCATATTATAAGTGTTAGTTGAACAAGCATATTCTATACACATAGGGGACTCTTTTAATCTCATAGAGGGTGTGGGATGGTCAACAAAATCAAAATCAATTCTATCATTCCCCGGTCTCATGATGATATTCCTTTCTCCTATATCAATAGTTGTCTTAGTTTTTCTAAGAAGGATCTTCCAAAAATTATTCAATCATCAACACTTTTTTCATATCCAGGACAAAGAAATCATAATGCATTGTTTGTCTCTATAGTGATGTTCTATAGTTGATTCATTTGATAGTGTAAAAAGCTTATAGCTAGGTACTAAATCATGATTTGAAAATATGTTCTCAAATATATGTTGAGGGAGAATACTTACATCAGATCATGAATCACAAAGAGATTTATCGATGAGCGTACCTTGTGTTGTGCATAGGATGTATGGGTATCATTTGGTTTGCTCCAAAGTGATGGCACTTGCCACATTGCATACATACCTGGAATTGAAGAATTCGTCGAGTGTCATTGAACTGAACATCTTTTGCTCTTCGCATGAAGAATGTGGTGTATTGTAATTTCGCTTAGTCGTCAGTTGATCTCTAATGCTCATATTTTATTTGATAGGTTGGGATTTGATTTGGCTCAGGAATTCTTTAATAATGGAAACTCGAGAGAGTGGTATAAGATTATTCCTTGCTAGAAGTGCCTTTTCTGCTAAATCAATGTTGAGTTCGTGATTGGTCTTCCTCTTGATCCATCTATCCAGTGTTACTTTAAGCCAATCTTCCTCAATGGCTAGTTTTGATGGAGATGGTTGATAAACAAAGGGTCTTCGGCATATGATGGACCAAATCCAAGTGGCATCCATTCCATGGGCTCAAATTTTGATAATGATCTGACCTTCCTTTTCACTTTCAGTGAGGGAGACAATGGCTTCATGACTTCAACAGAAGTTGGTTCTGGGGCCTGAGCTTTAACAACAGGCGAAGACAATTTGCATTCTTGTCGAACTGTGACAGTCTTTTCTATAGCAAAGAGCTCAAGTTTTTTAGTTTCTTTTTCATCATAAGATTCTTCCCAAGTACTTTTCATGGATTGCACCCTTGCAATTTTATCGATCATCATCTTGCCTTCACTTGGTTACAATTCAAGGAATGAACCACCTGCAGAAGCATCAAGATATTCTACTGAACTAGCCAACATAGAAATATAGAATGTTTGCACAATAACATGGTTATCTATTCTAGTTCTAGACCAGTAGTTAGCAATTCATGATATCTTGTCCATGCTTGACTAAGGGTTTCCATAGGCAATTGTGTAAAACATAAAATATCACGCCTATGTTCCTGTATTCTAAGTAAGCGAAAAATCGCATGCTAAATTCTTTCATAAGGTCAGACCAGTTACCTTTGAATGTGTAGGATCGGAAATGAAACAGAGGGGGTGAATGGTGCCAATTTAAAATCACCCCCAAAGTACTCACAAAAATCTTCTCCGGTAGCTATAAAAGCGAGCTATATAGAAAAAGAGAGAATGCTTACTGGAAGATGAAGCAAAGCATTCCAAGAAAGTAAATCAAACCAGAGAGCGAACAAGAACTGAACAGAAATGAGCAAAAACTGTGCAGCTTGAGATTTCCAACTCTATCCGTCAAGAACCTTGTGAATACTACTGGAAATAGTCTTTATATCGAAACAAGACTGAGCTGCACAAATAGAAGGTCGAGAAAACGAAGCTCTCAGGGATTTGCTAGCCAAGAAGCTTTGAGAGATATCCAGTTCAAAGCAAAGAAATCTCTCAAGAACTCACATCAACTTGAACTAAAAAGAAATCTGAGAGAAGACAGAATGAACACGAAAAGAAGCAGAGAAGCAAATTAACCAGCACTGAGAAGAACTAAAAACAGAGAAAGAACATAATCATCTCAACACAGAGATAGAATAGTTCAAGTATTGAAGAATAGATAAGAAAGATTATATATGGTTTTCTTCATCCAGTTCATACCCATCCTCATAACCTGAGGGAACACTCGCTAAAACACAAGAACTCCATCTCCAGAACTCAACTCACAACATAAGAGAAAAGTGAAAACACACACATGGAGAGCAAAAGCACAAAAATCCTCAAGTGGCTCTAGAAAACAACCTCTCTATTTATAACCTTCCACTAATGGGTTCCCCATTTGCTTTATCCATTTAACTCTCAACAACTCTGCGCTTTATCCATTAGCGCCAACCGATCCGCTTCCACGAGCCGAGTCAATTTTCCGACTGCCCTCACGCTCCTTCCGGAAGCTTCCTGCCGCACAACCGCAACTGCGGCACCGACTGCCCAGACATCGACTCCCCCGAGCCTAGTCCCGATCCTCCTCGCCGTCGCCTGTTGTTTCCACCTCCGTAGCTCCAGCTCCGGTTCCTCGCCTTCCGACTGCAACCACCTCAAGACCTCGATCATCTTCGACGTCTCCGACCATCCGGACCTCAACACCTCCTGTGCCTAGTCCCGGTCCTCTCACGCCTCACCACGACCTAGCTCCGAAGTCCTGCAGTCACATAGACAAGCAAACCATCACATAGCACCGCACGAAACAGCATAATCAATAATAGCCACAAAGAAACATACTCATACACAAAATAACCCAAACAACCGATCGAGAAAAAGAACAAACGTCCTAAGCACACTCGACCGTGTTCGACTAAGTCCAACCGAACCGGACCGCGCCATGCACCGACTCGGCCTATTCCGACCAAACCAAACTCAAATTTTCAGAACACGTGTCAATTACTCATCACAAACATGGGAGCACATCTCACATGGTCTCTCAGAATGTGTTAATGGTGAGAGTGTACCCTGATTTTTCTTTTCCATTAAGAGAGAAAGGGAATAGAATCCACTAGTTCTAGTCTGTAGGTATTCGTTGTTGTTGGAATCTGTTGCAAAATGATTCAAACATCTAAATGTGGTGGTTGGATTTTCTCCTTTCTTTCTTCTGAATGCCCTTTCTTGCACCAACTTAATCAATACTAGGTTCAATCTAAACTCAGCTTCAAGATTTGCATCTGATTTTAGACGAGCGCATTTTCTAGGCGTGGTGCTGATTATTCCCATAGGCTCGCAGCTGCACCTACAGGTTTCATGGTTGCAAAAAAAAAAAAAACATAGAAAAAGAAAAACTATCAATGGGGGTTAGAAATATAGCATTAGCAATAATAAACCTTAACAGTAAAATTGAACTATTCCCAGGCAAAAGTGCTAGAAAAGCTATTGACGTGATCTATGAGTGATCAATGACAACCGCAAATGCATGGGTCGGTTATAGATTTTCACCTGAATATTCCAGGGTTATAGATTTCAGGGAACTGATCGATCGGATTACAACTAAGGCGGACAATTACTATTAATAAGAACGTTGTATGAAAGATTTAATCTCAAGAGCTAAATTCGAAGTAGCAAATTCTACCAAGATTAACTAGATCCTCTCCTATCTAACTTACGTGCAAATCGGCAAGTATACTATGAAGTAGCACTAGGCTAAGATCACTCTCACCCTATAGATTTAATCTTAAGCATAGGCTTCATATGCTTCTTCTTCGACTTTTGGAGTTGGAGGATCACCTTGAGTTCTCAAATGTTGTGAAGATTGTCCTTGCCCTCTCCATTTCCTCCTCTAGCTGGGCAAATCATTAATATGGCCCATAATCTCAAAGAGGATGCCATGATAAGCTTCCCCAGAATCGGCCGATTCTGCTTGATCAATAAGGTTATCCATGTGTCTCTCCAATGCCGCAAGAGCTTCTTCCGCTTTGTGCACGTTGTAGAGAAGAACGAGGCTGAGGGCGGTTTCCCTTTCTTGAGCGGCAACGAGATACCTTCGTCGACGGCAGAGGATGAGGTCCACCTGATGGATGGAAACGAGTCGAGGAAGGAGAGCAGGGCGTGAGCGGAGGAGCTGCTCCAGACGTAAATTGTTGGCTGCTTGTGTAAGGTTGTGGCCGAACAACTCATGATGGATATATGAGAGGAAGGAGATGAAAAGAATTTTATATGCTATTATTCAGAAATGTGGTGAAGAAGATGAGGAAGAGGACAATTTAGAAGAGATTGATCAGTTTGTGGTATCAGTTTGTTGCATATAAAACCAGAATGGTGTGGAAGTTTAAGGGCCGCTTGCATCGGAATATTAACAGGCGGGAGTAGGGCGTGAACATTTAAGTGTAATCACAAATGGTTCGTATTCCAAACCATCTGTGCTATTAATATTACAGACAGTTCGTATTATGAACCATCTCTGATATGTGACTTATCACAGACGATTCTAAACTAGAACCGTCTGTAATAAACATTCCTATATATCCCGTCAAGGTAGAGTTTTGCGCGTACGCTGCAGTTATAGATCTACATATCGTCTCGCCGCTCGCTCGATTTAGCCCGTCGCCGTCTCTTTCTCGGATCTCCCTCCTTCTCGCGTCCACGCCGTCGCCGCCGCTTCCTTGGACCTCCGCCCCCAGTCGCTGTCGACCCCCGTACACGCCATCGCCGCAGCCTCCTCGGACCTTCGTCCCCAGTCGCCGTCGACCCCTGTCCACGCCGTCACCGCAGCCTCCTCGGATCTCCATCCCCAATCGTTGTCTGTATCGTGAGTATTTCAGTTCTTTGTTTGCAAACATTGTGGGTTGTGCTTGTTTTATAATCTCTAGTAAATGTTGAAGTACTGAGAGACATTGTTTGCTGTATTCTGAATGCAGATCTAAATAGAAACATTTTTCAACTTTGAAGTATTGAGTATTTGTGATTATGTTGTCTATTAACTGATCATCTTAAGCTATTGTCAGATTGCTACCTTATAGTCTTTGATTTAGATCTTCTGTCATACCGAAATTTTAGAAGTTGCTATCATTTGTATATGCAAACTTTACTGACAGAGAATGCATTTATTAGACATGCTGATTTTAGTCTTCTATGTCTGGCTACTTTTGATGGCAGCATGTTACTTCAATGATTTATGTCTCAAATCTAAAGTGCACAATGGATGTTTTATGTTTGTGAAATGAAGTGCGATGTGAATTGGATGTTTTATGTTTGTGAAATGAATTGAGATGTGAATTGGATGTTTTATGTTTGTGAAATGAATTGAGATGTGAATTGTATGTATACATGTACATGTTGATCAGCTTATTTCAGAAGACATGGTTAGCATTTCCTGAGGCTAGCCAATAAACAGAAATATATTTATGGGTAGAAAATAATATCACAGACAGTTTGTAACTAAAAACTATCTGTGATTATCACCTATCACAGACGGTTTTTACTTACAAATCGTCTGTGATTATCAGATATCACAGACGGTTTTTAGTTACAAATCGTCTATAATATTTACACCATAGACGGTTCGAAAACTGTCTGTGATAACCTTCGATTATCACCGACTCATAAATTCAGACGGTTCAAAAAACCGTCTGTGATGGCGTTTTTGAACCGTCTGTAATACGGTTTTCTGTAGTAGTGCCTGGACTGAACATCTTTTGCTCTTCGCATGAAGAATGTGGTGTATTGTAATTTCGCTTAGTCGTCAGTCGATCTCTAATGCTCATATTTTATTTGATAGCTTGGGATTTGATTTGGCTCTAGGAATTCTTTAATCATGGAAACTCGAGAGAGTGGTATAAGATTATTCCTTGCTAGAAGTGCCTTTTCTGCTAAATCAATGTTGAGTTCGTGATTGGTCTTCCTCTTGATCCATCTATCCAGTGTTACTCTAAGCCAATCTTCCTCAATGGCCAGTTTTGATGGAGATGGTTGATAAACAAAGGGTCTTCCCATGGCATATGATGGACCAAATCCAAGTGGCATCCATTCCATGGGCTCAAATTTTGATAATGATCTGACCTTCCTTTTCACTTTGGGAGACAATGGCTTCATGACTTCAACAGTAGTTGGTTCTGGGGCCTGAGCTTTAACAACAGGCGAAGACAATTTGCATTCTTGTCGAACTATGAAAGTCTTTTCTATAGCAAAGAGCTCAAGTTTTTTTAGTTTCTTTTTCATCATAAGATTCTTCCCAAGTACTTTTCATGGATTGCACCTTGCAATTTTATCGATCACCATCTTGCCTTCACTTGGTTACAATTCAAGGAATGACCACCTGCAGAAGCATCAAGATATTCTACTGAACTAGCCAACATAGAAATATAGAATGTTTGCACAATAACATGGTTATCTATTCTAGTTTTGGACCAGTAGTTAGCAATTCATGATATCTTGTCCATGCTTGACTAAGGGTTTCCATAGGCAATTGTGTAAAACATAAAATATCACGCCTATGTTCCTGTATTCTAGGTAAGGGAAAAATCGCATGCTAAATTCTTTCATAAGGTCAGACCAGTTACCTTTGAATGTGTTAATGGTGAGAGTGTACCATGATTTTTCTTTTCCATTAAGAGAGAAAGGGAATAGAATCCACTAGTTCTAGTCTGTAGGTATTCGTTGTTGTTGGAATCTGTTGCAAAATGATTCAAACATCTAAATGTGGTGGTTGGATTTTCTCCTTTCTTTCTTCTGAATGCCCTTTCTTGCACCAACTTAATCAATACTAGGTTCAATCTAAACTCAGCTTCAAGATTTGCATCTGATTTTAGACGAGCGCATTTTCTAGGCGTGGTGCTGATTATTCCCATAGGCTCGCAGCTGCACCTACAGGTTTCATGGTTGCAAAAGAAAACATAGAAAAAGAAAAACTATCAATGGGGGTTAGAAATATAGCATTAGAAATAATAAACCTTAACAGTAAAATTGAACTATTCCCAGGCAAAAGTGCTAGAAAAGCTATTGACGTGATCTATGAGTGATCAATGACAACCGCAAATGCATGGGTCGGTTATAGATTTTCACCTGAATATTCCAGGGTTATAGATTTCAGGGAACTGATCGATCGGATTACAACTAAGGCGGACAATTACTATTAATAAGAACGTTGTATGAAAGATTTAATCTCAAGAGCTAAATTACGAGGGAGCAGAAATCACTTAGATTCTACCAAGATTAACTAGATCCTCTCCTATCTAGGTTCACTTACGTGCAAATCGGCAAGTATACTATGAAGTAGCACTAGGCTAAGATCACTCTCACCCTATAGATCAATACTACCTTTTTCATCGGTTCACCTGATAAGGCTAATCTAAGCATAGCAAGCTCTATACTATTTGATATAGATCAGTTCACTAAATCCAAGCACCATCTTTCAATCTAGCAATTAACAACTTGATTCTCAACATCAACTAAATAACACACTATAAAATAAATTGATCGAAGCAATAAAGTACCATAGGCATCACAAATAATACCAATGTCAATTAGATTGCAAGATCTGCTAAACCCAAGGGAAGAACATGATCTACCCTTTCTAATTTAGGCAACATCACGGAGGAGTTGTAGGACAGAAAGGATGTAGTCGTGGACGTCGATCTTTGCGAATCAGCCGTTGGGAGGGGGTGGCATTGGTCAGCACCAAGGTGGTGCCGATCGGTGCCACGATAGCGTGGGCCGGCGCTAGGGTAGCGTGGCTCTCGATGCTTTCTGAAACCATAATTTGACGATTTCTTCAACTTCTCAGTTTCTAAACTTGATTCTCTGGATCTAAACTTGATATGTCGTTGTGCTCTTCTATAGGGGGTCTTGGCATGCTTATATAGGTGCAAGGGCGAGGTGTCATCAACTTTCATGAAAAGAAACGAGGTGAGCAAAGCGAAGCGTTGGGCCGCACCAAGGTGGCTCTGGGTAACACCAGGACTCTCAAACCTCCCATAAAATTGAGGCGTCTGGCCTCTAACAGCTTCTTGACTTCGTAACTTTTGCGTCCAACCTCTAATTTGGGCAAGTAGTATATGCATTTCAATCAGCTTGATGAGTCGGACATCATGGTTGCCTATAATTTTCCATTTGATGAAGTTCACTTTTGCACATTTTCCAAAAGAAGCTTTTTATCGAATCTTTTAGCCAAATTCTTGTGAAACAGACAAAACACAACATATCTCCATATTTTGTTAGGGTTAGTTGCCAAGTGGCACAATTTAGCACAAATATTGAGGTGAATGATGATGGGAGGTTCTTTCATACTTTCCTTTTAAAACATGATAAATAGTTGATAGATATTATTTACTTCTTCATTTGCTTTGAGATTAGTGCTACTCTTGTTAGAGAGAAGCATAGAAGCATTGCTCATGATAATAACATGGGGGCATACAAAGCATATAAAATGAGCATCAGCTAGACAAAGAAGTATCGGCTATGGGAAGAGTTGCTGATGGCGTGATCGGTGTTGTGATAGGACTCGACAGAATTGTGGCAGGTGTTATTGGTGTAGAAGCAGAATCGCCTTTTGAAGATGGCTGCAATTAGACTGATTAGTCATGAAAAAATGGGATAGAGTTAATCAGTTTACTAGAATAATTACCCTGGTTGGCTGATGCATTCTTTTAGGAGAGTGGTAGCGTCAGTTTCCCCACTCTTTTCGGTGGCCACTCTTTTGTGAGTCAGCTTTTTAATTGAAAAGAGGTAAATTAGCTAGGTTTTGTTTACTTGAATGAGAGAAGATCAAGAGGTTCTTACTTTGGCCAGCAGAAAGGACCAAATCACTTAAAGGAGTATTGAAACCCAAGTTGTCGGATTGACCAACCAGTGCTTGTTTTGAGGGTCAACTAGCTTGGGAGTTGCTTTCTTGTCTACTTTGTAAGTTGATGGGTGGGAATTAGAAGTAAAAGGATAGATTAATGGGCTAAAAGGTAAATATGAAAAGGAAAACCATCAGAAAGAAGCCAGTTGTTCCCACGCGCACCTAAATTTGCCTACAAATTATCAGACATATGATCAGAATCTTGAAAAGAATTGCAGATAGAAGGGTCTGGCGCATTATTTCCACTACTTCTCTCGTCCATGATTGATTCTAATTTCGACAATGAATAGCCAATTAGATCATTGTAGCTGTCTGATCTTTTGGTTGGTAAAGAAACTATGGGTGTAGAAACACGAAGGCTGCGATAACTAGCCGTATTGGTGAGGGCCGGTAAGCAAAATATTTTGGACGATTTCAGTTGTGAGGCCCACATTTCAATTAAAATTCTTTTAAAAATGAAAATCTGTCAGATTTCAACTTCATTTTCATCTCTATTTCGTGTATATATAAATATCTAGTTATCTCAACAAGTATCTATAGTTTTTCTCAAAAATTCAAATTTTTTCCACAAAATTCAAATTCAAATTTCAATTTTTTGGGCTGAAATTTTCTGAAATTTTCGGCAACCACTGGTTACCGGCCATACCAGTGAGGGTTGGAAAATTTGCAAGCTGGTAGAGTTTTCCCTGCATGAAAGAACTCTACCTCAATGGAGCTAACATCATCGAATTCTTCTTTATCAGCATATTTTGGTATCATATTGCCAATAAACTCATTAATGGATAGAATGTCAAAAAGAGCAGCTTTGATTTCTTCCCACCAATTATCAAAATCTGTAGAAGTGAAGCTAGAGCTCAGGAATCGGCTTGGAAAACTACTGACAGAAAACTCGTCAGCTAATTTGAGAACTGAGTCTACCATGTGGCTTTCTAGCAAATCACGAGGTTGAACTTTCTAGCCAAGCAGAAATCATGAACATCTTGGCTAAAACCTAATTGGGATGAATAAAGAGTTGGGTGATAGAATTCTATAGATGGTTTGTACACATGGCCTCTGGTATCTAGCTCAGTCACTAGTACGCAAGGAGAAAGACATTTTCCACAGATCAGCGGCTTCGGTTGATATCTTACTACTATCTCCAAAAATCTTGAACCAAGGACAGATGTACCTTTTATTAGTATAACAGCAAAGAAAGAGCCAATTGCATGGCAAATCTGCAGGAGGAAGCTTAAAGAAAAATTTTAGATACTCTGAGCACTGGAAGCTTTATTCTGCCGCTAAAATTCCGTTTGACTTGGATTAATAATTCTCCGATGGAATGTCAATGTCTGTGTTTCATGTTTTTTTCCAGTTGGAGAAACCTGTGACTTTGGCAGAAGTTTCTCTAATACCAAAATGTCGATTGTGTTGAAGTATAAGTGAATTGCCCACTTTTCCTCATTAGCTTAAGCTTTTGGGTGAACTGGTTGGTGCATGCAACTCAATATGGTATCAGAGCCAAGAGGTCCGAGTTCAAGACACAGGCGGCGTAATTAAAAAATTAATTGCAGTCCACTTCTATTCCACGTATTAGGCCTAAGGAGCCTACACGTGAGGGGAGTGTTAGTATAAGTGGTGCCCACTTTTCCTCATTAGCTTAAGCTTTTGGGTGAACTGGTTGGTGCATGCAACTCAATAGATTGAACATAGTGTAGAGCCATATTTGAACTATCCACAAGGGACTTCCCAGTGTGTTGACTTTATATTCTCTAAGTCCTACTACTACAAAAAAGGTCATCGCAGACGGTTCAAAACTGTCATCACAGACGGTTTTTTGTCCTGCTTGAACAAAACGAAAGATATTATCGATGAATAGAAGCACGTCTTGCTTATTAACATCTCGGAAATATCTCTCGCATTAATGGGCGAACAGCCCAACCCTTGGAACCACCTACGACTCCGGTCGCGAAGAGCCGACATCGAGGTGCCAAACCTTCCGTCGATGTGGACTCTTGGGAAGATCGACTGTTATCCCTAGAGTAACTTTTATCCGTTGAGCGACGGCCCTTCCACTCGGCACCGTCGGATCACTAAGGCCGACTTTCGTCTCGCTTCGACGGGTGAGTCTTGCGTCAAGCTCCTTCGCCTTTGCACTCGAGGACCAATGTCCGTCGGCGAGAAACCTTTGCACGCCTCCGTTACCTTTTGGGAGGCCTCGCCCATAAGCTGTCTACACGAGATTGTCCCTTGGCCATGGTGCGACACAAGGTTAGAATCCGAGCTCTTCAGTGGTATCTCGCGATGGCTCGGGCCCCGGAAGGGGCCTTCGCCTTCCACCTAAGCTGCGCAGAAAGGCCCAAAGCCAATCGAGGGAGCAGTAAAGCTTCATAGGGTCTTTACGTCGGTGCGGGTAGTCCGCATCTTCACAGACATGTCTATTTCACCGAGCCTCTCTCCGAGGCGGTGCCCGGATCGTTCGCCTTTCGTGCGGGTGGAACTTACCCGACAAGGAATTTCGCTACCTTAGGACCGTTATAGTTACGGCCGCCGTTCGGGGCTTGATCGCGGCTTCCACATCATCAGTTCATCAACTTCCTTGACCTTGAAGCCTTTGGGCAAAGGCCGGCCCATACATGGTCTTACGACTTTGCGGAGACTGTGTTTTGGTAAGCGATCGCCGGGCACGGTCACTGCGACCCCCTTTGCGAGGGCACCCTTCTCCGAGTTACGGGGCTATTTTGCGAGTTTCTTAGAGAGAGTTGTCTCGCGGCCCTAGGTATTCTCTACCTACCCACTGTGTCGGTTTGAGTGCAGTACCCTTTTGTTGAAGGTCGTTCGAGCTTTTCACGGGAGTATGGCATGTGTTACATACTTCAGCGCCGTGGCGCTGGTATGAGCCTCGTGGAGAAGCAATAGCTAGTCCACGGGCTCATACTTCAGCTTGCGGCGCTTGGTACTCGGACCTCGGCTCGAGGCATTTTCTCTACCCTTCTTACCACGAAAAGCGGGGTCACCTTGTGTCCTTAAACCTATAACCATCTTTCGGCTAACCTAGCCTCCTCCGTCCCTCCGTACCAACAAGGGGTAGTACAGAATATTGACTGTTGTCCATCGACCACGCCTTTCGGTCCGATCTTAGGCCCGACTCACCCTCCGTGGGCGAACCTTGCGGAGGAAACCTTGGGTTTTCGGGCATTGGATTCTCACCAATGTTTTCGTTACTCAAGCCGACATTCTCGCTTCGCCGTCGACCCCGCTTCGCGTTTGCTTCCCTCTAGGCGGGCAGCTCCCCTACCGATGCATTTTGACATCCCACGGCCGGCGGATCGCTTAGCCCGTTCATCTTCAGCGCAAAGGCGCTCGATCGATGAGCTATTACGCACTCTTTAAAGGGTGGCGCTTCTAGGCAAACCTCACGGCCGTCTTTGCACCCCACCTCCTTTATCATCGGCGGTCATTTAGGGGCCTTAGGCGGTGATCGGTATTCCTCTCGACAATGAAGCTTATCCCCATCGTCTCACCGGCCGACCTTGACCCTGTTATTTTTGGGTCATATCTAGTATTCGAGTTTGCCTCAATTTGGTACCTTTCATGTGACCGCAAAGCGAGTGCTTTACCCTAGATGTCCGATCAAGCTGCTGCGCCTCAACGCATTTCGGGAGAACCGGCTAGCTACGGGTTCGAGTGGCATTTCACCCTAACCACAACTCATCCGTGATTCTTCAACATCGATCGGTTCGGACCTCTGCTTAGTTTCATCCAAGCTTCATCACGGTCATGGATAGATCACCGAGTTCGGGTCCATAGCGGTGACAATCGCCCTATGAAGACTTGCTTTCGCTACGGCTCCGGTGGGTTCCGTTCCCTTAACCAAGCCTTTGCCTATGAGTCGCGGCTCATTCTTCACGAGCACGCGGTCGAGATCACTTTCCTCCCACGCTTGGGAGCTCAAGCGGTTTCACGTTCTATTTCACTACCCACCGGGGTTCTTTTCACCTTTCTCTCACGGTACTACCGCTATCGGTCACCCAGAGTATTTAGCCTTGCAAGGTGGTCCTTGCGATTCACACGGATTCCACGTGCCCCATGCTACTCGGGTCGAGCATAAGCTAGTGATGCTTTCGACTCTTGGACTTTAGCCATGTAGGTGCGGCACTCAACCGCTTCGCCTAGCGACTGACAACGCTTGTATTGCTCTCCCACAACCCCGTTTTCACGGTTTAGGCTACTCCCATTTCGTTCGCCGCTACTACGGAATCGCTTTGCTTTCTTTTCCTCGGCTACTAAGATGTTTCGATTCGCCAGTTGTCTCTTGCTGCTCATGGATTCGTGAGCGGTTCAAAAGGTTGACCTATTTGGGAATCTCCGGATCTATGCTTATTTTCAACTCCCGAAGCTTTTAGGCCGCTTGCTATGCCCTTCCTCGTCTCGGGTGCCTAGGTATCCACCGCAAGCCTTTCCTCTTTTGAACCTCGCCATTAACGTTAAGGCTATGCCATCCTAAGGTGCTACTAAATGGAAGGATCTTATCAGCGTCCATGAATGCGAAATCATAGATCGAGCGCGAATTGGCAAAATTCGGTGCTATCATAGTATCCGCTAAGTTCACGGTGGAGATAAGCGGACTCGAACCACGACATCCGCCACGTGGTAAACCACCGCCTCTCGGGCCTCCCGGCGGGTTCTACCATAGAGGCCAGCGATAGACAATAACTCCCCGAACACGACTTACAACTTTCATCGTCTTGTGCTCTCCAAAGAGCAACTCTTCTCAAAATCTCAAAACAAAGGTCTTGAGTTGGAATCCCATTCTAAGGATTCTTGTGGTTCCGGGAATACATTCTACAGAGAACCGAGGCGGGAGCTCTCCCTTTTCCACCCGACTCTTTGATCTTAAACTTAAGAATCTTGGTTTTAGAAGCAGTGATTGTCCTTCTCCGACCCTTACCGCCCAACCGGAGGCGGACGGCTAATGTGTTCCACTTATTGAGCAGGGTCTATGGTCGGTCCGTGACCCCGGGCGCGAAGGGTCCTTGGGGTGATCTCGTAGTTCCTACGGGTGGAGACAATGGGGTCGGTCCATGGATTTTCCTTCCTTTTGCCACATTTCGCTCAAAGGGTTGAAGGAGATAGTGCATCAAGCTATTCGCAAGGGCCAACTTGATCCTCTTCCCGGGGATCCCGGATGAGCGAAGCCTAGGAGAGCCGCCGACTCAACTATCGTCCATGTACGATCCATACTAGATCGACCAAGCGCCCATCCTACCTCCTCTACCTTTTGTGACCCATCTTTTGTCTCGGTAGAGTCTTTCGGTGGCATGTTTGGTCCTCTTCCCATTACTTAGAAAAAGTGAGCCACCGGTTCGGTACAAGATACTATCATTACCGCTGGACAATTAGACG
>CM070766.1:7519955-7834129 GCA_036346245.1 Bonia amplexicaulis
TCGGGCTTTCGCCCATTGCGGAAAATTCCCCACCGCTGCCTCCGTAGGAGTGCGGGCGTGTCTCGGTCAGTGTGGTGATCATCCTCTCGGACCGACTCGATCATCGCCTTGGTAGCTATTGCCTCACCAACTAGCTAATCGACGCGAGCCCCTCCTTGGCGGATTTCTCCTTTGCTCCTCGACCTCACGGGTATTAGCAACCGTTTCAGTTGTTGTTCCCTCCCAAGGGCAGGTTCTTCTGCGTTACTCACCCGTTCGCCATCGGAAACACCACTTCCGTTCGACTTGCATGTGTTAAGCATGCCATGCGTTCATCTGAGCCGGATCGAACTCTCCATGAGATTCATAGTTGCATTACTTATAGCTTCCTTATTCGTAGACAAAGCGGATTCGAATTGTCTTTCCTTCCAAGGATAACTTGTATCCATGCGCTTGATTATTAGCACGGAGTTCGCCACCGTGATATAGCCAACCCTACCCTATCACGTCAATCCCACAAGCCTCTTATCCATTCCCGTTCGATCGTGGCGGGGAGTAAGTCAAAATAGAAAAACTCACATTGGGTTTAGGGATAATCGGGCTCGAAGCGATGACTTCCACCACGTCAAGGTGACACTCTACCGCTGAGTTATATCCTTCCCGTCCCATCGAGAAAGAGAATTAACGAATCCTAAGGCAAAGGCGAGAAACTCAAGGCCACTCTTCCTCAAGGCTTTCTTTCCGCACTATTATGGATAGTCAAATAATGGGAAAAATTGGATTCAATTGTCAACCGGTCCTATCGAAAGTAGGATTGACTATGGATTCGAGCCATAGCACATGGTTTCATAAAATCATGCGATTTTCCGATCTAAATCGGCGGGTTTCCATGAAGAAGATCTTGTTCAACATGTTCTATTCGATCTTGGTAGGAGAAGAACCCGACTCGGTCTTCTTAAAAAGAGGAAGCGAACCAAGTTAAGATGATATGGGTCGCCCTTCTTCTTGCGCTAAAGATCTTACCATTTCGAAGGAACTGGGCTACATTTCTTTTCAATTTCCATTCAAGAGTTTCTATCTGTTTCCACGCCCTTTTTTTGAGACCTCGAAACATGAAATGGACAAATTCCTTCTCTTAGGAACACATACAAGAAAAAAGATAATGGTAGCCCTCCATTAACTACTTCATTTTCATTTATGAATTTCATAGGAATAGAAATCCATGTCCTATCGAGGCGAATTTGAACTTGCTATCCTCTTGCCTAATAGGCAAAGATTGACCTCTGTAGAAAGGCGATTCATTCGGATCGATATGAGGACCCAACTCGTTGCATTGCCGAATCCATGTTCCATATTTGAAGCGGGTTGACCTCGTGCTTCTCTCATGGTACAATCCTCTTCTCTTGAACCCCTTTCTCCTCGGTCCACTGAGAGAAAAAATGTGGGGCTGGTGCCGGCAGTTCATCACGGAAGAAAGAACTCACAGAGCCGGGATCGCTAACTAATAGAATAGTACTACTAACTAATACTAATATATAGAAATAGATATCTAGAAATAGAAACGAACTAATATATAGATAATCGAAATTGAAAAGAAGCTGTCTTTTCGTATACTTTCCCGTTCTATTGCTACCGCGGGTCTTATGCAATCGATCGGATCATATGGATATCCCTTCAACACAACATAGGTCATCGAAAGGATCTCGGACGACTCACCAAAGCACGAAAGCCAGTTAGAAAATGGATTCCTATTTGAAGAGTGCCTAACCGCATGGATAAGCTCACATTAACCCGTCAATTTTGGATCCAATTCGGGATTTTTCTTGGGAAGTTTATAGGTCTGGGGATAATCAGATGTTATCATATACATTTTGTGAGCCGTCTGTAATAAATACATCACAGACAGTTTATAACTAGAACCGTATGTGAAGAACACTATCACAGACGGTTCTGCTACCAACCGTCTGTGATGTATTATTATCATATACGGTTGGTATATAGAACTATCTGTGATACCACCCTATCACAGACGGTTTCTGATTCGAGCTGTCTGTGATAATTCTTCACAGACGGTTTATACCACAAAACCGTCTGTGATAGTTCATTCTATATCTAATTTTTTTCTTCTATTTTTCAGTTAGTCACAGGAAATGTTAACCATATCATCTGAAAACAAGCAAATACAGGAACAAACATAGCAACATATTCTATTTCCATTAATATTAAAATGCATCATTACTAGATCACAAGATATCGAGTAGGTTACCCATAGCACTGCATACACAAGAGGACACTTACAATTTTACAAAGATAAGCTTCACGGCTATAAATTTAGAAAAATACTTACACTACAAGAAATTTCAAGCTAATACAAGCTAGACTTACACATCTTTCATTAAACTGCAATCTAAAACAAGTGGTGTGGGAAAATTTTTAAGTAGCAGAAACAAAAAGGCAACGAACACCATTTTCAAATTCTATGACAAAATCAATAGCTTCTATGTCGGTGACTTAGAATAGTACAGATTTACCATTGACTTCTTCCTTTCTATCTTGCTTCAAGCGAAATTTCAGTCGCCCTTGCCGAACCCCTTCCCACCCTTGCCGCGTACAAACGAGTTGGAGTAGTACTGATGGTATTAGTTCTTTGAGTAAGAAGAGGGGGTTAATAAGGGGCGAGAGGTGGGGAGGAGAATGGTACTTGCCGTTCGATGCAGAGAGAATGGACGTGTGAGATCGGGATGCTGGGGATATGCCGTGGATCGGTGACGTGGCGGGACATCACAGACGGTTCAGATTATAAACTGTCTGTGATAGAGATATCACAGACGGTTCATAACAAAAACTATATATGATAACAGGGGATATCACAGACAGTTCATAACAAAAACAATCGGTGATAATGGCGTCACAAAGATAATACATCTGTACAATATAAATAGCTAGTCTCAAAATATAAAATAGCAAATTTTTATATAGCTTATATATACTCATTTGAAAGGTTTCGATGAGATCTACAACTTTACAGTTGAGGAAAAACACAAATTCCGAAGCAAAGATAAATTTTTTTGGCAAAAACTTAAACTTAAAACACAAATTTAGGGTTAAAGATGTCTGATTTTGAGAGTTTTAGAGGGCGACTAGCACAAGTTGGTTGGTTTTTTTGAATCGGGATCGTCGTTAGCTTTCCAACGAGTACAAGAACATCGAAAACGGATACCGTATGCAAAAGTTATGCCCATTTTACTAAAGGTGTCTCAAAACTAAATTCTACTCGGACTCAGGCCGGAGTTATGAAATTTTAGGGGATTACGAGGCGGGAAACATATCACAGACGGTTTTTAATATGAACTGTCTGCGATAACCTCATTATCACAGATGGTTTTTAATACAAACAGTCTGTGAAGTATCGGTTTAAATAAAAAACCGTCTGTAATGTCTTGTATTATCACAGACGGTTCGTATAAATAACCGTCTATAAAAATACTACAGACGGTTATTCGTATAAACTGTCTGTGATACTTATAGTATAGACGTTTCCTCGAAACCGTCTATGATGTAAACATCTAGTTTAATCTTTTTTATAGTAGTGCCCGGTGATGAGTTGGCTGGTGATTAGGTTCATCATACTAAAAAGGGCCCTAAGTACAATTTTTTCAAGAGCCGTGTGGTGCCCTTTATTAAGTTCATCGGCTAGTTTATTATACTTTTCCATCCTTTGCTTTTCTTTGTGAAGCTGGGTTTGGTTTTTGGAGGTGGATCAAAAACAGAAATTACTAGACCATCATGATGAAAGCAACAAATCTGCGCCATATCTAGTAAAGTTGGCTGATGGGTCTAGTAGGAATCAAGAAGGCATTCAAAGAGCTCAATCATAATTGACATGCTGCTACTAACATACATTCATTTGCTTCTGGAGCGACACGGGAAAGAGTAGGATCATGATGGTAATTAAAGGGGTGAATGATTACAGTGTCTAGCGAAAATTTTTTTAAAATTTATTATTATTTTTAAATTTGTAAATCACAGAAGCACACACAAACAAAAAGACAGCAAAAGATAATAATAATAATAATCTTCAATCGTTTGATCACAGCGAAACCGTGACACAATAAACTCTAATCACGTAGCATCCAACATCCTAATTACCTCTCTCTCCTAATCATGTCTAATCACAAGAAGACAATATGGCAAATCTAATCACAGCTCTCGGCTAGAACATGCATGCTCACCTACCTCTGTTTACATGCACAAAAATCACTAATTGAACTTGATTAGATATTGCTAGCTATCAATAAAAAAAATAGAAACTTGCTTTCACGAGCCGTCACTTTCTTGACTTGACTTCTCTCTCAAGTGAGAGGAATGTAATGCAAAGTTTGTACTTCAGAATACCGACCAAAATACTAGATCACGCATGGGACCAAGATGCTGTTTCGTGATAACGTGATGACAAAACAAGATGACAACAACCGTTGCTGGTTCACACGTGAATAGGTGCTGGTGCGCACACGGACCAAGGATGAGACGACGATGGTGATGCGAAACTTGCCGTCGCTGCTGGTGATGAACGACGCAGACGATTGGTACCATCGTCGACTATTTTCTTGGAATAGTTTTTTATTTTTAAATCATGATGGCTACAAAATGTGCTTTCTTAGTATTTCTAAACTCTAGCACCAAATTAGTATCTCTAAAAGCCAGCGGGTTAGCCTCTAACCCCATATCTATTTATAATCTAGGGCCCAAAACATGGGCTGAGCCTAAGCACACGAGTTCTAATCCAATTCCAATAGCAAAGAGACCCGAAGCCCTTCATAACACGGATTTTTTAAAATTTCAACTTTTCTAACTCGTCACGTGTTGAAGTCTTCCGGATCGCACCTCCTGTAGATTCTCCACGCATCATTCACCATGTGTCGTAGCCTCCGGACCGTACCTCCGTAGCTCCAACACGCATTATCCATCTCTAATCTCTATGTGCCCCAAGCATGAGACCGACCATCTCGTGACCTCCTTAACCGTCTGAATCTCGGATCTCCCATCCTAGTTCTGGTCCACCTCGTCACCGACCATGATCGTCTCCATGCTCAACCTGCATATGCAAAGACCAAAGAATATTTTTCCGGCACAAATTTGTCCCAACTTGACCAATATCAGTCCACACACACGCCACACACCTCAAGTAACAGCAAGTAACATCATCACTTATTCATCACCAAAATATCCTAGATCAGACCATATAGTGTAACAAAAAGTTCAAGGGCTTTATCTATATCAGATTGGATCCAGATATCTCTCTTTTCATGAGCTATTCTCACAAACAAATCATGCCATCCTTTCAAGGCATCCGCCCAAGATTTAAACTATTGGGCCAACCTTGTAGGTTGAATCCAGCTGAATTTAAAAGGATATAAAAATACTATTGGAGATAATGCACCAAGATTCCGAATATCCCCAAGGACCGAGAAAAAATTGTTCAGTAGTTTCAGGAACTGGGAAAAATACTTGGTTGCAGTCCATGGGCATTCATTCAGGAATTTAGGAGACCCGGAGATATTTTCCTCTGTTGGAGAAGAACCCTACAAATGACGGAGGAAGAAGAAAAGGAGAAGAAATGGCAAAGACTGTTCTTATTTATAGAGGCAACATATAAGGATTGGACTGTCACTTCACATATGTGCGTCAGTAAGTTTCGCCGGAAATCATGGCAGCCGTTGTTTGTCATGTCAGGATGACGGATGTAATCAGCTTTTGCTATAAAGAAGTGACGCTTGACATTTTTGTAAAGTTTTCACCTTTATAAAAATGGAGGGACATATGCTGCCACCAGATTTTGGCAGGCAAAAGTATTTTTTTGTATTTGACGTAATTATAAGGAAAGATCGGAATTTGCTAGAAATTATAAATAGAATCAAGCATCGGTCATACTAAGAAGCCTCCAGAAGATATTGACTAAGCAAAGATATATGTGATAAAGGAAATTGTCAACATGAGATTGGAAACAAAGAAGATTTGAAGGTGGATAGGGACTTTATCCAAGGAAAGGTTGAGTCGACATGAATAGAGAGACTTGAAGTACAATCTAAAATTGAGTTGGCTATTTTAGTCTATAAATACCCTGTACCGGTTGACATAAAATACGCATATGCCAATCTTTACTACCTTTTTGTATCTACTTTTCATGTATCTTAGAAGTTGGCTGTAGCCAGTAGAATCTTACCTTTGTAATTCGACTTTGATCAATATTGCTTTGTATTGATGGGTTGATCAATCTGTGACTTATACCTATACCCTATTTTGAGATTCTTCCTGTTAATTATTGCTTCATATTGACATTTCATCCAAGATCAGTTTTCGTTCAGATTTACCTATCATCGACTTTGTCGATTTACTAGAAAATCAGTTGGCATGTTGTATACGCTGCCAAAGAGCACCCTCCATAGAGACATAGTGATGCTATCAAGAATTTTTAGGTGGCAACGCTCTATTATAATTTATCTAAGATCGAGCCTGATCAGATCCGGTGGGAACGCAATGCCATCAACAAGCACTGCCGCCGCAATCAACAATGCCATTCACCAAAAGTGCCCGATGCTACACTAGTCCGAGTAGAGATTGGCATCAATTAGGGAGAAGAAGTCACCAAAAAGCGACGCTACAAAAAATATGAGCTTCAATGATGATCAGAAATCATCATGGAAGATCATTTTTTTGTCGTAAAAATATTTTATGATAAAAATGAGATGTCACGGTCATCATCATATAAAGTGTGTCATAAATTGTATCTAGTGACACAACAAGGCATTTTCGTCATAGACTCAATGACGAAAAATATTATTGTCATGGAATGTAATAATTAGTGATGTTTATTATCGTCATGCATGGTTTGGTAAACGTCATGTAAACGTGCCATTTCGTCATAGATTTCTAGGCCTGCCCAACCAGGTAGGCTTTGGGCAGGTATGTTTTATAACTTTTTTCGTCGTAACATCCATACAATTCGTCCCGCTTCCCGAAGGTCACCCATCCTGGCTCTTCTCTCACCCGAGCTTACTTAACTTCAAAGTTCTTTCAAGGTGTGATGCGATGGTGCATTTTTCTTTCATTTTATTGAACAATTCACCTTTAGTCTCTTGTACTCTTTGCTTCTCCAAGATAATTTTCAATCCAGGCTTCATCTCTACCTCGTGCAAAAATGAAAAATGACCCAAATTACTTAAGCATCAAATCTCAGCTATTTATTTTCCATTTATTCTACCTTTTCTTTTATTTGGTAGTTTCAAAATTTAATGACCAAAAACTGTCGTTCCCAAACCCTTTGATTACTCATCGGTTTCCCATCACCCAAGCCTTCAAATTGGGCTCCCATAACTGCGTTGCTTCCCTTCCACACTTTTGCAAACTTTATAGAGCTTCCAAACACCGCTTCCTGAGCATTTTATTCCATCAATCAATGGGAATCGAGATTTTTTCGAAACCAGCCATTTCCACTCCTTGTCATCGATTCATCATCTCTGGTGAGCCATTCTTTGATTCCTGAGAGACCATGTGAGGGTCATCCCATTGTGAGTGATGAGTAATTGACATCGTTTCTCAAAAGTCGAGTTTGAGTAGGTTTGTTCGGACCCAGACGTTGCATGGTGCAACGGGCTCGGTCGGACTTTGGTCAAACTTAGTCGTATGGGTTAGGATGTATATTCCATTGTTGCGACAGGTTTGATCTTGCTAATGCTATTTGCACGTTCATGTATCGAGCGGTGCTATGTGACGTGTTTTCTTGTGCGTGTGATTGCGGGGAGGCGGAGTCGTGGCGAGACACGGTGGACGGACTAGGCGCGGTGGCGGCGAGGTCGAAGCGGTCATGAGGTGTCGAAGGCGGCGTGGACTCGGCGTGTTGCGGGCGTGCGAGGCAAGGGCGGAAGCTTCCGGAAGGTGCGAAGGCGGCGGGAATTTCGCAAGGCTGCACAAGCGGAGGCGGCTCCGTTAGGGTTTAGCCGGCGTAACGGGTTGGAGACCCGTTAGTCAAGGGCTATAAATAGAGGTGAGGGGCTGCATACCCCTTAGGACACTTGAGAGCTTATTCATATCTTTGTGTGTGTTGTGTTCCTCCCAAGAAGCTTGTGAGGCTCTTGGTGTTTTTGAGGATTGAGAGGGAGAGATGTGTTAGACTTCTTAATTTTCTCTGTGTGTGTGTGCCTCTCAGTGAGCAAGCATGTATTGAGATGAACTCTTAGTATTAGCCCATGTCTCTGAACCAAAACGAAATGGATTGAGTTTGAGTCTTTCTTCTAGTGCCTTTTGTGTTTTGGCTGTTTCTCTGTTATTTTCAATTCTTGTGATTTCTGAGTGAATCTTGTTTGTCAAGATGCAAAATGCTTGTCTCTAAACTGGGATAGGATCACCAGGCCACGTTGGTCAGCTTTGTCCCGAGAGAAAAGATTTCTATTACAGTTTGCATCTATTTTTCTCCTCAGCTGCACTTGCTCTGCTCCTTCTTTTTGGGTTTGATGTCAGGGGAATTGAGTCCTCTTGATTGTGTTAACTGGATGAAGCTAGAAATATGAATTCTTTGGTTCTGAGATCTTTTCTTGATGTCTTACAAAGTCTCTTAAGCAAAGATTGAAGAATGACAATCAATTTGGAAATCTGTCTCTTTTCAGTTCAACTTCAGAATTCTGTCCAGATTTTATTTTCCTTGCTCTTTGTCTGCAGGTCGTTGTTTCTGAGGTCTTTGTACTGTTTAGAGTTTAGTCCTAATGATTTGACTCAAAAAGAGCAGCAAACCTTTGCCGAATTCCTCATCTTCTTTGCTATCTACAGTAATTTTAAAGTGTGCTGTTTTCAGACAGTGCTGCCTTCGGTGGCTTACTTGATTGCAGTTTTCTGCTAGCAGATCTCCTCAGTTTTCCTTTGTGTGTTCAGCTGCTTCTTACTCCTCTCTATTATCTGCAGCATTTTCAGGCTTTCTTTGGCAAAAACTGCATTCAGTCTTGCGATCATTCCTTGATTTGTTTTGTCTTTAGCTGTAGTTACTGTGCTGTTATTTTCGGCTGCAGAAGTTTCGTACCTAGTCTGGTAGCAGCGCTCCAATCTGCATTCTCTGTTCCCTGCTGTTTCAATGGTTGCAGTTTCAGTTGGCTTTATCTTTGGCAGCACAGTAGCCTTTTGGTCTCCTCTCTTTGTGATCTTTTCTTTTTTCTTTGGTTGCTTTTCAGTTTTGCTGCTTTTCTCTTTTAGCTTTCAGTTTTCTGCAAAGTCATTTTTCAGTACAGCAAAATCAGTACTCGGCTGTTCAGCTTCAGGGAATCATCTTCTCCATTAGTGCTTTTCTTTTATTTCTTTTCTTGATCTTTGGTGATTTTGCATGCAGATCAAACGGCAATATTTTCAGCTGAAATTTTTACTGACTACTCTCTGATTTATGCTGAATTTTTCAGTGTCGCATGCGTTCCAAATTTCAGCAATATTAATTTTAATTTTCTGTGAGGTGCTTTGATTTGCATCGTTTTGAAAAACAGTGTCGAATTCTCGGGGGCGATTTTAAAAAGAGAGCGATATTCACCCCCCTCTGTCGCCATTTCGGCCTGGATTACCCCTTCTGGAAAAGCCGAATGGAAACTTACATCCAGGCTCAGGGGTATGCCATCTGGCGGAAGGTGAAGATTCAGTTTGTTGTTTCTGCCGATGAGAACATCAATGCCGGGAATATGGCTGATGTTGAGACGAATGCAAAGGCAAGGAACATCATCATTCGAGGGTTGAGCGGTGAATTCGATCGCATCTCTCACGTCGTCCGCCTCGACATCGGGTGACCCTCAATGCATACCATGAGGCACCACCCGGATCAAGACGGTTCGATAGGACCGGTTCAGCGTGAATCTGATAAATTCGAGATGCTTGCTGGTGAGTCCCTTAACGAGTGCTTCTCGCGGTTTCACAAGATTTTGAGCAACCTCCGAGCCGTCGGTCTCACATACTCCGACTCGGATAACGCTCGATAAATCCTCTCTGCACTCGATCTTCGCGTTTGGGAGGTGAAGGTGACTACCATCAAGGACACCACGGACCTCTCGACCCTGACTCTTGACGCGCTTTACTCGCGCCTCAAGACTCACGAGATTGACATAGTCTCTCATCGGTCGAAGTCACAGTCGATGGCACTAGTCACCGATCCCGCTTCTGGATCTTCTTCTGCTGAGCCTTTGTGTGGATTCTCCTCGGCTGCTCTCGTGACATAGCGATGATCGGTTAGAGCGACTTGCGGATGAACGACTAGCCCTCCTAGCGAAGATTTTCTCATGCTTACAAGAGGAGGAGGGATGGAAAAGAGGAGGACCCGTGATTTGTTTGAGTGTGGTGGCCCCAACCACATCCGATCAAACTGTCCCAAGCTTGGGAAGGGTAAAGGCGACTTCGGCGGTTCGGGCAAAAGCGACTACACCGATAAGAACCGGAACTCGAAGCCCTCAGCACCGTTCCAAGGCAAGAAGAAGTTCCGCAACTTTGGGAAGGCGAAGAAGCTCTTCCACCGCGTCCTCACCGCTTTCGACGACCTCGACCACAGCGAGGTGGAGGGATGGAGCGACGACGACGGGACGGGTGATTAAGAACCCAAAGCGGCGACGACTTCTCGGCATGTGCTTCATGGCCTCGAGGGACGCGAGCGACAATAGCTGTACTCCGACTCCGACGAGGTGAGCCCTACTTATGACCGACAATGATGCTTTCCTTAAGCTAGGTAGATTTCATGCCAAGTCTAGGGCTAGGTGTCTTTGATTTGGAGAAGGAAGTAGCTAGACTATCACGGAGCTTACTTGCACATCCGCTCCCTCCGTGATGACTATGATACATTTGTGCCTTGATTGATGATATGGAGAAATTAAGGACCTCTCATGCTAGTCTGTCCTCTGAGCTTGATTTGATTAAGGTGGAGAACATTAGTCTTCTTGCTGAGCTTGAGATGAGTAGGGTAGTTCCTGTTTCATCTTCTACTGTTGAGACTATTTCTTGCACCTCATGTGAGGATAAGGATAATGCTTTTAGAGGTCTTTATACATTGCTTCTCGATCTGCCGAGATATGTGAAAGTTGTAATAACTTAAAGATGAATCTAAAGCAGGCAGATCATAAAATTACTGAGTTACAAGCTTTTTCTACTTGAGCCTATTGCTTCATGTGTAAATTGTCCTAAGTTAACTGCTGAACTTGAATCTGTCTCAAAACAGTTTCAAGAAATGATTGACTACAATAAGAAAATGGCTCAGTATGCTTCTAAGGACCCTGTTAGCTCACCATGCAAAAATTGTGATAAACTAAAATCTAACTTGATTGCTTTGGATGATAAATGTGTGAAGCTAACTAAGGACCTCCTAGAAAAATCACGTCCTGCTTGTGCCTTTTGTGCTGAGGTGTTTGAAAATGATAAGGACATGGTAGAGACGTTTAGGAAGAGTTACGAAGACCAAATGGCTAGGATTAGGACTGCCCCTTGTGTGTCCTGCGAAGCCCTCAAGGTTGAAGCGGCCGTGCATAAGGAGAGATATGCACGTGCTATTCGCTCTTCTGCTATTGGTTCTTCTCCTTCCTCTCCTCCTGTTGTCTCTTCTTCTTCTCCTTGCTCTTCTTGCATCTCTCTCTTTCGGGAGTGTCAGTACCTTATGAACACTCTCGACAAATTTGTAGGAGGCAAGAAGAAACTTAATCTTATTCTAGACCAATCAAAGATTTGCCAGTTCAAACAGGGTCTAGGATATGATCTCCGTGAGGATGTGAGGAAACATCCACCTGTCGTGCTCAGACCCGTAGCCGCAGGTGTGATTGAGGTCAAGCCCAAGAACAAGAAAGTTCAATTTAAATCAGCGGGCTTTGTCCAAGGTTTCGGCGACAAGGTGATTTCACTGCGGCTTGGCCCCTCGGGCGGTATCATTGCACCTTCATCGGAAGGATGGGCATTTGTTTGACCATTGCTTCAAGCGCCAAGATCGCGCGAAGAGACCGTGTTGAGTCTCTTAGGCGTATTCAGGGTCAGCCCCAGACCTTGAGTGCACCCAAGACCAACACGAGGTCTAGGTTTGCTACTGTTGGTAGCTATGGGCAGCACCGAGGACTTGGTTTCTCTGAGTCTACTGTTTTTCGTCCTCGTGCTCCCTCTGGTCGTGACTTCCGCCGTCCTGAGGGTAGATCTCGTTTTCCCCATCGAGATGCCTACCCGCGGCGTGATCGACTGTTCTTGGGCACCAGACTCGCTCGTCCGTAGCGGTCGGACCCGGCCAACGACTTGGTCTGCTCACGGACCTTACGCTTCTTTGAGCGACGGAGAGCGTAGGGTAGTTAGAGGTCAGTCGTGTGTGACTACTTCTTCTGCTCGACGTGTGACTCAGTATTGGGTTCCAAAATCTATTTTGATTTATCCCAGTACTGAGACTTTACTCTCTGTTTGACTCAGGTTCGCCGGGCAGGGAAGGGAAAGGTTTGGTTCGTAGACTCCGGGTGTTCACGACATATGACCGGAGATTCACGTTGGTTTACTTCCCTAGCCCGAGCTTCAGGTGATGAGACTATCACCTTTGGAGACTCTTAAATGCGGGACGCGTCATCGCCAAAGGTCTTGTCTTGCGTTAATGACTCATTTGTTTTAAAAGATGTTGCCTTGGTGAGTAAACTGCATTACAATTTGCTTTCGGTTTCTCAGCTTACCGATGACGGTTTCGAGGTAAGTTTTAAGAAAAACGCCTGCAAAATTGTTGATTCTTCGGGTAGTCTGGTTTGCGGGATTTCTCGTTATGGGAGGATCTTTCGTGCTGATTTTATTGAGTCTTCTGGTGATCCTCTCCGGTGTTTGGTTGCTTCTGAGTCCCGCGACCTTACCTTCTGGCATAGGAGACTTGGTCATATTGGATTTGACCATTTGACCCGAGTTAGCGGCCACGATCTCATTCGTGGTGCGCGAAACTCAAGATGGTCAAAGATCTTGTTTGCGCTCCATCTTAAGCACGGCAAGATGGTTGCCGCTTCTCACCCTCCGGTCACGGTGACTATGACCGATGCAGGACATTGCTCCACATGGACACAGTCGGACCAGCTCGAGTGCAATCTGCAGGAGGGAAGTGGTATGTTCTTGTCGTAGTCGATGACTTCTCGAGGTATTCTTGGGTGTTTTTCTTGGCCTCGAAGGATGAGGCGTTTACACATTTCGAGGTCTTTTCAAGAGGCTTTCGTTGAGCTTCCGGTGCCTTACGAGCGATCCGCGATGACAATGGCACGGAGTTCAAGAACTCCTACTTTGAGAGTTTCGTGATGAGACCGGTGTAGAGCACCGTTCTCTTCTCCATCGTCCCTCGGCAGATTGGCGTTGTGGAGAGGAAGAACCGTACCTTAGTCGAGATGGCGGGGCGATGCTTGATGAGTACTCTACACCGCGAAAGTTTTGGGTGAGGCTATAGCCACCGCGTGCCATGTTTCTAATCGAGTTTTCTTGGGCACACTTGCACCGCACTTCTTATGAGTTGAGATACGGGAAAGCCTAGTGTTTCTCATTTTCGTGTGTTTGGTTGCAAGTGTTTTATTCTAAAGTCAGGGAACCTAGATAAGTTCGAGTCACGATCTTGTGATGGACTCTTTCTAGGCTACTCGACTTCTTCGCGAGCCTATAGGGTGCAGGCTGCGAGTCTAGCAAATTGGTAGAAACACGTGAGGTGACTTTCGATGAGGCGGTCAGGGACTAGGCCCGATATCTCGAGTTCACTAGAGTAGTCGAGACCATCTTCGTGGATGATGAGGATGATGGAGATGAGGTTGTCTACCCGATCGGTCCCTCTTCCACCCCTTGAGGTGCCTTCTTCCACCGCACCTCGAGGTGATCGACCCCACCTTACGCCTCTTACGGAGCTAGTGGCTCTGTTCCTACCTGTCGGTAACGAGGTGAGGCCACTTCTTCATCTCATCCGGGACCTCCAAGACGTATCCAAAATCTCATCCTTACGGCGGATGATTGGAGATCTCTTTGAGCAGTCACATGCTCCAAGTCTGGCGTGTCACTTTTCTGTCTCCACTCTGCCTTCGTAGCTTCCTTTGAGCCCAAAGACATTTGTCATGCTTTATCTAACGAGTCTTGGGTCAATGCCATGCATGAGGAGCTCGAGAGCTTCGAAAGAAACAAGGTTTGGACGCTTGTTGAACCTCCTCGAGATCACAATATCATTGGAACCAAATGGGTGTTCAAGAACAAGCAAAGTGAGGATGGGGTAGTCATTCGAAACAAGGCTAGACTGGTTGCACAGGGGTACTCCCAGGTTGAGGGTGCAATTTCGAGGAGACCTTTGCCCTCGTAGCTAGACTTGAGGCCATTAGAATTCGCTTGCCTTTGCAGCTTCTAAGGGTTTCAAGCTCTACAGATGGATGTCAAGAGTGCCTTTCTCAATGGCTTCATTGAGGAAGAAGTCTATGTCGACGAGTCTCAGTTTCGAGAACCCCAAATACCCTAGTCATGTCTACAAGCTTTCCAAAGCATTGTATGGACTTAAGCAGGCTCCTAGAGCTTGGTATGAGAGGCTTAAGTCCTATCTTTTGAGGCATGATTTCGAGATGGGTAAAGTTGACAAGACCGTGTTCATTCGGCTTGGCAATGACCTTCGCCGCCCAAATTTATGTTGATGACATTATCTTTGGCGGCTCTTCTCATGCTCTAGTTTCACAGTTCTCGGATGTCATGAGCACCGAGTTTGAGATGAGCATGATGGGTGAGTTGACTTTCTTCCTTGGCTTCCAAATCAAGCGAGACTCGGGAGGTACCTTCTTGCATCAAGGTAAGTACACCGTGATCTCCGAGACGCTTCGACATGAGTGATGGAAAGCGGTGTCGACTCCGATGGCTTCTACTGACCGACTTGACCTAGATGAGGACGGTGAGCAGTTGATCAAAAGGAGTTCAGAAGTATGATTGGCTCTCTCTTGTACCTCACTGCCTCGAGACCGGATATACACTTTTCCGTGTGTCTTTGTGCTCGGTTTCAGGCTTCTCCTCGCGTATCTCACCGCCAAGCGGTGAAACGTATCTTTCGGTACCTTCGAGCTATCATTGACTATGGTATCTGGTACTCTTCCTCCTCCTATCTATCTCTTAGAGCCTTCTCGGATGCAGACTTTGCCGGCTGTAGGATAGATAGGAAGAGCACTTCGCACTGCCGGTTCATTGGCACTTCTCTTGTTTCTTGGTCCTCGAAGCGATCCGGTGTTGCACGATCCAATCGAAGAGGCCGAGTGCGTTCTTTGACCGATTCTTTGTAGCAGTGCTGGATGGTCTCGACTCTGCGGGATTTTGGGTTAGCTATCGACCTTGTTCCGCTCTTTTGCGATAACACGTCGCAATTAGCATTGCCAAGAACCCGGTCAGACATTCTCGGACCAAGCATATTGATATCGATATCATTTTCTTGAGACCATGTAGAGAAGGGTGACATCGTGCTCGGTTTGTGAGAGTGACCACCAGTTGGCTGATATCTTCACCAAGCCTTTGGATAGCTCTAGGTTTTCAGCTCTGCGGGGAGAGCTTGGGGTGGTTTGTCCTTATGGACTGTTGTGAGGGGGAGCTTTGGGCTTTATTGCTTTATCATATTATTTATGCTTCTATCTCCCTTACTATTGCATCGCATCTGCGGGTGCATTGGGTTTTAGTCCTTCTAGCATAGGTTAGAGTGTATCTCTTGCTGAGTTGCTTAGACTTCTTGCTCTTATCTTATGCTTCGGGATAGCTGTTTCTTATTTCACTAGGTTGAGCTCACTCACTTCTTTTAGGTTCTAGCGAGGGTTGGGCCACCCTCGGGTAGACAGGGTACGTGTTTGCTCTCTAGTGTGTGTTTTTCTCGACAGCTGTTGTTCTGGAGTCATATGGGGTAGATGAGAGTCAGTTTGAGCCATAGATTTCTCTATATCTTATCTATGCTTTAAGGACTGCCTGTTTTCTTGATATATTTGCCAGCTTCTCGTTTTTTATTGCTTTGGTTCAGGGGGAGTTCATTTGGGAACTTCTAGATTTTAATGATGACATAACTCAACTTAAACTAAAAGTTGTATCTCAAGTTCAGGGGGTGCTGGATTTTCTTCATTTGATTTGTAACATAACTTAATGGAGCCTTGATTATTATCCTTTCATGACATATTTTCATTATATTATATCTTGCCATGATTTATGCTCCATTGCTAATTTGGTCATGACTTTATATGTGTAGTCAAGTCTTTGCCATGATAGGTTAATTAAAATGCTAAATTTTGACCTAATTCATGTCTTGTTCATATTTGAGACTAGTCAGCTTTGTGTTATCTTTTATGGTTCTTGCCATGTCAAATAGGCTGAGTTGAGTCTTGAATCTTAGTTGAGCAATAGATTGAGTTATCTGGTTTCTTGATGACACATAAGTTAGTACAATCTATTAAAAGCAAAAGATCTCTTTGTGCGAAAAAGCGATCTCACCAATTCCTTCTCATGAGGCGCTTGCCATTGCACAAGGCATGAACTCGGGGAGTTTTGGATGACCAAGATCATTTCCTTAAGCTTCTCGCTTGGAATGATCGCATAAGGCTTGAGATCTAGCACATGGCTGAATAAAAAAAATGGTTGAAAACAACCATGTGATCTCAAAAGAAAAATGTCAAATGTGCTCAATTGCTAAAAATGTTCAATGTACTCCAACAATTGTATCATTCTTGAACAAATAGCACTCT
Source organism: Bonia amplexicaulis (assembly GCA_036346245.1). Taxonomy (NCBI): domain Eukaryota; kingdom Viridiplantae; phylum Streptophyta; class Magnoliopsida; order Poales; family Poaceae; genus Bonia; species Bonia amplexicaulis. Next base: position 7,536,656 of record CM070766.1, read on the forward strand.
AGTTTGCTCAACACTAGCTTCTTGATTCCATTTAGCTTATTGACATGGCTTGCATCATTTGTGGATATCATTAGCTAGACTAAAATCATATTTGACTTGACTTGCTAAGCACTTCAATTAAAATTCAGATTATACCTTATGTTGCTTAGCTTCTCTTTACATACTTAGTCATGATCTTTATAGCATATTTGTATGTTATGGCTTGATGTAATGCATGATGGTCATTTGGATAATTCTCATGGCTCTACATACTTAAAATGATCAAATCGACCTTTCATCCATTTTCATGACTTTTCTCCTTCCTTCCTTCTTGATGGGTTTATTGTCAAAAGGGGAGAATAGTGGTAGAAAAAGCCACTTGGGAGCTTTGAAGAAAATTGTTCTTTCTTTTGCTCATACATCGACATGGTCATTAGCTTCACTCTTTACTTATGGACCATGTTAGACTCTTCAAACTCAACTTTGTGCTTTTTGGTGTTTGTCAATATACTCATCAAGGGGAGATTGAGAGACCATGTGAGGGTCATCCCATTGTGAGTGATGAGTAATTGACATCGTTTCTCAAAAGTCGAGTTTGAGTAGGTTTGTTCGGACCCAGACGTTGCATGGTGCAACGGGCTCGGTCGGACTTTGGTCAAACTTAGTCGTATGGGTTAGGATATATATTCCATTGTTGCGACAGGTTTGATCTTGCTAATGCTATTTGCACGTTCATGTATCGAGCGGTGCTATGTGACGTGTTTTCTTGTCGTGTATTGCGGGGACGGCGAGGCGGAGTTGTGGCGAGACACGGTGGACGGACTAAGCGCGGTGGCGCGAGGTCAAAACGGTCATGAGGTGTCGAAGGCGGCGTGGACTCGGCGTGTTGCGGGCGTGCGAGGCAAGGGCGGAAGCTTCCGGAAGGTGCGAGAAGGCGGCGGGAATTTCGCAAGGGCACAAGCGGAGGCGGCTCCGTTAGGGTTTATCCGCGTAACGGGTTGGAGACCCGTTAGCCAAGGGCTATAAATAGAGGTGAGGGCTGCATACCCCTTAGGACATGAGAGCTTATTCATATCTTTGTGTGTGTTGTGTTCCTCCCAAGAAGCTTGTGAGGCTCTTGGTGTTTTTGAGGATTGAGAGGAGAGATGTGTTAGACTTCTTAATTTTCTCGTGTGTGTGCCTCTCGGTGAGCAAGCATGTATTGAGATGAACTCTTAGTATTAGCCCATGTGTGCGAACCAAAACGAAATGGATTGAGTTTGAGTCTTTCTTCTAGTGCCTTTTGTGTTTTGGCTGTTTCTCTGTTATTTTCAATTCTTGTGATTTCTGAGTGAATCTTGTTTGTCAAGATGCAAAATGCTTGTCTCTAAACTGGGATAGGATCACCAGGCCACGTTGGTTAGCTTTGTCCGAGAGAAAAGATTTCTATTACAGTTTGCATCTATTTTCTCCTCAGCTGCACTTGCTCTGCTCCTTCTTTTTGTGTTTGATGTCAGGGGAATTGAGTCCTCTTGATTGTGTTAACTGGATGAAGCTAGAAATATGAATTCTTTGGTTCTGAGATCTTTTCTTGATGTCTTACAAAGTCTCTTAAGCAAAGATTGAAGAATGACAATCAATTTGAAATCTGTCTCTTTTCAGTTCAACTTCAGAATTCTGTCCAGATTTTATTTTCCTTGCTCTTTGTCTGCAGGTCGTTGTTTCTGAGGTCTTTGTACTGTTTAGAGTTTAGTCCTAATGATTTGACTCAAAAAGAGCAGCAAACCTTTGCCGAATTCCTCATCTTCTTTGCTATCTACAGTAATTTTAAAGTGTGCTGTTTTCAGACAGTGCTGCCTTCGGTGCTTACTTGATTGCAGTTTTCTACTAGCAGATCTCCTCAGTTTTCCTTTGTGTGTTCAGCTGCTTCTTACTCCTCTCTATTATCTGCAGCATTTTCAGGCTTTCTTTGGCAAAAACTGCATTCAGTCTTGCGATCATTTGTCACGGTCTCGGCCCTGAGACCGCAGAAGGTAGCCGTGCGTGACCGGAGGGCGCGCCATCTCGTTGCTGGAGGAAGAAGACCACCGGGGCGGAGGAGAATATCTTGGAGAAGAAACAGAGGATAGCAGAAAATAGAGACAAATAGATGATGGAGGTAAACTCTTTGTTATTCCTTCTGAATTACAATCCCTAGTACTTATACTCCTCCTGTCTAACCGACTTAGGACAGGAATCCTAGTCCGAGTTGTATTACTACTCTGTTGCCGTAACGCAATAGGAGACCTACTTACTAACCTCTTGCAGTATCCAAGCCGAACTGCTATACATCTCGTCCGTTTGGACCATCCAACACTGGAGTAGGCTTGGTGGATTTGAGACGGCGGCGTACATACGTACGGCCCCACATGACATCTCCCGCATCTTGAAGAAACAGCTTGTCCTCAAGCTGGAAAGAGGGTAGCGCTTAGAAAGTCGGGACATCCACCCAAGAAGAATCTGCAGCAGTCAAGCCGTCCCAGCGAACCAAGACCTGCCAAATGTCTCGTGCTTTACGAGCGCTAATCACCTCAAGCGGAGTTGGCACAATCTTCCCATTGAATAGAGCTGGCAAGGGCGGAGGCTGTTGTGGAGGAGTACCGACAAAAGGCTTGAAAAGGCTAACATGGAAGACATTATGCAGGCGTGCTTTTGGTGGCAGCTGCAGGCGGTAGGAGACCTCTCCAATGTGTTCAGTGATCTGAAATGGTCCGTGGAATTTCGGAGCTAACTTCCCTGAGGCGTGGGTTGGTAATGAAGTGGCCCTTCTGCGATGTAAACGAAGCCAAACCCACTGACCAACGTTGAAGGCGACATCGCGGTGATGCACATCATAGAAGTGTTTGTAACGGTGTTGGGCCTGGAGCAAGCGATCCTTGATGTCGACCAACAGTGCATCTTGATCCTGCAATAGCTCATCCACTGCAACTACTTTTGCCTGACCTGGTTCATAGGAGCGAAGGGATGGTGGGTCACGCCCATACACCACTTTAAAGGGTGTTTCTTGAAGGGAAGTATGGAAGGAGGTGTTGTAACAATACTCCGCCCAAGGAAGCCAATGCAACCACTGTCGAGGGCGATCACCAGTTAGACAGCGCAGGTACATGGTAATCACTTTGTTAACCACCTCCGTCTGACCATCGGACTGCGGGTGGAAAGCTGAACTCCTGTGTAACTGGACATTGGAAAGACGGAATAATTCCTCCCAGAAGCCGCTTGTGAAGACTGGATCTCGGTCGCTTACTATAGAAGATGGTATGCCGTGCAAGCGGACAATGCCTTCAAAAAATGCCCGGGCGACAGAACTAGCTGTATAGGGATGTGGTAAGGCCAGGAAGTGGGCGTACTTGGAGAATCGATCTACCACAGACGTAACTACTGTTTTCCATTGACCTTGGGAAATCCTTCAACGAAGTCCATGGATATATCCTCCCAAACTCGATCCGGTATCTTCAAAGGCTGTAAAAGACCTGCTTTGGATGGAGATGGCTGCTTTTATTCTGTTGACAAGTAGCACGAGCTTGCACAATTGTTGTACCACCCGTGAGCTCTTGGTACAAAGAAGTCGTATGGCCGGTGTAAGGTTTTCTGGATGCCTTCATGCCCCATGGTGTGTGCAGCTGTCAGGATGTCCGGCAGGAGTGGAGATGATTCCAGAACATAGACTCGCCCTTTGTAAATGAGCAAGCCATCTATCAGTTGCAGTCCGGTCCAGCCGTGCCATCCTCAATGCTGTGCTGGAGGGTGATCAATTCTGGCGTTTGCATTATCTCTGTGCGTATTTTTTGGAAGAGATCAACACTAGGAGTGGTGAGAGCACGATCGCATTGCGTCTGCCGAGTCGCGGGGATAATCGTCGCCACCATATTCTGCCGGCCGGTCGGTATTCTACCCGAATGTATAGCCCGATAATTTGCTAACCCACGGTCTTTGAGGATGGTGGCGGTAGTTGATCCAAAAGGAATTTTAGGCTGTAATGATCGGTGCGGACCAAGAAAGCTTGAGTCCATAAATATGGGCGCCAATGGCGAATAGCCTGCACAAGGCCGAGAAGTTCTTGTTCATATCTTGCTAAATAGCGATGTCGGGAGGCGGTGTCTGTGAAGAAGGCAATCGGTCCGGACCCTTGATGTAATACCGCGCCAATGCCGGTGCCCGAGGCATCGCATTCAACTATGAATTCCTTGGTGAAGTCGGTAGTTGGAGGGCGGTGCCGATGTTAGGGCATTTTAAGTTTATCAAGGGCATGAGAAGCCTCAGGAGTCCAAAAAACTATCCTTCTTCAGTAGTCTAGTGAGAGGTGCGGCTATCGAGCCATAATTCCGGATGAACCGGCGGTAGTAGCCAGCCAAACCCAAGAATCCTCTCAAAGCTTTCACCGATTGTGGAATCGGCCAGTCCTGGACCGCAGAGACCTTATGGTTGTCCATGGCTACGTCGGAGTGTGAGATTACATGGCCCAGGTATGCAACAGATGTAGTTCCGAAGGAACATTTAGATTGCTTGAGAAAAAACTGGTTGTCCTGGAGTATCTTGAAGATTTTGCGGAGGTGAAGGAGATGCTCGGACCATGTTGCACTATAGATGAGAATATCGTCAAAGAATACCAAGACAAACTGTCGCACATATGCCGAAAGCACTTCATTCATCAATGCTTGGAATGTTGCCGGGGCATTGGTTAACCCAAACGGCATGACCAGAAACTCAAACAAGCCTTGATGGGTGCGGAATGCTGTTTTCTCAATATCTGCCTGGTGCATGCGTACCTGGTGATATCCGGACCTGAGATCCAACTTAGTAAAAAATTTGGCCCCATTGAGCTCGTCCAACAGTTCTTCGACTATGGGAATTGGAAATTTATCTTTGATTGTTTTGTCATTCAGGGCTCGGTAATCAACGCAGAATCGCCAGGAGCCATCGTGTTTCTTGACCAAGAGTACCGGTGCTGAGAATGGGGAGGAGCTTGGGCGAATAATGCCCTGTTGAAGCATCTCTGTGCATTGTTGTTCAAGTTCATCCTTCTGCGCATGAGCATACCGATAGGGGCGGACTGCCACTGGGGTGGTGTTTGGTTGCAGGTGAATGCGGTGATCTAATGCACGTTGTGGAGGTAATCCGTGAGGTTCTTCAAATAGGGCATGGAATTCTGTCAACAAGTCTTGCAATAATGCTGGATGCTCTCTCTGCAAAGTCATCAGGGTGGTGTTCAGGGAAGGGATGCCATGCCAAGTAATGTACCGTTCCTCATACCAAAAGGACATTGTCAGGAAGAGGAAATCCCAAGTAATAGGACCCAATGTGCGTAGCCATTGCACCCCTAGTACCATATCAAACCCTGCTAATGGAATGGAGTAACAGTCTACGGAATAAGTGGTTTGATCAACACAGATCTGAAGATTAGGGCATGTGCCCGTACTGCATACGGTGTCTCCATTGGCCACTGCCACCCGAATACCCTGTTGTGGTTGTACCGTCAGTTTAGCGCGGTGGACAGCCTCGGCGCTGATGAAATTGTGCGTGGAGCCAGAGTCAACTAAGGCGATCCGTGTGTTCGGCCAATCCACACCGGACTTTCATTATGCGGATCGTCCGAGGTTGTATAACGGATAAGGCGCGAGGAAATAGCGGTCTTTGTTACGCTATGGTGGGAGCTGCCATTACTTCGTCGTCGTCATCTGGTCTGACCTCTAGCAGGAAGAGACGCTTGCATCGATGACCGGGGACAAATTTTTCTTCACAATTGAAGCAAAGTCCTTGGCTGCGTCGCTCGGACATCTGAGCCATTGTCGATTGTTTGCGAGCATGTGCGTGTGTTGCCGATGGCGATCGCTTGCCGATCCCGTGGCCGTAATGTGCGGTGAGAAGTTGTGGTGGTCTGCGGGGTTGTGTTCTTTGAGCTGGGTGGACCGGTGACGTGATATGATTGCTGTCGTCCACTCGGTCGCTGCCAGGACGATGTCATCAGGTGACGTTTCTCGTATGCGCGAGCCAATGCCATTACAAGTTGCGAGACTTCACGGATTACGAGTTCAACATCATGCGCTTGGTTCCATGAGACCTGAGGAGAATAACTGAACCTGCTGAGCTGGTGTTAAGGGATCGGCGCGACACAGAAGGTTGAGGAATTGCTCCTGATACTCGTCAACCGTACCGATAGCCTGTAGTTTGGCGAGTTCCCCCAAGAAATTGTTGCGTATTGGGGGTCCGAACCGCAGTGTGCAGTACTCTTTAAATGTGTGCCAAGAAGGTTCACCGTCATCACGCGCGAGCTGAAAATACCATTGCTGTGCAGCGCCTAACAAGTGGTAAGAAGCCAGCCATACCTTGTCCCGTTCCGGTGTTTGCTGCCCTCTGAAGAACTGTTCGCATCGATTGAGCCACCCAAGCGGATCCTCTTTGCCATCAAAGGTGGGGAAAGAGATTTTGTGCAGGCGCAGGCTTGAGGAACTCCCTGGAGCCAGATGAGGTTGATAATTGGGAGAGTGGGAGGGCAGTAATCCTGCTGGTGCTGGAAGCAATCCATCGCCGAGTTGCATCGGCCTTTTCTCCAGTACTCCCATGCGCTGCTTGAGGCTTGCCACTTCTGTTGTAATTTCTGTTTTGAGTTCTTCCAGTTTGATTGTCATGGCTGCCGTGAGGTCGGCGATCTGTTGCGTTAATGCCGACATCTCCGATGGCTCTGCCATGGGCTCTGATACCAAATTGTCACGGTCTCGGCCCTGAGACCGCAGAAGGTAGCCGTGCGTGACCGGAGGGCGCGCCGTCTCGTTGCTGGAGGAAGAAGACCACCGGGGCGGAGGAGAATATATGGGAGAAGAAACAGAGGATAGCAGAAAATAGAGACAAATAGATGATGGAGGTAAACTCTTTGTTATTCCTTCTGAATTACAATCCCTAGTACTTATACTCCTCCTGTCTAACCGACTTAGGACAGGAATCCTAGTCCGAGTTGTATTACTACTCTGTTGCCGTAACACAATAGGAGACCTACTTACTAACCTCTTGCAGTATCCATGCCGGACTGCTATACATCTCGTCCGTCTGGACCATCCAACACTGGAGTAGGCTTGGTGGATTTGAGACGGCGGCGTACATACGTACGGCCCCACATGACATCATTCCTTGATTTGTTTTGTCTTTAGCTGTAGTTACTGTGCTGTTATTTTCGGCTGCAGAAGTTTCGTACCTAGTCTGGTAGCAGCGCTCCAATCTGCATTCTCTGTTCCTGCTGTTTCAATGGTTGCAGTTTCAGTTGGCTTTATCTTTGGCAGCACAGTAGCCTTTTGGTCTCCTCTCTTTGTGATCTTTTCTTTTTTCTTTGGTTGCTTTTCAGTTTTGCTGCTTTTCTCTTTTAGCTTTCAGTTTTCTGCAAAGTCATTTTTCAGTACAGCAAAATCAGTACTCGGCTGTTCAGCTTCAGGGAATCATCTTCTCCATTAGTGCTTTTCTTTTATTTCTTTTCTTGATCTTTGGTGATTTTGCATGCAGATCAAACGGCAATATTTTCAGCTGAAATTTTTACTGACTACCCTCTGATTTATGCTGAATTTTTCAGTGTCGCATGCGTTCCAAATTTCAGCAATATTAATTTTAATTTTCTGTGAGGTGCTTTGATTTGCATCGTTTTGAAAAACAGTGTCGAATTCTCGGGGGCGATTTTAAAAAGAGAGCGACATTCACCCCCCTCTGTCGCCATTTCGGTCCTACAATTCCTTGCAATCACAACATCACTAGCACATTTTCTACATATTTCATGCTTCGAATTGACCAATGCATCACTGTAGAACTCCAGCACCAGTGCCATCCCATTGTCCACTGACGTGCACCATCACCCAGTTTTCTAGCCATTCATACGGGGTCACCCGATCTTCTTGACGTAGAATGGGATACTCACGAGAGTTTTGATGAATCGTAGTGATCCTCCAATGCCAGTGCTAGGGACGGATATTCTTTAATCCGCCAAAACATACTCGCGTCGATTTCTCTAACCACCAAGCGAAGATCTATCGTGCACCCAATTCCTAGCCGAAAGGCTGAACGATCTTGATTGAAGAATACTCCCTAATTCTCTATGGAAATCGACAGCAAGGGTATCACACAAGCCAAGAACAATAATAGATTGATTTCATCAAAGGTGATCTAAGCCGCAAGAGAAGGGTGGCGGCTGCCTTTAGAGGGTGCGCACCATCCCCCTTGCGCACACATCTTGGGCCCCACACCCCACATGGGCTTAGGGTTCCTATACACACAGACACAGGTCTTGGGCCATGATCGTAAACACTCTTATTCAGTTTGGTCCTGATTTACAAAATAAAAAATATGACCTCACGAAATGGAAAACATAGCATTCTAAAATGAAAAATACGTGCAAATCAAGAGATTTCAATTTTGGATTGGCCGACCACTCTTGGGCTTGAATTCCTCTTCGGCCACAAGGCTTGTTCCTCTAGGGTTTGGCCGCATGGGCCTTTTCCTTCTCCTCTCGGCTGCATGTCCCTTGGTTGGCCGCATGAGGCCTTGCTTCCCTCTCCTTTGGAGCATATCCTTTCTCGGTCCTGGGCATCTTTCATTGCTTCAACTCCTTCATAACTAAGAACACACAAGATATTTGTATGAGGTAGCATTCCATTCCACAGAAAGTTATTTATTAATAATCTTTATTTCAGTCGTCAAGGAGTATTTGTCACTAAAGCTCATATTTTTTGTAGTGTGAAGAAGAACATAAGGAGAGGAGAGGACGGCATTGAGAGATGATTTCTTATGGACTCGATCGCGAGTGCATGGGGGCAGACACTGGTGCCCTTATTACATTGCAGCATTGTCTTGCATTGGTGGTGCACATTTAATGTGGAAGGTGAACAATCATCGCAGCCGTAGGATTTTTTCTGTTGGACTGCTGATAATGAAATGTTGTACCGAACTAGAAGTCAATTACAAAATCTCTTTCCTGTCAGTCACTAGAGATAGGAAACAATTTACAACATTTGCGTATCTTTTGCAATGTATGAAATCTCAAAATCTACGTACTTGGGCCATACGGGGTACTGGGTACAACAAAGTCTTTCCTAAAAAAACAAAAACAAAAACGGATGCAATGAAAGTTCCCGTGTACTCTTCTGTGCGAACCACGCATGCTAGATTTTTCATAAAAATGAATAAAAAATTTAAAAAGTGACACAAAGTTGTCGTTTGAGCATTCCGTTCAACTACATACCCGAGGAGTTAATAGCGGAGCGTCCAGCCTTCCACTCTCTGCGCGCACAGTAGCAGGGGCGGATGTAGGATTTCGTGATATCCTAGGCTGTCGAGGCCTCAAGGTTATTACTATGCTGAGAAAAAATTATACTGTAAACTTACCTACACTTTATACCTGTAAAAATCTCATGCTTCAGGCTACAACCTAGACTATCATAGACAGCGCCGGATGTAGGATTTCGTGATATCCTAGGCTGTGGAGGCCTCAAGATCATTACTATGCTGAGGAAAAAATTATACTCCTAACTTATCCATACTTTACACCAGTAAAAATGTCATACTTCATGCTAGAGTCTAGACTATCCTAGGCTTAGATCACCCTTGAACAGTAGAGCCCATCCCACCACCCCTTCTCACATGGCCCACCTGTCCGCGACTCCACCTTTCTCACTTGGCCCTCTCCGAAAAAAATTCGCTAACACTTCCATTGGTTGGAACTAATTAACATTAGTCCTGAATGGTGTGACCGGATGGCAGCTAGCCCAACAGATACATCGCTTAGCGCTAAACAACACGAGAAAAGTTCAATCTACAACCGCACGCGTATACGAGTGTCTAGTGTTGGGATATATGAGGACTACACTAACGTAGATTAAAAATTTTTACTGTTTAAACTAGAAAATTATAAATGTAAAAGATCATAGATTATTATCATTAGACGCACAGTACAGCAGAAGTAGAGTTGAAACGCGCACGTTAGTATAGTAGTAGTCAATCGTCCTCTGATCACTGTCTCCTCCTTGTGATCTTCCTGATCAACTCCGTAATCGCAGCAGCGTCTCTATCGAAATCCATACGTCCAGGAATAGAATGCCGTGCATCAGTGTGCTAGCATTAGAGTACATGGCAGGGGCTTTGAGAGGTGGTGGCTAGGGTTTTCATAGGTGTATCTCAAGATGCCTCCCTCAACACGTGTCTCTCTTTATATATAGCCTACAATCATATTCTTATCCGATATGATAAGATGTCATATCTGTAGGATCAAATACTACAATTAGAGGGGGTGAATGATTGTCGCGACTTTTTGGAATCTCCTAACGATTGATGAAAATTTCGATCGCTCGTCGATTACTTTGTTCGTCTACTTCGATCGATTTCCTTGTTCATTGTTGTAAGATCTAATGCACCTGCAATTACCATCACTTTTTAAGTAAATCACGAACTAGATTGATTCAAGACTATCTTTACTCAATCTCTAAACCTTCCCGCTATGGACTCCTTCCATAACATTTCCAATCTCACCACGTGACGAAACCTCTAGGATAGCACCTCCTGTATCTTCATCACACCACATTCATCTCAACAACGGATCCATGCCTACACCACATTCATACCACACCACATTCATCTCAACAGCGGAACCTAGTCGATAATTGCCCTCTCTTGCGCCAATGTGGATCCATGCCTACACCACACCACATTCTTGATCTTCTGGTGGTTCTATCCCATACTAATCCAAAGTTAAGTAATTCATGACTAGTTTGAATTCAAATGATACGACTAGTTTGAATTCATGATCAAACGAAATCAAAATTAAAACATCACAAATAATCAGTCAGTTCTATCCCATACTAGACATGCGGTTGCATAGTAAGACTCAGATCAATGACACACAAAGTTAAGTCCTTAAATATTACCTATGCGAAACATCCACATCCCTGAAGTGCTAACCACATTTCCTCTTTTACTGCACGATCATTCATCCAAGTGAAAACCATTTTGTAAAACCAACACTAATGACACTGCCCATGCCGAGGTATACAAATTTTATAATTGTGGCTAACCACCACGGTTCGATATCTCATTAAGTCAAAATCAATTAATTAGTCACATGTAATGATAATCCCAACGCACTACAGTAAGTATGGCTAAGCAAATTAAACGTACAACCCACGTGACAACTAGTATGGCATTGTCGGACCCGGATTTTTCAATCCGAAATCCTCTGTGATTATTGCACTAATCCCTAGATCAGTAGTTAGTGCACATAGTACATTGCTGAATCATACATACCTCGCATTCATCAAATATTACAATCCAAAGTTGGAAATACGCCACGTCGGGCAATAGTTTACAAAAGGGGCCATAAGGCCAAATGTTATCAGTCATCAAAGTATCACAGCGGAACAAAAGTAAGCTAACGCCACAGGCAAGCGATTGGGGGAATATGTGTGCAGTGTATATCATCTAAATTTAGATTATATACGTGCACACACAGCCTAAAGTCTAACTTGTCTGAGCCCAAAAGAAACGCAAGCGACGCCCTAATTATCATCGTTGTTTCCTTCCTCCTTGACCGGGACATCTTCGTGCTCATAGTGACCCTGCGTTCCTGTCTCTGTTTTGATATTGCGAGTGTGAGCACACTATCCACCGTGCTCAGCAAGTTACCACACAGAATGCAGTAATTTATATGCTAGGCTAGATCAAGGGAAGGCTGGGGTTTGGTTGTTTGCCAAAAATTGCATGTGAATAACATAATTAAAATCCCTATGATCTAGCAGCTTTTAGTAAAAGTAACGTGAAGTACAACCTTTGTAATAGCGATACAGATTTCATCCACCATTACATGGCATCTGCATCATATTGCATCTTTCAGTGTTATAGCCACTTAACTTACCACTGGGACAAAACCCAGGCCAATTCCAAACTAGGGCGTCCATCGCCTCTATTCTCCCATTCCTTCACAAACCATTTTTGAAGCAGAACTATATCTAGTTAAGTATCCCATGTGCGCCCATGACCGTGGGCACGGCTATTCGAATAGTTTTGACTCTGCAGAGTGTGTACACTTTCACCTGGCGATAATCCACCTATTGCCCCACCCGATTCCTTGGTCAGGTGGTCAAACAGATTATCACAGGACTGTTCAGAGTATCTAGTTCCACTAGTCATCTCACCCTATGGGCTGTTCCCACTTGCGGTGGGCCCCATACGTTGCACGGGATGTTCCCCACGGCTACTAGCATTATGCGGGCTCCACTCCCCCAATGCTAGTACGACTGGTGAACGTCACCCTCCACTTGGTGTCCCTTTAGGCCTCCCCTGCCCTTGCATATCCACGTCTATCCACTACCGGTGAGATGAGTCGGGGAGTTTCGATATCGCTACTTAGCCAAGTTGTATTTTGAGACATGTGGTTGTCTTGTTTTACAGGCTAACATGACAAGATTCAGTCCTTAGTGTTATCTCGGGTGGTTCTACCACATTCCATAACTTTGTGCTCCCACCGCACCACATTCCAAATTTCAATTCATCCACCCAGATACTAAGCAAGTTTGGAGATTTTTGGGACATAAAATAACAGTTCCAAACTTTTATCAGTCATTCCCACCATGACTGCCCAAATCATTTTCCATATTGCATGTGAGAGTTTTCAGGACCACTAAGTGTCCCCGATTAACTAGCATGACTAAGCAATTCGTTACGTTATACTCTATTTGGGGAAATCTACTTTATACTAGTTTTACTACGGCGACAAGGTTCACATATATCAACATATCTCAATGGGTAATACTAGCAAGCATATTATGGGGTGTATAACTACATTATGAAAATCTGAACATAATATAACACATGAAATAAAGCATGCACATGGATAATTTAAAAGGAAATAATTTGCACAATTCTGGGTTCAATATGGTCAAAGTGGTAACTCGCCTTGGTCACCGGGTTCTTGGAGGTGGGTGCCGGGGTCAGCTGCTGCCTCTGCTTCCTCTTCTTGTGCCTCGTACGCTATTTTAACCAAGCTAAAATTTGCATAAAAAGAAAAGCAAGAATCAAACCAAATAACACCAGAAATTCAAATGAACTCTAAAAATTATGATTTCGGTCCCAATAGATAGATCTTGAATTTAGACGAATTTAGAAATTTGCCTCACTCGATTTGGAGTTAAAATGAAGAAGTTATAACATTTCAAAGTTCTCAGTTTAAAAAAATTCCTAAAATCATTAAACTCTGACAGGTGGGGCCCACTGACAGCGAGCCACCCACGCACGCGCGGTGGCGGTCGCTGACCCGTGGGGCCCGCGTGGCAGCGCGCGGGTTCTCTTGCGCTCGCTGACGGGTGGGGCCCACTTGTCAGCAGGCCCACAGACCCGCTGCGGCTGACAGGCGGGGCCCACCTGTCAGCCCACGAAATAAAAGAAATGGCTCAACCCGCGCGCGGAGCCGGGGGCTCGAACGTCCTGCGGGAGCCAGGGGGAAGAGAATCGGCTGCTATAGCCAAGTGAGCGGGGAGGCGTTGCCTACCCAGTAAGGGTAGGTAACCCTCTTAAGGTGGCTCGGGAGGCGATCAGGGGAGGTGGCCGAGGCCGGCGAGGGTGGTGGCCGGCGGGGAGGGGGCAAGAGGTTCGGCGGCGTGAAATGTAAACTTGGCGCGCGGTGAAGCTCGTGGCGATGGCGGCGAGGGTCGGGAGGCTTGGGAGATGGGTTAGCGGCGGTGGCATGGTGGTGGTGCGGGGAGGTCTCACGGCGCCGGCGATGTGCGGTGGCCGGGAGCTCCGGGGGGAGGCCGGAAATGAGTTGGTGAGGCTCTGGAGGTGGTGTAGGAGCAAGGGATTGAGCTCGGGTGGACGGAGTCGGCGGCGAGGGTGTCGCCGGAGTTGGGGGAGAAGAGGAGGCCGGCGGCAATCTACGGGTTTTTGGGGCAACTGCTCAGAGGGAGAGGGAGAGGAAAGCGTGGCGAAGCTCAGGGAAGGTCGCACGGCTTTTATAGGCGGAGGGAATGGGCTGGCGACGAGAGGGGGGTCTGACCCATCGCGTCGGGGTAGGCGGAGGCGCCAGGCGGCGGAGCGGCAGTAGCGTTCTGGGGACGCGGCGAGAGTGCGACTACACAGTGCTGCTTTCGCAGCTTTGCGCGCGCACGCGGGACGGCAGGAAGCTCGCGCCACGTGGTGAGGCGATGCGACCGAGCGGAGGAGGTCCTCGGGCGGTGGCGCCGTACCGTGGGCGGGGCAGGGTGAAACCGGGGGCGGTAGGGCATGGTGGCGCTGCCACCGCATGCGGGGAGGGGCGTCGAGCGTAGCGCGCAGCAGAGGGGCGAGAAAAAGAGGCGTCGGCAGAGGTCGGCGGCTTTCGGAGGCGGCGATGCTTGTTGTCGGGCGGTGACCATTGTCCGAACGCTGGGCGGGCGAGGCGAGGCGCGCCTGTGGAGGCGGCATGAGGGAGGCGGGAGAAGAAGAACAGAGCGGGCGAGTGCGGCGGTGGGTGGGCGGTTGGTGGGTGACCCAGTGCCCCATTTAAAAAAATATTTTCTTTTCTTTTCTGGTTTTATTTAATTCCTTCCTTTTATATTTACATATATATATATATATTAAATCCTATTTTTAGTAGGAGTTTGTTTGCATCTATTTCTTCATTAAAACCCTTTTCGCTAATCCCATTTTTCATATGTAACATTTATATCTATGTATATACCTTTCTATTTTATTTCTCTCTCATTTCTTTTGTAAAGATTTAACCCTATATATAATCCATTATTTAGGATCAACTATATTCTTTTTGGCACTGGATTATCTTTTCAGATTCTCCTTTTAATATTTTATGTTCTATTGTTTTATCCCTTTTGCCTATTAGAATTCTCAATTCTTTAATTAAGAAATGTTTTAAAGAGAATCAATTTCAAATCAAAATAACAGCAATTAATGCAAGAAAATTTTATAATCCAGAATTTAACTTTTTAGGATGTTATAGGCATCACTAGATAATTACCATCCTATGGTGACAATGGAATCATGACATTCAAATTTTCAAGGTGGCATTAATTAAGTAGGTTGTTAACTACCAATACAAAGGTTTAATAATAAAGTAGCGATGCATGATAATTTAAAACAAAATAATACATAATAGATTTGAAAACTTGGTTCAACATGATCAAATGACACGACTTGCCTTGGCCTTGCTCAATTAAGAATTCTTGATCTTCTGGTGGTGATCCCGCTCCTTCGAAGACATGATCTAACGAGAGAGAAAACAAAACAAAACACAAAATAAATTCAAATGAACTCCAAAAACTTCAAAACTAGAACCAAAAAGGCAGAGCTCGAATTTAGATGAATTTAGTAAAAAGAATAGGGTCAATCAGAGCTAGAACGAAGGAGAATGGGCTCTTGGAAGATTTATATCTAGAGAAAAGGAAAACATGATTTACTGGATTTATTTTTTAAAAGGAAATCCTATTTATGATGTCAGCATCTAATTTCTTCTTCGGCCGAATTATTTTCTAAAGGGAAATTAGATTTATGATGTCATCAGATGACGTGGCAGGTTGACTAGGCTTCTAGGCTAATGTGGCATGACACGTGGCAGGAAGGCTGACGTGGCATTACATATGGCATATGACGTGGCACGTTGGTGGCTATGGGGACAGCTCTGGCGCTAACATGGCATACACGTGACCGACGGGACCCACATGACAGTGGCTCAGTGCACCATGGGCCAGGTCCACCGAGAAGTCAAACGGACGCACGGGCGCGGGTGCGTGCTGGCATCAGCACTGGCATCAGAGGAGCACGCGCGCGAGGTTCACTGGCGACGGTGAGATAGTGTGGTGATGGTTGACGGACGACGACAGACACTCACCAGTGGAAAGATCAGATTGCAAGGCGGCAGCGGTGCTCAGGTGAAAAGTCTATAGTGACGATCGGCGACAAGAACGACGGTGAACGGCGGCCGGTGCGGAAGATGAAGTCGACGGTGGTGGCAAGAGCGGTGGCTCGAGATGGCTTGAAACACGAGGAGCGGTGCTACTTATAGCATGTACATCGAGAGGTCAGCTTGGGCATGAGCACGGAGTTCGAGGCGGAGACATCGATGTTGCGTCGGATGTGGAGAAGGAGCTCAAGTCAGAGACGATGTATCAAATAGGTAGGCCCTACTTGTCGGTGACACGAAGCGGTGCTACCGAGATCAAATGCGGCGGTCGACTCTACGGATTGTCGACGCATGGCTCAGGAAGGGATCGAGCGGCTGAGGTGAGATAGCATGGATGAACAGTGCCATGCCTTCCCAATTGCAAATGCGTGCCCATTGGACGACTAAGGGAGAGGGCGACTCAAACAACTCGGATGCCACGGTAGTAGCCAGCGGATGGCGCACGTGGCCAAGGGCGGGCGGTAGGGCGGTGGGCGAGGCGGGATAGGGGAGAAGGTGGGCTGGGCTGGGCTTCAGCCCAATGGCCTTTTACGGTTTTAGGGATTTTTTTCTATTTTTAAAAATTCAAATGAATTCATTTGAGCTCTAGAAAATAGCAAATAAATCCAGAAAAATCACAAAAAATTCTTGAAAAGTCCTTAAAGCACAAGGAACCCAAATAAAATACTTCTATCAAATTTTACAGTTTAATTTAGTCATATTAAATAATTTTAATTAATAAAAATTTATTTTAAGCATTAATTAATTCCAGAAAATCCAAATGGTGAATTTTATTTTTAAAAGCTTCAAAAACTCTCTGAAAATCAGGATGTTATAGAGCCCGATCACCTCGCGTGACATCCTTGACCGACTGGACCTCAGACTTTCTCATCCTAGTCCCGGTTCTCCTTATCACCGACCATGATCGCCTCCACGCTATCCTGCACATAAAAGATCAAAGAACATTTTCTCCAGCACAAGTTCTCCACAACTTGACACACATTAGTACACGCGCACATAACAGACCCTTGTATATCCATAGACAAGAACCAAACCATCCATGACCACAAACCAGGTCATCCACGACCATAAATTATTGCTATTCAGAAATCAGCCTTAGATCACTCAACATGACTGCTAGCTCAACGAGTACATGAAAACAACAAGTACTCGGAAATTACCATCGCTCCACACAACATACTCATGAATCACAAGCATCACTACCGACCACAGAATCATCGAGTACCGATTCTATACTATATCACTGTCAACCACTATCCCAACGCTTACCCGAAGCCTACGAGTATCGATCACATGCCACAAGTCTTTGACAGACGATCACTGACCATGATCGCAAAAACCACTACTATCGAGTTCCAAGTCCCACTAGTACTATTCCTCCGAGCATTGTTCACCGATCACAGACCGCCATGCACAGACCAGTCATACCACTGACCTAACACGAGTACTCGAAGATCACAAGAAATGAAACACTGACCTGACATTGAACCCTATGAGTATTGACCGTGAGCCTACGACAATCGATCGCAAAGCCTTCGACTACCGATCGCAAGGTGTACAACAACCGACCAGAAAAACTAAAGAATCAACAACATCAGACTGCGAAGTCTATGACTATGATGACAAGACTACAAAGTCTATGACTATGATAGCAATCTGTGAAATCTGTGACTATGACAGCAGGCTGCGAAGTCTACATCCATCAAAAAGTACTGTAGCTACGACCAACAAAAAGTATTGTAGCTTACCATCATCAACCTGGAAAGGTTCTATCGTGGTCGACTTACCGTGATTGAAATGTCATGGTCGAAGCCTGACGTTGTCGAAGTCTGCCGTGATCGAAACCGGACGTGATCGTTCTTCCGTAGTCGTGGTGCTCGTGCTTGTGCTGCCGTTGTCGTAGTTTGCCAATTCAAATTCTTTAAAAGAGCACCAACCGACCGAAACTTTCCAAATGCAAATTTCAAAGCAATATAAATGTCAATTATTCACCATCACTAAATTCACGACCATCCACATAGTCTAACAGTATCCAACTTAGAGAACCTCTGACTAGATCCTTATCTAATACAAGTAGAGATCGTATTCCATTCGGAGTCTATCATCTAGACTCTCATCGTTCTAACCCTTTAAGTGTGTAACCTTGTAGGTTCATGTATATTCGGTCATAGCACGAAAACTCTTTTTTGGTTCATAAGTCAGTAGTGTTGCCTAGTAGAACATAGGGACTCCCAAATATGGATAAAAAATCATATTAGTCTAACCTATATAGTACGTATGTACGGATCCTTTACCTCATGATACCAGATTAAACTAAAGGTGAGAAGCGTGTCATCATATAATAGCTCTATCCTTCACTCGAATCTGGATTAATCAGTTTGTGATTAATTTCTCAGCCACATTTAGCATGGGCATGCACCTTTTTAATGCACCCACATCGAGGAGATCAGAAATATCTCTCCTGTTATATAGGATGGTAATGTCCATCTTGATCGCTCACATTTCTCTGTATATTTCATAATAAATCTGAATGATGTATTTATGACCATCTAGTTATGGAGTAGTATTTGGCAACCCCTCAGTAAACTATTAGACATGTAGGAAACTGTGACGATCTCAGATCTAAAGATCCTATATACATTATGTTTGAGACCAACTGATGACTCTTAAGAATATAATAATTCTCACAGTATCTCAAGATAGATCAATTCAACATAATTTTATCTAACATATGTCTACATTATTGATTTGATATCTCTATATCTATGATCCGTGAAACACATAATTCACATTATGGATTGCTTTGTTTGACCGACACTGCCTGTCCCGCCAAATCTGCTGCGTCCGTGTGGTCGCTTTCGTCGCACCGGCCGGCCGGCCGGACCACGACCACGACCGATCGATCGAGCGCGCGTGCGCAGGGAAGCATCCCTCGCCCCGGCCCGGCCGCATTTAAAACGACCGATAACCAAACCCCCGGCGTCGAGAGCGACGCATCAACGGCCGGATCGCAACGACTTCAACGCCCTCAGGCGTGTGGACGCTCGACCAAGAAAGCCGGGGCACGACAATCATCCACATCTTACCGGGGAGGAGAAAACCCATTGGAACTCTAGCCAGCTAGAGTGTGAGTCATCACTGCTTGTTCGCCCGCTGACTGCCGTGGTGTGACTTGCTGGGCGCCTGCTTTTCTTGTTCTTTTTCTTTTCTGGTCCAAGACTACTGTTCAATTGTTTTGAGTTTCAAGAAACATGAATGGACTTGGTTAACTGTTGAGGTCCTTCCAGCGTTTTGGCATCACACAGTCACCGATACACATCTTTGACTATTATTTTTTTTCTAATTATGTGTTAGTAAAAAGTATAATGATATGGAAGTATTTTTATGATAAATATAGTAATATCATTTTCATATCGCAAAATTTTATATTAGCAATCAAAGTCTTGAAAGGTTAACTGCATGAATTGTATACGAATCTGAAGAAGAACGGATACATGTAATATATACTTCAAAGTTACATTTTTGTTACAGAAATCTCTGCATATATAAGCCTCTTTCTGCAAAAAGCTCTTTGTTGTCAATAGAGTATACAGACACGAACTCAGGTTGGACTGATTAACTAGTACACAGTGGATGGGTAGCTAGTACTCCACTTGGCGGGTAATGTATGCGTACGAGCTTAAGATACTACTTAAGTATGATCGCAGCTAAGGGCGACCACCGTCCATATTCGTGTGTAAAGGGCTGTAGGGAAATCTTTTGCCATACATTTTGGGGGCTAAGACCCAAGAAAAAAAAAGCCTAGTTAAGTTAGGTCGTTGCGGTTGATTCGATCGATCGGAAAGGTCACCACGCACAAGTCACCGCATCCATATCGGGACCATATTACTTGGTCAACCTCTTCGCGGCAGCGAAGTCGATCTATCAGATTTTGCAAGGTACAATGGGAGGATATTTTTGGCCTGTGCTTTTCACTTCTGATTTATAATTTTTAAATTTTGGTTGTTCGTGAGAGATAGCTGAATTCAGTAAATTTGATATAGTGTTTACTATAATCAACGTATAGACCTCACATTGAAAAAATGCATCAACGTATAGACCTTACATTGAAAAGATATATCATTTAAAAACTAGTTACTGTAACAGAAAATGATAAGTTAAAATCAAAGTCAAAACCAAAACCAAAAGAACTCAACCGATTTCTTGTTTGGGCAAGACCAGCAGCTGCTCTCAAGCAAGAGATCACGTGAAGTACAGGCCACACATCATGAATTTTGGTCAGATTTAACGCTTTTTGTCACAAGAATACCAAATTTAGCTTCTGAATCACCGTAATTTTATTTGTATCCCTCTCCCCGAGCGGGGGATTACGCGAACACGATACACGTTAAATCGTGTGGCCAGGGAACACATGACTCAAATCGTACGGTCCTTGACTGCACGACTTACACTGTTCTGATCGTGCGGTCTGGGATCGCATGATTTCGCCGAGTTGTGCGGTTCCTGACCACACGATCTGAGCGCCATCCCATACCCGCTGAAAGCTGCTCGTGGCGTCGCCTGTTTTGCTTTTTTTTGTGCATGCTGTATGCCACCCGTGGCATCATTTGCATTCGCTTTTTTTGCATGCTGCATGCATTGGATTGTGTCCTCCACCTGTGTTGTCTGCATTTCAACCCGCTCAGTCATGCGATAAAACGGTTTGGATGGCATGCGTTACAGGATTCACAGCAAAGAGTGATAGCTTGGACAGAGCAAGGAAATTCTAGAGCAAGAGTGGGAATAAAGGGAAGGAAGAAAGAAGTGTAAACACATAATTTTGAGTTATTTTTGTTTGGAATTAGAAGTTTTTGCAATTGCGAAAGTTGTAGATCACCTTGTGAGCTTCAAGAAAAGATAATTGTCATCCTCATGCGGCTATAATTTTATCGAAGTGATTAGCACGTAATTAGCCAAAACGTCATTTATGAATATTGTTGTATGTCAATCTTTGATAAAATGTTTGTTTATGCGAAACCTTCCATACATGAAGCATGGTATGTTGTAGTGTACATAATATATTGTAGTTTGTTTTTTGTGAACACATTTTTTTATACTATTGCAGTCACCGCAGCTTGTGTAAGCATTAAAAAATTTAGTATGTAAGTAAGAATATTTGTAGGTGATAATAAGAGTAGTCTGATTAGAAACAAGAATGTCACAGTTAGTAGGATTAGAAAAAAGTGGACGCAATATGTCATGTGCTAAAAATAAATTGCAAATAAATTTGAATGAGTAGAATAAAATTAGAACACAAAAATTATAATTTAATTTCCACACGAATTCAAAAGTAAGTTCCGAAAATAACAAAATTAAAAATAAAAATAAAAAAATAGTAATTTGATTTATATAAGAATTCGTAAGTAAAAATGAAGAAAAATTAGTAATTAGATTTTTGCATTAATTCCAAGAAGAATAATACAAATTAGGAGTGAAAATAGAAGAAAATTTGCAATTTAGTTTTCATACAAATTCCAAAGTAAGATCTGTAAATAAGTGAATTGAAAATAAAAGCACATTAAATTAGTAAACCAATTGTTTAAGAATTTGTAAGTAAAATCCGTACATAAATAAAGTTTAGATCTACAAATAAAAAAAATTACTAATCAAATTTGTAGGTGATAGGAAGAACAATGAAATTAACATGTAGATCTTATAGTGCGATAGCGGCTGTATGATGGTACGTTTGTTGCATGTTGTGTACTAGGAGGGTTTAGTATGCATTCATGTTAGGTACGCTATGGGTGACATTCAAGACTTATTCGTGTTCTACGGGAGTGGTCTGGTACGTGACGGGCTATGCGGGGTCGACTTATCAAATTATGATCAGACCGTGATCCAGGCACCCAGTCTGAATACCATGAGCCTGTCTAAGCTACGGAGGTGCGTGCGTTCCGCATTCAATCGGGACACCGCAAGGAAGAAGTGACTGATCGAGGCAGTATATGCCTTAGTGGTAGGTGCTACAGGGGAGACCATGTGGCAACTTCTGAAGGTAACCAGTGATGCTTTATGGGCCAACTACGTGGAGGTTATGTGCAACGCTACCACGACAATATATGCTAGGCCAATGGTGTATGTCCACTTCATGGAGAGGACATAATCATCCGCTATGGGTGGTTCTGGTGGTGCTGGTGGAGATAAAGTGCACGGGTTAGTCTCTGCGCTCATGAAGATGCTGGTATGGGAGAAGATGTCGGCAAGGGAGTGGGCGATGGAGACCTCAGGAGGCGTGTGGAGAATTTTCAACTAAATGAAGGTGTGGAGAGGTGGTGGGCCACCCGTGTTGATTGTCATGAGTACCTTGCGAAGTGAAAGAAGTGAACATCGAGAAGGAGGAGGATGTGGAAACTGCCAGTTCTAGAGAGGACGAAGATGATGAAGCTACAATGTGAGGTTTGTTAGATGGTGTTGTGACCATCGACATTGCGTATGTGTCGTCCAGACTAGACTATCTCGCGGCGGCATCCCTAGTTCTGCCACAGGCGGAGGAGATGGAGTGGGGGTTCAACGAGGGCACTCTCATTTTAGGGCAGTACTTCCCTAACAAGAGTGTTGCCCAGCAGGCTATTGCTAGATACAACGTCAACATTAGCCGGACGTATCGGGTGCACAGGTCCTACCCGGACACCTACATTGTCAAGTGTATCGACGGGTCCTGTCCTGACAAGGTCCATGCACAACGGTTCAGCGGTGTTGGCACAGACTTTCGGATTAGATGCTAAAGGATCACAGGTGTGAGCTTGCGGCACCACTACATAGGCACCGCAACATTATGTCATCGTATGTTACAAAGCTGATAAGCCACCTCATGGTGGCAGATGTGTCTGTTTCTTCGAAGCTTCTGTTGGCAGATGCAGCGAATATGGTGGGCTTCGAAGTCAGCTATAAGAAGGTCTGGCGGGCAAAATGGAAGGTGCTGGAGTATATGTTTGGGACGTATGAGGAGGCATATGACCTAGTCCCAAGAATGTTGCATCAAATTGCGGAATCAAACCCAGGCACATACATTAACAAGAAGGAGTGGGTTCATTCTACTTAGGGTCCGAATTATGTTGTTCTTGATAAAATGTTCTGGGCCTTCCGATAGGCGACAGAAGGGTTTAGGTGGTGCCATCTAGTGCTGACGATGGATGGGACCTTCATGAACAAAAACAACACTTCAAGCACTACACCTTCACGATTACAATAAACACAAGAAAGAAAATAGCACATAACATTAAATTACTCTTCTACTCCAGCCTATTGAAACGATGTTGTATCTCCACGGGGTCGCTACCCCCATGACAACTCTCTCATGTGGGACAATGCCAGCCCTACTACCCATATCATCCTCCCACACCCAGAATCGGCAATCGCCTGGGCCTTTGTGCAATTCCATGAGAAGAAGATTTTGTAACAAACCTGAATGATTTGAACCAAACCAAAATAAGCTGACTCACCGAGTACAAGAGGCACTTGTAGTAGTGCCGCCTAGAATTCACGGCTATGTGTGAGGTCTACATCTCACAAGTGTGTTGCATTTCGGGCAGATCACCGCGGGTGCTGATGAAGAGGCGCTGAGTTGACTCATCGACGTCTAGGGGAGTGAGCACTAAAGCATGGTACAGAGATTAGGAACAAATAATTCACGAGGTGAGGGAAAACAATGCAGAGTGTAGGTGAGGAATGGCTACCTCTTATACCCTTAGTGCGAGGGCAAAATTGTATTTTTTTTATCCGTAATGGAACTGTAGGACCGAAATGGTGACAGAGGGGGGGTGAATGTTGTTCTCTTTTAAAATCGCCCAAAATTGCAGACACCTTGTTTTTTCAAAAAGATGCAAAACAAAGCACCTCACGAAAATTAAAATTAATCTTGCTGAAATTGGGAACGATACGACATCGAAAAATTCAAAGATAAATCGAGAGTAGTCGGTAAAAATTTTAGCTGAAAATATTGCCGTTTTTTCTGCATGCAAAATCGTCAAAGATCAGGAAGAAAAAAAAAAGAAAAGCACTAAAGAAGATGTCTAGCCGAGACAGAGAATTGCTTGAATTTTTTGTTGCTCTTCACCGGCCAGAAGATACAGAGATTCAATAGCTACTGTGTCCCAACTGGTTGTAGCAAAGAAAAGCAGCCAGACGCAAGGACTGCAGAGAAAACTGAACGCAGGAGATAAGAAGTACTGCTGCTGCCAAACCGAAACAAAGAAAAAGGGAAAGAGATCGTAGTCAAAAGGGAGAAGAAATTTCCTACTGAGTCGACAAAGAAGGAAAAAGAAGCTGAAAAGTCGAGTAGATAAAAAAAGCATTGTGTGCAAGCAGGACCTTAGCGATTTAATAGAAATACCCAACCTACAGCAGACCGCTCAGTAAATACCGAGTACTCCACATTCTGGACAGGAGAAGGAATCAATCGCAAGAAGTAGCACAAAAGCATTTAACCCAAATCTGAACAAAACCAACAGCAGTTCGGCAAACTGACGAAAATGAAAAGAGACCGATCAAATGAATGTAACCCCGAGACACCAATCTTTAGCCAAAACCACGCTAAACTAAAGTTGTGTTTCAGTTGCTAGATTAACTGAGTCAGTTGGAGGAAAACATCCGATCGAGGCAAGAAAGAAATCACTCTAAAGAAGTGAAATAATCAAGAACTAAGAACAAGTCAAGAAAACTTCAGATTTCCATTCATTGAATCAAGAGCGAAATAAAAAGAGATACGTCCCCATACGCCTGTACAATTTAACAAGAAAAGAAATTACATGAAGGATCAAACAACTCTCATCCTCTCCATCTCTCAATCCTCAAAAACACCAAGAGCCTCACAAGCTTCTTGGGAGGAACACAACACACAAGGAATGAACTCTTAAAACCCTAACTCTCTATTGTGTCCTAAGGGTATGCAGCCCTCACCTCTATTTATAGCCCTTAGCTAACGGGTCTCCAACCCGTTACGGCTAAACCCTAACGGAGCCGTCTCCGCTTGTGCAGCCTTGCGAAATTCCTGTTTCGCCCCTCCCGCACCTTCCGGAAGCTTCGCGCTCCTTGTCTCGCACGCCCGCAACCACCTCGAGTCCACGTCGTTTCGACACATCACGACCGCTCGACCTCGGCGCCACCGCGCCTAGTCCGGTCACCTCGTGTCTCGCCACGACTCCGCCTCGACGCCCCGCAGCCCACACAGACAAGAAACACGTCAAATAGCACCGCTCGATACATGAAAGCGTAAATAGAGATCAAACCTGTTGAGTCATCAGAATATGCAACCTAAACCCATACGACTAGGTTCGACCAAGTCCGACCGAGCCCGTTACGCCACGCAACGTCTAGGTCCGAACCAACCGACTCAAACTCGACTTTTCTAAACCGATGTCAATTACTCATCATACACAACGGGATGACCTCCACATGGTCTCTCAATCTCCCCCTTGATGAGTATATTGACAAACCCAGAAAAAACATGAAGTTGAGTTTGAAGAGTCCAACATGGTCCAAAGAAGGGAATGAAACTCATGACCATGTCGACAGAAGGAACACTAGAACAATAAATAAAGAGTAAATTGATCTCCAAAACTCTAGTAAGATCCCAGAATAAAATTTTCTCTTTTTCTCCAATCTATTCTCCCCCTTTTGGCAATAAACACATCAAGAATGCAAGAGAGAGAATAATTCATGATGATGGATGAAATGGCTGATTTGATTAATCTAAGCATTTAGAGCCATGAGAATTATCCAAAATGACCATAATGTATTACACCAAGCCATAACATAGAAGTATGCTATCAAGATCATGACTATGTATGTAAAGAGAAGCTAAGCCAAATAAGATATAATCCGAATTTTAGTTGAAGTGCTTAACAAGTCAAGTCAAACATGATTTTAGTCTAGCTAGAGGTATCCATGAATGATGCAGGCCATATCAATAAGCTAAATAGAACCGAGAAGCTAGTATTGAGTCAACTAGAGTGCTACTAGTTCAAGAATGATACATTTGTTTTGACTACTTGATTCTTGTAGTAATTTAAGCAAATTTAGCACAAATGACATATTTTCTTTTGAAATTTCATGATTGTTTTCAACCAGATTTTTGTCATGTGCTAGATCTCAAGCCTTATGCGACTACTCCAAGCAAGAAGCTTAAGAAGATAGTCTAGGTCATCCAAAACTCCCCCTGAGTTCATGCCTAGTGCAATGGCAAGCCGTCTCATGAGAAAGAATTGGTGAGATTAGTTTTTTCGCACAAAAGAGATCTTTTTGCTTTTAATAGATTGCACTAACTTATGTGTCATCAAGAAACTAATATAGCTCAATCTATTGCTCAACAATGATTCAAGACTCAACTCAGCCTATTTGACATGGCATGAACCATAAAAAGATAACACAAAGCTGGCTAGTCTCAAATATGAACATGACATGAATTAGGTCAAATTTAGCATTTTAATTAACCTATCATGGCAAAGACTTGACAACACATATAAAGTCATGATCAAATTAGCAATGGAGCACAAATCATGGCAAGATGTAATATAATGAAAACATGTCATGAGTGGATAATAATCAAGGCTCCATTAAGTTATATTACAAAACAAATGAAGAAAATCCAGCTCCCCCTTAACTTGAGATGCAACTTTTAGTTCAAGTTGAGTTATATCAATATTAAGATCTAGAAGTTCCCAAATGAATCCCCCCTGAACCAAAGGAATAAAGCCGAGAAGCTGGCAAAGAAAACAAGAAGGGCAGTCCTTAAAGCATAGATAAGATAGAGAATACTAATGGCTCAGACTGACTCTCATCTACCCCAAATGACTCTAGGACTATTAGTCCGGTAATCTACCTCACTAGGGAGCAAACACGTACCCTGTCTACCCAAGGGTGGCCCGACCCCTGTTAGAACCTAAAAGCAGTGAGTGGGCTCAACCTGGCAGAGAAGAGAAGCGGCTAATAGAGCAGGACCCTAGAATCACAAGATAAGAGTAAGAAGTCTAAGCAACTCAGCAAGAGACACACTCTAACCTATGCTGGAAGGACTAAACCCAATGCACCCGCAGATGCAATGCAACAGTAAGGAGACAGAAGCATAAATAGTATGATAAAGCAGTAAAGCCCAAAGCTCCCCCTCACAACAGTCCATAAGGACAAACCACCCCAAGCTCTCCCCGCAGAGCTGAAAACCTCGTGCTATCTAAAGGCTTGGTGAAGATATCAGCCAACTGGTGGTCACTCTCCACAAACTGGAGCACGATGTCACCCTTCTCCACATGGTCTCGAAGAAAGTGATATCTGATATCAATATGCTTGGTTCGAGAATGCTACACTGGGTTCTTAGCAATGCTAATCGCAGACGTGTTATCGCAAAAGAGCGGAACACGGTCGATAGCTATCCCAAAGTCCCGCAGAGTCGAGACCATCCAAACCACCGCTACAAAGAATCGGTCGCAAGAACGCACTCACCTCTGCGGTGGATCGTGCAACACCGGACCGCCTCGAGGACCAAGAAACGAGAGAAGTGCCAATGAACTGGCAGGTGCCCGAAGTGCTCTTCCTATCTATCCTACAGCCAGCAAAGTCTGCATCCGAAAGGCTCTAAGAGATAGACAGGAGGAGGAAGAGTACCAGATACCATAGTCAATGGTAGCTCGAAGGTACCGAAAGATGCGCTTCACCGCCTGGCGGTGAGACACGCGAGGAGAAGCCTAAAACCGAGCACAAAGACACACGGAGAAGTGTATGTCCGGTCTCGAGGCAGTGAGGTACAAGAGAGAGCCAATCATGCTTCTGAATTCCTTTTGATCGACTGGCTCGCCGTCCTCATCTGGGTCTAGTACGGTTGTAGAAGCCATAGGAGTTGACACCGGCTTACCGTCACTCATGTCGGTTGCCTCAGAGGTCTCGAGTGTACTTGCCTTGATGCAAGAAGGTACCCTCCCGAGTCTGCTTGATTTGGAAGCCAAGGAAGAAAGTCAACTCACCCATCATGCTCATCTCAAACTCGGTGCTCATGACATCCAAGAACTGTGAAACTAGAGTATGAGAAGAGCCGCCAAAGATAATGTCATCGACATAAATTTGGGCGAGCAGAAGGTCATTGCCAAGCCGGCGAATGAACAAGGTCTTGTCAACTTTACCATCTCGAAATCATGTCTCAATAGATAGGACTTAAGCCTCTCATACCAAGCTCTAGGGGCCTGCTTAAGTCCATACAACGCTTTGGAAAGCTTGAAGACATGACTAAGGTATTTGGGGTTCTCGAAACCTGGAGGCTGTCTGACATAGACTTCTTCCTCAATGAAGCCATTGAGAAAGGCACTCTTGACGTCCATCTGGTAAAACTTGAAGCCCTTAGAAGCTGCAAAGGTAAGCAGAATTCTAATGGCCTCAAGACGTGCTACAGGGGCAAAGGTCTCCTCGAAGTCTAGACCCTCAACCTGGGAGTACCCCTGAGCAACCAGTCCAGACCTTGTTTCTTTCGAAACTCTCGAGCTCCTCATGCATGGCATTGACCCAAGACTCATCAGAGAGAGCATGACAAATGTCTTTGGGCTCGAAGGAGGCAACAAAGGCAGAATAGAGACAAAAGAGTGACATGCTAGATTTTGAGCGAGTAACTCGCTCAAAAAGGTCTCCAATGATCTGCTCTGAAGGATGAGATTTTTGGATATGTCTAGGAGGTCCAGGATGAGATGAAGAAATGGCCTCACCCGTGAGTCGACGGGTAGGAACAGAGCCACTAGCTCCGGAGGAGGCGTAAGGCATGGGTTGATCGTCTTGAGGTGCGGTGGAAGATGGCACCTCAAGGGGTGGATGAGGGACTGGATCGGGTAGACAACCCTCGTCTCCATCGTCCTCATCATCCACAAAGATGGTCTTGGACTGCTCTAAAGAACCTGAGATATCGAGCCTAGTCCCCGGACTGGCCTCATCGAATGTCACCTCACAGGTCTCTACCATTTTGCTAGACTCGCAGTTCCAGACCCTATAAGCCCGCGAAGAAGTCGAGTAGCCTAGAAAGATCCCATCACAAGAACGTGACTCGAACTTGTCTAGGTTCCCGGACTTCAGAATAAAGCACTTGCAACCAAACACACGAAAATGAGAAACACTGGGCTTTCGCCCATATCTCAACTCGTAAGAGGTGCGGTGCAAGTGTGCCCTGAGAAAAACTCTGTTTGAAACATGGCACGCGGTGGCTATAGCCTCAGCCCAAAACTTCCGTGGTGTAGAGTATTCATCGAGCATTGTCCTGACCATCTCGACCAAGGTACGGTTCTTCCTCTCCACGACGCCATTCTGCTGTGGAACGTGCGGAGAAGAGAACTGGTGCTCTACACCTGTCTCATCACAGAAGCTCTCATAGTAGGAATTATTGAACTCCGTGCCATTGTCACTGCGGATCGCTCGCAAGGCACTTGGAAGCTCAACAGAAAGCCTACTGAAAAGTCCTCGGAAATGTGTAAACGTCTCATCCTTCGAGGCCAAGAAAAACACCCAAGAATACCTCGAGAAGTCATCGACCACGACAAGAACATACCACTTCCCTCCGCCGATCGCACTCGATTTGGTCCAAGCGTGTCCATATGGAGCAGCTATCCTGCATCGGTCATAGTAAACTGGTGTGGGAGGATGAGAAGAAGAACTATCTTGCCGTGCCGGCATGGAGCACAAACCAAATCTTTGACCATCTTGAGTTTCGGTAGACCACGAATGAGATCGTGGCCGCTAACTCGGGTCAAATGGTCAAATCCAATATGACCAAGTCTCCTATGCCAGAAAGAAAGGTCACGGGACTCAGAGGCAACCAAACACCGGAGAGGATCACCAGAAGACTCAGAAAAATCAGCACGAAAGATCCTCCCAAAACGAGAAATCCCGCAAACCAGACTACCCGAAGAATCAAGAATTTTGCAATTGTTTTTCTTAAAACTCACCTCAAAGTCGTCATCAGTAAGCTGAGAAACGGAAAGCAAATTATACTGCAGCTTACTAACCAAGGCAACATCTCTCAAAATAAATGAATCATTAATGCGCACTGTACCTTTGGCGATGACGCGCCCAGATGAAGCATCTCCAAAGGTGATCATCTCATCACCTGGAGCACGGGCAAGGGAAGAAAACCAACGGGAATTTCCGGTCATGTGTCGTGAACACCCGGATTCTACAAGCCAAACCTTTCCCTTCCCTGCCCGGCGAACCTGAGTCAAACAGAGAATAAAGTCTCAGTACTGGGATAAATCAAGAGTGATTTTGGCACCCAATACTGAGTAACACGTTGAGCAGATGAAGTAGTCAAGCACGACTGACCTCTATCTACCCCACGCCTCGTCACTCAAAGAAGCGAAGGTCCGTGTGCAGACTGAAGTCGTTGTCGGGTCCGATCGCCACGGACGAGCGAGTCGGCGCGACCAACAACAGTCGATCACGCTGGTAGGCATCTCGATGGGAAAACGAGATCTACCCTCAGGACGGCGGAAGTCACGACCAGAGGGAGCACGAGGACGAAAAACTGAAGACTCAGAAAAACCAAGTCCTCGGTGCTGCCCAAAGCTACCAACAGTAGCAAGCCTAGACCTCGTGTTGGTCTTAGGTGCACTCAAGGTCTGGGGCTGACCCTGAATACGCCTAAGAGACTCAACACGGTCTCTTCGCGCGATCTTGGCGCGCTTGAAGCAATGGTCAATCAAATGCCCATCCTTCTGACAGAAGGTGCAATGATACTTCGCCTTCTGAGGGGCTGAAGTAGCATGAGATGGCTTCGCCTTCTGAGAGGCCGAAGCTGCAGGTGAAATCACCTTGCTGTCAGAAATCCCTTGGATAAAGCCCGCTGATTTAAATTGAACTTTCTTGTTCTTGGGCTTGACCTCAATCACACCGCTGCCACGGTCCGAGCGCGATGTGGATGCTTCCTCACATCCTTACGGAAATCATATCCTAGACCCTGATTGAACTTGCAAATCTTTGATTGGTCTAGAATAAGATTGAGCTTCTTCTTGCCTCCTACAAATTTCTCGAGAGTGTTCATAAGGTACTGACACTCCCGAAAGAGAGAGGTGCAAGAGGAGCAAGGAGGAGAAGAAACAGCAGAAGGTAAGGGAGCAGAAGAACAACCAATAGCAGAGGGAAGACTGGCTTGTGCACGCACAGCCGACTTAGAAGGGACAGTCCTACTACTAGCAGGTTGGTTCGCGTCGCTAGGCATCTCTACCTTACCCAGGGGCTTCTCCCCCTTCTCCACAACCACATTACAAGCACAAGGTGGCTTCTCTAGTAGGTCCTTAGTTAGCTTCACATATTTCTCATCCAATGCAATCATGTTAGATTTTAGTTTGTTACAACTAATGCATGGTGAGCTAACATGGTCCTTAGAAGCAAACTGAGCCAACTTCTTATCATGATCAATCATTTCTTGAAACTGTTTGGAAACAGATTCAAATTCAGCAGTCAGTTTAGGACAATTCACACATGAAGCAATAGGCTCAAGTAGAAAAGCTTGTAATTCAGCAATTTTATGATCTGCCCGTTTTAGGTTCATCTTTAAATTATTACAACTTTCACAAGTCTCGGGCAGATCGAGAAGCATAGTGTAAAGACCTCTAAAAGCATTGTCCTTATCCTCACATGAGGTGCAAGAAGTAGTCTCAATAGTAGATGAAGGAACAACAATCCTAGTCATTTCTAGTTCAGCAAGCAGACTAACATTCTCCACCTTAAGAATATCTAGCTCAGAGGTCACACTATCATAAGAAGTCCTCAACTTCTCTATATCACCAATCAAGGCAGGGCATGTATCACAGTCGTCACGGGAGGGAGCAGATATAAGTGAAGTAAGCTCCCGTGACAATCTATCTACTTTCTTCTCCAACTCGGTACATCTAGCTCTAGATCTAGCATGAAATCCTCCTAACTTAAGAAAAGCTTCATTTAGTTGGTCATAGGAGGGACATACCTCGTCGGAGTCGGAGTAGAGGTCGCTGTCGCTGATCTCGCCCTCAAGGGCCATGAAGCACATGCCGGAGAAGTCGTCGCCGCCATCCTTGCGTTCTTGATCTCCCGTCCCGTCGTCGTCGCTCCATCCCTCCACCTCGCTGAGGTCGAGGTCGTCGAAGGCGGTGAGGACGCGGTGGAAGAGTTTCTTGGCTTTGCCAAAATTGCGGAACGACTTCTTGCCTTGCGTCTGAGCTGGAGTCTTCTTGTTGCGGTTCTTGTCGGTGTAGTCGTTTTGCCCGAACCGCCAGAGACGTTCTTGCCCTTCTCCGGCTTGGCTTTGTTCGAATGTGGTTGGGGCCACCACACTCGAAGCAAATCACAGGTCCTCCTCTCTTTCCGTCCCTCCTTCTCTTGTAAGCATGAGAAAATTTGCGAGCAAGGAGAGCCAACTGATCATCCGCAAGCTGCTCTAACTGATCATCAGTTACGTCACAGAGAGCAGCAAGGGAGAAACCGCAAGTCGAATCGTAAGAGGGGCCCAAGAAGAAGCGGATCGGTGACCAAGGCCATCGATCGTGACTTCGACCCACGAGACAACGTCAATCTCGTGAGTCTTGAGGCGTGAGTACAGCGTCAAGAGTCGTGGTCGAGAGGTCTGTCGTGTCTTTGATGGTGGTCACTTTCATCTCCCAAACACGCAGATCGAGTGCGGTGAGCATCCGACGAGCGTTGTCCGAGTCGGGGTACGTGATACCGACCGCTCGGAGGTTGCTCAAGATCTTGTGAAAACGCGCAAAACACTCATCAATGGACTCGCCAGCGATCATTTCAAACTTGTTGTAATCTCGCTTGAATCGGTCTGTCGCACCGCCTTTATTTGGGTGGTGCCCTCATGGTAAGCATTGAGGGTCGCCCAAATATCAAGGCGACGGAAGATGAGATATGCGGTCAAACTCACTACGACTCGTGCCCCGGGTTATGATGTTCCTTGCCTTAGCGTTTGCCTCAACGTCGACCATGTTTCCGTATTGACGTCCTCATCGGCAGAACAAAGAAACCGAACATTGACCTTCCGCCGGATGGCGAGCCTCGAGCCCGGATGTAGGTCTCCATCCGACTCTTCCGTAAGGGATAGTCCATCCCATCAAGATCGGGGCTTGGTCGAGTATTTGTCTGTCGCCATGGCTCATGCATCGGTTAAGATCTATAGACAAGAGCTAACCTGCTCTGATACCAATTGTAGGACCGAAATGGCGACGGAGGGGGTGAATGTCGTTCTCTTTAAAATCGCCCGAAAATTGCAGACATCTTGTTTTTCAAAAGATGCAAAACAAAGCACCTCACAGAAAATTAAAATTAATCTTACTGAAATTTGGAACGCATGCGACACTGAAAAATTCAGCATAAATCAGAGAGTAGTCAGTAAAAATTTTAGCTGAAAATATTGCCGTTTGATCTGCATGCAAAATCGTCAAAGATCAGGAAGAAAAAAAAAGAAAAGCACTAAAGAAGATGTCTAGCCGAGACAGAGAATTGCTTGAATTTTTTGTTCTCTTCACCGGCCAGAAGATACATTGATTCAATAGCTACTGTGTCCCAACTGGTTGTAGCAAAGAAAAGCAGCCAGACGCAAGGACTGCAGAGAAAACTGAACGCAGGAGATAAGAAGTACTGCTGCTGCCAAACCGAAACAAAGAAAAAGGGAAAGAGATCGTAGTCAAAAGGGAGAAGAAATTTCCTACTGAGTCGACAAAGAAGGAAAAAGAAGCTGCTGAAAAGCTGAGTAGATAAAATAGTGTACATGCAGCAGGACCTTAGCAGACGAATAGAAATACCCAACCTACAACAAACCGCTCAGTAAATACCGAGTACACCACATTCTGGACAGGAGAAGGAATCAATTGCAAGAAGTAGCACAAAAGCATTTAACCCAAATCTGAACAAAACCAACAGCAGTTCGGCAAACTGACGAAAATGAAAAGAGACTGACTGAAATGAACAGAACCCCGAGACACCAATCTTTAGCCAAGAACCACGCCAGAAACTAAAGTTGTGTTTCAGCTGCTAGATTAACTGAGTCAGTTGGAGGAAAACATCCAGACCGAGGGAAGAAAGAAATCACTCGGCAGCAGTGAAATAATCAAGAACTAAGAACAAGTCAAGAAAACTTCAGATTTCCATTCATTGAATCAAGAGCGAAATAAAAAGAGATACGTCCCCATACGCCTGTACAATTTAACAAGAAAAGAAATTACATGAAGGATCAAACAACTCTCATCCTCTCCATCTCTCAATCCTCAAAAACACCAAGAGCCTCACAAGCTTCTTGGGAGAAACACAACACACAAGGAATGAACTCTTAAAACCCTAACTCTCTCTATTGTGTCCTAAGGGGTATGCAGCCCCTCACCTCTATTTATAGCCCTTAGCTAACGGGTCTCCAACCCGTTACGCCGGCTAAACCCTAACGGAGCAGCCTCCGCTTGTGCGGCCTTGCGAAATTCCCTTTCGCCCCTCCCGCACCTTCCGGAAGCTTCGCGCCCTTGTCTCGCACGCCGCAACCACCTCGAGTCCACGCCATCTTCGACACATCACGACCGTTCGACCTCGGCGCCACCGCGCCTAGTCCGGTCACCTCGTGTCTCGCCACGACTCCGCCTCGACGCCCCGCAGCCCACACGGACAAGAAACACGCCAAATAGCACCGCCGATACATGAAAGCGTAAATAGAGATCAAACCTGTCGAGTCATCAGAATATGCAACCTAAACCCATACGACTAGGTTCGACCAAGTCCGACCGAGCCCGTTACGCCACGCAACGTCTAGGTCCGAACCAACCGACTCAAACTCGACTTTTCTAAACCGATGTCAATTACTCATCATACACAACGGGATGACCTCCACATGGTCTCTCAGGAACGCAGATGATGATCAGTACAAGTGACTATACATAGTTCAAGTTGGTGGCAGCCTTACGCACTAACAACACCAAATGAGACGGCATTATGCACTGACAACACCAAACAAGATATGCATTGCAAATACGTAAATCATACAAAGTACTATAGGTAACAACGCGAATGAAAACAACACTCCCAGCGCTACACCTTGAACACAATAATGAACACAAGAAAGAAAATAGTACAAAACATTAAGTTAATCATTCTCTCCAGTGTATTAGAACGATGCATGCCTACTGGTAGAAGGTGCCTCGTGCTACCTACATGGAGTGTTCCAGAGGGGGCCACCTCGGACGTGGTTGGCCGTTATTGTAGTGGCATGCATATGTACATCTATGGTTCGCGCGTCACATGTGGGATCATATGAACTTTCTATGTTGATGACCTCCTTGTTGCCCCTCTCACGCTGTATCTGTTGGCGGATGTCATTATTCTTCGCATTGAGAGTGTCAATTCTCGCCTCCAACTCCAAGATTCGCTCCCACAATGTATCCACATGCCTCACAATACAACATCCATGCAGAGAATCGATCCAGCGGATGAAGTCGCATTTTGCCATCTACTAAAAAGGACGATTAACATAGAGGCTCTATTACAATAAGAAAAAGTAAACTATTAGCAATTTGTGCCCCAGAGTGTGGGCATCGGAAGAAACATCGTCCACTATCGGAATGGCCTTCCATGACCTGCACGACCGCGTCCTGCTTGTGTCCGTATTTCAGCTATACTGGTTGAGCATGCCTGTTTGGCATCAAGCGGTAGTTAGGACCGAAGTCCTCCCTCCTTTCCACGGTGACCGCCATAATATGTTATTGTATGATAGAGAAGGTAGTTCTTCATATGGTTCATAGAGTCTAGTGCTCCTACTCTCATGGGTAGGTTGTGCATTTTATAGCAAACGAGATAGCTTTCAGTAGTGACCAGAACAGATAGGGTAGCTTTACGCAGTGAAAACACTAAGAATAGGGTGCATCTTTGCGCAATGAGAAGAGAAATGTGGCAGCTTTGTGCAGTGACAAGACCAAAGGGACAACTTTCCATAGTGACAAATCTAGACGGGTATCTTTGCACAGTGAAAAGGCCAAATGGACAGCTTTATGAAGTGACAAGACTAGACATGGGCATCTTTGCACAGTGACAAGACCAAATGGACAGCTTTACGTAGTGACAAGACCAGGTGGGGGCAGCTTTGACGCAGCGACAAGACTAAAGGGGCATCTTTGCGTAGTGACAAGACCAAAGGAGCAGCTTTACACAGTGACAAGAGTAGACAGGGGTAGCTTTGGCGTAGCGACAAGACCAAAGGTGCAGTTTTGCGTAGTGACAAGACCAAAGGGGTAGGTTTATGAAGTGACAAGACCAGACGGGTGTAGCTTTGCGCAGTGAGAAGACCAAACGAGGGCACATTTGCGCAATGAAAACACTCTACCTCGCTAGATACTTTTCAGCAAGGCAAGGCTACACTCTGCCCCGCAGGCTACTCACATGGAATAAATTACATCATGCCAACCCTTTGTCTTATAAAATGAGGTGGAATAGATTTGGGAGAGAACACTACACAACCCAACACTACACCAGAGCTTCCCTCACTACGTCAGGATAGACAAAAGGTAGAAGAAGTAATGGGACAAGATAATGAAGCAGTGGGAGGATATCCGCAAACTAGCAAGGTCTCTTGTAGCTCGCGACGAACAAGCTAGGGCTACTGCAGCTCGGGCCGAATAAGCAGAGCAAGCCAGCAGGTCACACCCCACTAATGATGCCCCCTGTAGGAGCATGTCCGTTCGGAATGTTCCAATCGAACGTTTGCCATAGCACCCGCCCGAGGGGGAGATGCCACCCCTCTATTGGTGCAGAGACCCATACAAATTCTTTAATTCCAAGCATCGGCTCAACGTAAGCATGCGTTACTGGGATTGTGCGAACTACTCCTGTGGCTATCCAGACCACCGTTGGGACATGGGCAGCTATCTACAGCTGGTAAGGACCACTTACAGTGTGTTCCCCTGCTATTTCTCATTCAAAGTACGCAGTAACAACCTTTCCGTCTACCCGCAGTCCCCAGAACCGCTATGTGGCTACCGCAAGTGGATCGACCTAGAGATTCACCCACATGACCAGTGGACGCTCGACTACGAGGAGTGGAATGTTAAAAGGGTATGCGAGATCCGGGAGGAGGAGCACCGTAACGACAAGCAAACCAAGCGTATACGTCGGGAGATGAAAGCTCATCTCGAGGCGTGCATGCGTAGGGAGCACGAGGCTTGCGACAGGGATTGCGAGAAAAAAAAGCGAAATGGCAGCTAAGGCCAGGGAGACAGATGAGGATTTCAACGCCGAGTTCACAAGGAAGGGAAAATGGTCCCGGTCCATGCAGTAGGTCGAGCCGTTCTGCACTAGTCCCCTGAAATGTCGAATATATTTCCATACTAAGAAGGCGCATATGTATTATAGGATAACTTCGGTTTATTGCATCGTGCATGATGTTGTTTCTTATACACGTAACCAAACCCTGTGCGCCGTGTTATTCCCATGCTTATTACAAAGTCTATTTTAATTCACAACATCAAATCTTGTTGTATTTTCGCATTCAATTCTTCATGTGCTCAATATCACTTACCTTCATACTTACCAATTGTTGATATCCCAGTCGTCCTCACAAAATTTTTCATGAAATTTCTTTCACTACAACAACATACGACGATCGCAAAATGTTATTGCGAATCTAACATATTTTTTTGCCATTCATAGTGTACGAAAATCACAAATAGATTAATCATTACATCGTACTATCACTTACCTTCGTACTTACGAGTCATTGAGGCCTCAATCGTCCCCACAAAATTCTTTCGAAAATTTCTAGTACTACAACAACGTACGGCGATCACAGTGTGTTATTGCCAGTCTAACATACAGTGGGATCATATGGAGGCTAAATTTGGTATCTGTGTGGCATACAGCGCAAAAAATATCCAAAATTCTCGCATCATCGGTCGTACGTGGGCGGCGGCACATTCCGGGCACAATTGGAATGGGTTCGTGCGACCCACATTTAAAATGAAGAAATTATAAACAAAATTCGCTTGAAATCAATGCTTTAAGAACGAGTCTACTAGATCGATGTGAGGAAACGGTGCCCAACCAGCTACCGCATGATCGCCTATTAGACTGCGTAATCGGGGCGTTTAGGCTGTATAGTCGCTATTAAACGGAATTTGCATTTTTCACAAGAGACTAGTACACCAGCAAACGCAGAAAATAATTGTGGTGCACGACCACTGAAGCATTGCAAATCGTGCGGTCCTGGACCGCACGATTTGAGTGGTGCGGCCCTGGCTACACGAGTCGTGTGCTTCTCGGTCGCACGATTTAATATGTGTCACGCTCACGTAATCTGAAGAGGACTAAAAATAGAATTACGGTGATAGAGAGACTAAATTTGGTATCCCTGTGGCATACAACGCCAAAAATATCCAAAATTCTCGCATCATCGGTTGTACGTGGGCGGCGGCACATTCCGGGCACAATTGGAATGGGGTCGTGCGACCCATACTTAGAATGAAGAAATTATAAATAAAATTCGCTTGAAACCAATGCTTTAAGAGCGAGTCTACTAGATCGATGTGAGGAAACGGTGCCCAACCAGCCACCGCATGATTGCCTATTAGACTGCGTAATCGGGGCGTTTAGGCTGTATAGTCGCTATTAGACTAGGTGGATACGACCGAACAAATACCGTTTACTGTTGTTTAGGCTTTTTAGAACCTTGCATGAAACAACACAAATTCCTCAAAGTCCTACTAAAATCATCCATCCTGAACAGATGCAATGTTGAAAAGGTATTCATTGTATAATTCTCCGTAGGCTATCCGTGATGGTCATTTTTGGACGCGCTAAAACGCAGCCACTAGCACGTTAGCCACGCAGTGCTGCTCTTGCCAGAAGCCAGGGCGTACCGAAAATAGCCTGCCTTTGCGCAGAATCCCATTTTAGTAGCCTCGTGCGTCCGGGGTCTGCACCAGCTACCT
Organism: Bonia amplexicaulis; assembly: GCA_036346245.1. NCBI lineage: Eukaryota > Viridiplantae > Streptophyta > Magnoliopsida > Poales > Poaceae > Bonia > Bonia amplexicaulis. Next base: position 7,575,497 of record CM070766.1, read on the forward strand.
TGCGCGCTACAGTACTGCGCTATGTACTGTAGCTACAGTGTTTATGCGCTGTATCACGCCCACTGAAATAGATACTTTGTAGAAAATTTTCAATATGGCAAATAAGGTTCAAAAATAATAAATTTTTGTACAGTACCTGCGCGCAAGGTGGCTGGCATGGTCTCCGGATGCACGAGGCTGTTGACGCGGTCCCAGACCTACGAAGGGACTAAAACTAGAATTCCGCATGAAGGTAGACCACTTTTGGTATTTAGAAATGTCCTGAAAGATTGTCGAAAAGGATGGACGATCTGTCCTGCATGTATGACGATGGGGGCAGAAATGCCCTGGAAGATTGTCGAAAAGGATGGATGATCTGTCCTGCATGTACGACGATCTTGCGTACCCTGATTTCGATCAACTTGTTATAAATGAGAGCAATATTTTAATTTCAAATTTTATAAGGAGACAAATACAATAAACTAGTGATATAAAACTTACTACTAACAGCAGGCTATTCATCATACTTCAGAATATACTCAAGAAAAGTATAATAACAAAGTCATACGTACGCGCGAACGACTTACTTGTTAGCCTGAAGAAGAACAAGAAGCCGCGCAGACTTGACGCAGTGCAGAACGTAGATGACGCAGTGCAGGAGCGGTCGTGCAAAAGCGCTGCCCAGAAACCTTATTGCTGCCCCGTGCAGGTACTCTCTGGCAATGGTTCGGAGATAGCCGCTCTCCCTCCTTCCAGATGCACGCCAGGAAGAAAGGTCGACAAGGTTCAGATAACACAGTACTCGAGCACAGAATCACAGAGAAGAAGGAAATGGAGGAAGTGAGTTTCTCGCACATACTCTGGACGTCTCCAGGCATATAAATAGACAGATTGATAACTGACATGATTAAAACAACCATTTACCCACTGGTAACTGACACATTCCACCAGTCATTTATCCACTAGTAACTGCCTGTCATCAAAACCCCAATAACGCCTCAAATTCAAATGTTTGAATCTCATTCAAATACAGAGAGAGTGGTGCAGAGTTTAGCAAAAATAGATATGGACTTGATCTGCCAAGTGGCGCGCCACGTCGTCACGGCACAGTCGCGCGTCACAAGTCATGTGAAAACACGCGCGCACGTGCGTACGCGTGTGTGACTAGACAGAACTCTCCTCATATCATCTCTATCCATATTCAAGGAGTGGTGAGAACTCCATCTTATAAATTGATCTTTCTCACTTTTCTTTAGCAATATAGTATTAAATCATGCATATTTTAGAATTAAGAAAATATACCATAATTAAATGGGCCAATTTCTAACACAACTTACCGTTTTTTTGTTCGTTCCTGCCAAATAAAACAAGGATTGATTGTAATCACTGCACTCCATTCCAGATCCCACGCGTGTGCAACTGTATGTGTCAATCACGAGATTATGACAGTAACCAAGAAACGGCCATAGTGATGGCGTGGTACTTGGGAAGTTGAGGCTACAGACGGAAGCGAAAGCAGAGATCACATGTTGGGCGTGCATGCGGGCTGTTTTTTTTCCGTTACGGTTTATGGATTTTGACTGAAATTTTTGAATTTTAGATGTTTATGGTACAGATTACGGAGAGACAGATACTTACTTGTGATTTTGATTGGTGCAGATGTTAGGCTTTTAACGTATAGATCATTTAACTTGTAGACCCTATCTTGAGAAATACTCCGTTTAAAAGTTAAGTACTGTAACAGAAGCCAAAAACTGATTTCAAAAGCTCATAACAACAGACCCTGCATGTATGGCTTTTCGAATGGGTGGTGCCACACCTTTTTTCCGACTCCTTAAACATGGCCGGCAAAACCCGAGATTACCACGACCGTGAGAACATCACAACGACGGCAACCCATTCCCACTCGCCACTGCCTGAGAGAAAACCACCACTGCCCGTAGCATCTCAATATCTCATAGTGCCCAGATTAAATTACCACCATACAATTAGAATCTGACAAATCTCCCTCGTTAATGATCCTCCCAAATTACCAAATGCTAATCAGGATACGCCCTCCCACTTGTGCGTCGCTAGTCTCGGCCACATGATTTTCCCATTATGTGAATTAACCTAAACATGATTGTATAGATCTAATAAATTGAGATAACGGCATGCAAATATTGAACAGATTGTTGTAGTTTGTGAGCTCATTTTGTAAATAGGGAAACAAGATATCCTCCACAGAAATAGTAACCTTGTTCACGTATTTAGGAACTAGTACTTGTAAAAAAAATTAGTAATTAGGGGTGAGTGAGTTGCCTTGCTATCACGTCAATGTAGGACATGGGTGGAAGTTGAAGACGAGCCACCCATGATGAAGTTGAAGACGATCCGAGGGGTGGGGGTAGTGTGGGAGGGCGGCGGGCGCGGGCAAACCAGAGGGGGTAGTGGCGCGGTGCAGCGTCGGCGTGGGAGAGGCGGTGGCATTGGCCGAGAGAGGGTGAGTGGGTGATGCAGGAGGGCCGGAGGGAGGTGGCACTGGCCGAGAGGGGTGGTGAAGGCCGGGACGGGGCAACATAGGGAGGGCCAAGGGGCGATGCTGGCCGGGAGGGGTGACACAAGGGTGTGGCACCGCCGGAGGGGGCGACGCAGGAGGGGGACGGGTGCTTGGCTTGGCTGAGATGGGGGCGGTAGCCGTGACACAGGTAGGGCTTGGCCGTTTGTGGGTTGCAAATTTGCAATGCACTGAGACACTTGAGAGTAGGAGTGTTTGGGGGTTGCACTGCAATGCACTGAGTTATCGTGGACCACGCGAGCGCCTGTAGGCTTGCTTCCGCCATTGTACGAATGGGTCAAGATAGAGTGGGTTGACTATTGTGATATAGGCAACATGGCCACTGCCTGCTGGGCTACCTCTTACCTGGGCTGGACCTTGCCAATACTACCCTGGGTTGGGATAAATATACCTAGGCTATACGCTAGGAAGTTTTTCACGCCCCGAGCTAAAACCTACGCTGCCATGGGCCTAATTTTACCCCTAGTCTGGTGGGCTACCTAATGTGTTAGGCTGCTGGGCATGGGTAAGTTAATTGGTTGGTCTGTGACGTCCTGCGCTGTGGACCATGCCATGCTAGATGGGCTATGGGCCAGCCCATAAAAAAGTGTAGCACAAGTCCTAGGCCGGCTCTATACACATATTAGACCATTATTTTTCCTGATTATGTATTACTAGAAGCTATTTAAATATATTGGTATGAAAGCACTTTGGGCTTTGCTAGTGCTCGAACGTACGATTGGAGCATTCCCATCTTATGATCTGCCAAATTGGCGCAATAATTTCATACAACATCTATAAACAATTTCTATATGCATGTGCAACATTACAATAGAATAAGTGGCAACATAGAAAATATTTAAAATTCTCATTTTATTAACAGAGACAACAAACCTTGAGTAGTAATAGACATTTTACATAATATAAGACCATGATATGTTTGAAAAGTTGCGTAGAAATCCCAAAACAATTAAATCCAATTTCAAAAAAGAAGTTAGACCGTTGCAACATTCTAAAAATATAGATGCAAAAATAAAAAATAGTGTTTGCAACATTTTCAGGGCTTATCTAGTTTGAAAGAAGCTCCCAACGATGTAATAAGCAAAACATAGTCAAATGATGCAACAAATGACATCCCGTGTGCAACAAATCACTAAAACTGCCTCAACAATAAACTATTATTGCAATAATTGAGAAGAATTATAGCAACATTCCAAAATAATTACTGCAGCATCCAAACCCACCTATTGCAACATTTAGCTAGGGGCAACCTACGAACCCAGTCAAAGACCTCGAGCGTAGTAGGTGTCATGGCTCTCTTGTGCATAGTAGACAAGCACGAGGTGCATCTCCCGTAGGGAGAGCGTAGGGGTGGACCCTATATGGTTCATGGGTGTTCAGCTGAACACCTAAAAATTTTGGAAAAAATCGGTATATACTAGGTATATATATATATATACTATATATATATATATATATATATATATATATATATATATATATATATATATATATTCTTAGTTGGGCAAGATTCATCGTATTTATACCCCATCAATCCAATTTCACCTCACTTCCCTAACTTCTCCTCAGCCCACGTGAACGGCGAGCCCATCCTGCACCCTCTCTAGCTGGCCCAATTCATATTGGCCTATTCAATCATCCCCCAACTCTAACTACCTAACCCTTATTCTCTCTCTGTGTGTGTGGGTCGACTCATTCGACAGCTCGGGCACTCAGCCACACGCATGGTGCATGTAGGTGACAAGCAGCCAGCAGGCAAGTGGTGGTAGGGGCAGTCAGTGGCATGCGGATGGTAAGAAGGGCAGTAGGTGGGCAGTAAGCGCCGAGCACAAGGGAGGCAGTTGCAGCTAGTAGCATGGGCCCGCACCCTGTAGACCACAAATAGCCATGCACGGTGGGAGCCTAGCCTAGGAGGTTGAAGAAGGGCCAAAGCACGAAAGGGAGGAAGCGCGGTACCACGTAGGGTCAAGGCCAGCCGGGGACCACTAGCGACACGAAAATCGCCATAGGTTAATTCCAATCACCAATTTTAGATCTTAGAGCTTTCAAAAATAAAAAAAATCTATGGATTTGAAAAATGAAGAAGAAACTTGAATTCAATTGCAAGCAGGCGGCACTAGGAGTGAAGTGACTGTGTGAGGTGACACGAGCGAGTAGGGAGGAGGGAGTAGCCGGTGTTGTGGCAAGGTCTCATCCTCAGGTGAGTTGTGTTAGCTAGCTGGAGGTAGTGAGTAGCCAGCATTGTGGCAAGATCTCATCCTAAGGTGGGTTGCTTTCGTTCTCCCACTGCCCTCTTAATTCCGAAATTAGGAAATCCTAAATATTTAATTCAACGATTGTGGCTTTGTGAAATGTAGATCATGTAGTCTTCAAAAATGGAGAAGAAGTTTGTAGAGTTGAAATTTTTGTGAGATAATACTGTTTAGACTCACATAATAAAGGAAATTTTCTTGAACTTTTAAAATTTGAAGAAGTTAGCAAGGTGATCCAAAGGAACAATGAAATAAAATAACTATCCCTATGATTGCATGAAGAGATGCGGAGTTAAAATTATATTTCTCTTAATAATTTTATAACCTTTCTATATTATTTTGAGATATTTTTAATATGAACAATTTGTACTTTGCTTTTCGCCATTGTTGTAGGGGTGGCCCCCACCTACACCCATTCAGCCTGCTAGGCCAAGAGGCCCATTAAGACGTATGAAAGGCATATACACTCCCGGCATAGTAGGACACTGTGGGGGTATTATTATAATATATATATATATATATATATATATATATATATATATATATATATATATATATATATGGCAAAGGAAAGGGCCAAGACAGATCACTTTCTACACCCACTCTACTAGTCCCCTTATTCACTATTTGGTCGAAGGCCCTCTAGCTGCCCGGGTGCCGTGGTCGGTGAGTGGTCAGTGCCGATGCGAGGGGCTATCTTTGACGCCAATGCTGGCACAACCTTCGGTGAAGCTGCCCGGGTTGACATGTCCATCAACCCTGATGCCTGTGCTAGCACGACTATCAACCACGGCGCCCGCGCAGGCACGATCGTCGACCACGACGCCTATGTAGGCATGACCATCGAATACGATGCTCTCACAGGCATGACCATCGACCACGACACCTGCATATTCATGACCGTCGACCACGATGCCTGTGTAGGCACGACCATCGACCACGATGCCTACACCAGCACATCCGCCGACTTTAACGCTCGCATCGGCCCTATTATCAATCGCCATGTTTACCACACCAACATGCCTACTGGCTCTGGTGTCCAAGCTGTCATCACCAACAACCTCACAGCATGGGCCTCCGTGCTGTCAGACCCCGTTGCACATGTGGCAGAGGGTACTCTGGTGGTGGTCCTCGGAATGCTACGGCGCGAGCTAGCAGACCTCCGGAGTGCTATACGAGAGATGCAAAAGGGTCAGAGTCAACAAACGCCTACGGCAGTGGTAGCGGAGGTCACCGTTTGGATGATAAGCTAGTCCTAGAGTCATATGGGGTGGATGAGGGTGAGTTGGGTCATAGTGATCTCACTATCTTGTCTATGCTTCACGATTGCCATTTCTTCATTTTTCCAATTTTCTTCTTTCTTACTTATAGCTTTAATTCAGGGGAGTACACTTGAGATATTCTTGAGCTTAATTTTGACATACCTCAACTTACACCAAAATGTCTCTAAAATTGACTCACTTATTAAATGCGAGCTTGGATTTTTATTTTGTTCATCATGCATATCATGTAGGCATGTGTGATATACTCATTTGGATGATAATAAGCTTTGTCTATTATTCACAATGAAATTTTACTTCATACCATTTACACCACGCTATCGTAATGAAATACATTACTAGCTTATTGCGCCTAGATATGTGTCATTTAGTTTATCAGTGCTTGCTAAAAATTAAATATCAACATGAGCTTTATTGAAAACTTGATGAAACTTGTAGCTTTTACTTACTATTTTGACTCTTAATGCTTATGCCATGTTCTTAGATAATATGAATTTCTACTAGAGTCCCTAGAGTAGCTTGGGTTGAGCTATTTTGAATCATGCGTGAACCTTATGTAAATATGCTCATAGTGAAAATGCAAAACAAAAAACACTAAAAAATGAATATTGTAAAGATGTGAGGTCAACCTCACCAAAAAACTGAAAATATTGAAAATTGTAAAAGGTGTGGTTCGATCCCACCTTGCAAAAGATGTGGTTTGATCTCACCTTGCAAAAGGTGTGGTTCATATTCATGATGAATAATATACAAAGTTCCTTAGATTTGCATTCCGATGCATTTTACGCATACATGCTCTCTTGGATTCATTAGCATTAATTGGTCCCTTGATGACTAAATTAACAAAGGGGAAGAGAAATATAGTCAAAAAAAATTAAAAATTAATTAGTCTCTTTTTAAAATGCATGTTAATTAGGATAAAACAGAAAGCAATTAAAAACATTAAATAAGCAAAAATGCAAAAAGAGCCAGAATGAGTATTGTTGGGATTGATGTCATGATTTTTTTTAAAATGCTACTCTCAACCATATTTGAGCTTTAAAGTTGCATCAAAATGATTTCAAATAAAGTTTAGGTCATTCGCATATCTTCTTCTTCATTTGATCTTTTGTTTGAGCTCTTTTGTGGATTGTGGTGGTCTTTAGAGCTTTTAAGCAAAATCTCTTGTCTTTCCAGTGTTGAGCTCCTTTTTATTTTGGCAACTTGGTCATAATCTTCATGCCTAATTTCTGGACCAAGTTTGTCTCTTTGCAAACTTCTTTTCTTCTCAAACCTTCAATTTGCATTTTGATGCGTTTCGTCAACATATTATCAAGGGGGAGATTGAGAAACCATGTGGAGATCCTCTTCATGTTGTCATGAATATTTGACAATATTTGAAACTTATGGTAAAGGTTGAGAGTTGTTAAAGTTTACGAAGTCGAGTTTTGAGTTTCAGCTAGGTTCCATGGGATGTTATGATGCATGTTTTTACTAATGATGGTCAAGTGTGTGACACTTGTGCCATGGAAATGACTTCTTCATCTTTGTTGACTATAGGTTGACTAGATGGATTGGATGGTCATCGATGTAGGATCGGGAGCAATCTTGAAGAGCTTGGTATCTAGAACGCTCATGGAGGTTGTGGAGATCATCAGTGATCAAGTCTAGTCATGAAAATGGAGTCTTCATGAAGATGGTGTGAGACGGGTCCGTGTGGTGACTCAGGGTGACTCGATAGCGTCCAAGTGTCAGTGACACATTCCGAGGGTGTTCGGAGCTTGAGACACATTGCGTAGATGTGACAAGTCAATGAGGAGTGAAGACCTTTAAGGTGGAGCAGCGTGGTTGCTCCAGGTGGCTTATATTGACCAAAGTCAACATAAGGGTATTGATGTAATTGGCATATTACTAGGAATGAAGAATACTGCAGCACTCTCTTGGAGATGGTTTAGGGCTAGATAAACCGGGTGCATTGAGTTATGTAGAGCCGAGGGCTCAGATCTTGTAATAAGTACTTTATAATGCATGCTATGTGATGTGTTATAATTGTGGCTAGCCTAGAAGGGTATTCTAAGAAAGAAAAAGAGTTGGATGAACCGTGAGTGGATATGAATGAGTGGATAGAGCTAATCTCGCCCTTGAGGTGATTTATGGGCTAAGGTTGCTCCTAGAGTGCTATAAATAGAGGGATGGAGGTATACCCCTACTACCAAGTCTTTGAGAAGGATTAAGGGTTTTTCTTACGCTTGTTTGAGCTTTGCCTACCAGGAAGTGTGTCTTTGAAATCCTCCCCCTCAAATAATGAAAGTCCTAAATTCATACATGTTCTGAAATTTGTTTTATTTCTTATAATTTCTAGTTTTTCATCATTGCAACTTGAGCTTCTCTTTCCCTTCTTCCACTTATTGTAGTTCTACAAGATCTTGGACGTGTAAGAGGTTGAAGAGTTCATCAAGAATATCTTTCAACCCAGTAACATCTATTAGAACTAATTCTTGCTCAAATTATGTTTGCATTAACTGTGTTCTTAAGCTGAAAATATTGTTTTTGATGTAGCTTGAACTATTTGCATGAAATGTTGAAATTTTATGCATATCCTTGCAATTTCTTTTAGAATCATAGCCCTAAGATCATTTCTTAGTCATAGTTCAAGTTTCATGAATTTTAGATAGAGCCAAAAGATAGAGCTCAATTTTATATGAATTTAGGAAAAAGAATCGGGTCAATCGGAGCTAGAACGAAGGAGAACAGGTTCCTGGAAAATCTAATCTAAAGGAAAAAGCTGAAAATTTGGAAAAGCTATTGTGTTGTTAACCTGGTGCACGGAAAAGCTAGTCTACTATGGACTCGGTGTATAGAATAGTGTACGTGTGACTGGGCTGATGATGTGGTGCTAGGGTTCACACGGTGGTGTTGTGGCATTGACGAGGCACCACAGGGGTGACACGTCAGATCTAGGGCTAAGGTGGCAGCTGACTCGGTCTACAACAAGGTGCATCTGACGTGCGTGCCATGATGTTCGTGAAATGATGCACGGTGGACTGGGTTCATGGAAATTCGACGGGACACGGTCGGCGTGGGTGCTGGATGACGCGGCGGCTCCTGAACCAAGGAAACCGCCACGCGAACCAGGGCGACGCCTCGGGCGGGCGAGCAGGCGGCGGCGGACTAGCCGATGAGACGGTGGCGGTTGGCCGGGTGGGATTAAGGCGGTGGCTTGAACGGTGACTCACTGGCGGCGATGGAACGGTGAGGAAAAAGCGATGAACGGACTCAAAGCTCGACGGAAGACGAAGACGAAGGCGGACACGGACACTGAAGATGGCAAGGAAGGCGATGGCAGCTCGGGACGGGAAAAATGAGAGGGGACGTCAGCAATTTATACCCGGATACTAAGGAGGCGGCTCAGACACGACATAGAGTCCAGGGCGGGCACGCACATCGAGGCGGGGATGACGTGGACGGCGGCGGCGGAGTTCGAATCGAACACGGCGACGAGCTCTTGGGAGGAAGACGAATAGCGCACGGACCGGTCGATGCGTGACACATGGCCAGGCTCAGAGATCGGTTGGCTGAGGATAGACGGCCAAGATGAACAGTGTGCGCACGCATTGTTGCTTGACACGTGTCACCTGGCGAGATCCAAAGGCCGGTGTGAAGCACGGGTTGGATGGCCGACATGTGGCTGAGAAAAGATCGGGTGGCTGAGATTGGCTGGGCCAGAAAACAGTAGTGGCTCGGCCCGATACTATTTAAGGATTTTTTTAGGGCTTTTCTATTTTTTAGAAATTCAAATAAAATCTCTTGAGCTCTATAAAAGAGCAAATAAACCTAGAAAAAAACAAGAAAATTCAAAAAAATTCCTTGAGACACAAGGAACCCAAATAAAATACTTCTAGAATATGTTAAAGTTTAATTTAGTCATATTAAATCTTTCTAATTCATAAAAAAAAATCCATTTAAGCTTTAATTAATTTCAGAAAAATCTAACGGTGAATTTTATTTTAAAAACTTCAAAAAGACTCTGATAATCAGGATGTTACACCCATGCAGGTAGGTCATTGACTTCTTGATGCCATTCATCTGAAAGTTCAAAATGATTGGCTGAAAGCTCAAAGGGAGCGAGTAAAGAATCACATCAGTAGCCAAATATTGGCTTAGGAGAAATCCAAGCTTTTTGAAATTCTCAATGTAACCAATCATCCTGATTACATGAGGGCTGATGGGACTTCCCTAGCTAACTTGCACACAATCAATGAATTAAAGGTGTTGTACCTTTCAGCCTTAACCTGATTCTCAAACATGCCTTTAAGACCAACAATCATATCATAGACATCCATACTGTCGTATTATTTCTGAAGCTCAGAGTTCATGGTGGTAAGTATGAGATAACTAACTTCAAGTGAGTCATTGCAATGTTTCTCATACATCAAGTGAGACCATCTAATAACATATAGTGAGTCAAGATTCATTTTCTTCTAAGTCCTAGTGAGTTTTGGCATCACTGCTAGAAACCTAGTGACGTAGGTAAGTAACTCCTTACATGTATTCTTATTTGTTGAGTGACATCAATATGTCCCGGCCTCAACACAATGCCCTAGGCTCAAAACTATTTTGATAGCTTAGTCAAGTCAAATAAATATTACACATGAAGTGTCCAATACTTACCCTATCTTATTGAGATAATCAATGGTACTCTACTTTGGTAGACCTACTAGTTAGTTACCAAATTCTTGATAGGTGCAATAATTGGAAGGGCACCAAGTTTTACTTAATTTTTCTAATGGGATATTATTCTATCATGTGAAAAACATCCAAGATAATAACATGAATAATACAATAATAGGAACATAAAAATATTCACAGTTAAATCATATTAAATTGTGAGATAGTATGGCCCTTAGTACAACAATCTCCATCACTACACTTTCTATCCATCGAGCCATGAATACTTGAGGTCATTATATTCATCTACTTAGATATTACTCCTAACAGCTAATAATAAATTACATATGAAAATATCAACCATCACTCATCGATACGCAGGCTGTTATACAATAATATATAGCCCATGACTATAAATCAGCATGACGCGTAAGCCACGAAAAACTCATACATGCATCACATACAAAATGGGTCATACTATTCACACAACCTTGCAAAATGAGTTATGTGCATAATCCAATTCTATCGTGTGGTACAAACACATAATACTTATAATGCATCGTACGATTACCTAGCACGATGGGTCGAGGGTAGCACCATAGGGAACTTTTTTGGGGACATGAATCCTATTCACGAAATCATCCTTGAAAATTTCATCAGATTATTCACATTAACCCAATTCTGAACCAATTTGATCGGTCTGATTTTCCATTGATCAATCACTTTGATCGGCGTGGGAGGTTTCCAGAAAGAAAAACAACTCGGTGCTATCAATTGATCCTATCAACCAGTGCCTAAACCAATCCATTAACATGAACCGATCTAAGCTGTCATATCAGACTAGTAATAGATCCAATATACTACCGGTGATTATTTTTTACGAGGAGTTGTTGAATATCAACAACTTATTACACAACTATGTGCGACCAATCCGGATCAAGTACTACACAGGATGGCTCTGATACCACTGTGAGGATATGGGTAGACTCCACCAGCGAAGAATAAAATTTCCTACCATGTAAACCAGGAAGCCATGCAAGTAAAAGATCATACATAGTTATCACGAGATGCGTAGTGCAGTCGAAATAAAGTTGAAGCGGCCGGTTCAATGAAGCACAAGTTAGTGTAGTGGAAGTAGTTGATCGTACTCTGGCCAACCGTCTCCTCCTCGCGATCATCCCGATTAGCACCGCAGTCGCAGCAGCAGCACCACTTCCGAGTTTCACATGTCCAGGGATAGAATGTCATGCATCGGTGTGCTAGCACCAGCATGCATGTATGGGTTGTGAGAGGTGGTGGCTAGAATTTTGATGGGTGTGTCATGGAATTCCTCCGTCAACCCCTGCACCTCCCTTTTATAGCCTCCAATCAGATCCTTATCTGATACGTTCAAACATCATATCTAACTCGAAGAACCTCCAATTGGATTCAATATGAGTAGAGATCGTATCCCACTCAGAGTCTATCATCCAGATCCTTATTGTTTTGACCCGTTAAGTGTGTGACCCTGTATGTTCATGTATATTTGGCCATGGACCGAAAAGTCCTTTTCGGTCCATAAGTCGGTAGTAGTCCCTAGCAGGACATAACAGCTCCTAAATATACATAAACATCATATCAGACAAACCTATATATAGTGCTTATGTATCAATCCCTTTGTATCATGATACTAGATCGAACTTATGGCGAGGAGTGTGCTATCCTATGATAGCTCGATCCTTCACTCAAACCTGTAGTGAATTATCAGTTGTGATTGACTCCTCAATCACATTCGGCATAACCATGCACTTCCTTAATTGAACCACATCGATGGCCTAGATATATCTCTTCTGTTATATTGGAGGAGGCAATTCCATCTTGATCACTCATATTCCTTCGCATTTTCAATACTAAACCCGAAAGCTACCTTTATGACCACCCAATTACGGAGTAGCGTTTGACAACCCTAAGTAAACTATTACACATGTAGCATGCCGTGACGATCTTAGATCTAAGTATCCACATACAATATGTATGAGACCAACTGATGATACTTAAGAATATAAACAATTCCCAAGTATCTCTTGGTAGGTTAATCTAACACCATGTTCTTTAACACATGTCTGTATTATTGATTTGATATCCCCATATCCACGATCCTTGAAACATGATTATTAATCAATACATGTGCTGATCTATAAAATATAATTATCACATATAGTGCCATAAGATCGGAGATAATTTATAATAACATTAAAACATGAATAATGATTTCAATGAATAAGTCATATATTTGTTGATCAATATAAAAGATATTTATTCAAGAGACAAAATAATATATTATTTAAAAGATTATAAACATAGAAGTGATACAATTATTTTAATGATTATCTCTAGGACATATCACTAATAAAATAATATAAAATTGGACGAAAAAAAATATACAAATCAAGTACCAACAGACCCACCTTTCGTATTCTAAATCCATCTTCTCCTTCCTCTCCTCCCCTCTTCCCAGCTACCTGAGCATTCGTGAGAAACCAAGAACCCAAGGAATGGTGGGCATTGACAGCGTGTAGTCAGCACCAGCATCGAGACCGCCGTGAGCTTGCTCGGTTGCTCCCCAATGACTTACTACTCTTGGTCCCCCACGTGTTCACGTGTGACTAAGCCATCGCGGCCAGGCAGTTCACTTGAGTGCAAGAGCAAGGGCACTTGTTTTGGACTTGTTCTGATTGAATTAGAATTTTTTTAATGGGAAACAGTAGGAGAGACACTACTGTTGATTGAATTAGTATTGGTTTCATGGATTGAGATTTCTTCTCTGATCTCGTGCTTGTCAACACACTACTACAGAAAGACTAATACTAGACGGTTAAAACCGTCTGTGATCGACACTAACACATACAATTTTAATTTGGACACCGTCTGTGTTGGTGGCGTCGGAGAAAACGAGTATCACAGACCGTTCTTATCAATGAACCGTCTGTGATAATTTCGTATCACAGATGGTTTGTGTTAAAAACCGTCTGTGATAATCTGGAATTATTACAGACGGGTTTTAATAAAAAACTGTCTGTGATAATACTCAGACGGTTTTTTATTAAAAACCATCTGTGATAATGACCCTAGGCATTTATTGCGCTGCTCAGAACCGCATGTGTCTTCATTTCGATCCAGATCTAGCCGGTGCTTCTCTCTTTCGTTCAGGAGGCAAGCTAGGCGATTTCAGGCCAATTAATTGGGTGGGAGGAGGCAGAGATTGAGCTTTGAAGATTCATACTTTCCTGATTGCTCTAGATATGGTTAGTAATAAAATTTATTTTTCTTTGCATTACAATTTAGATGTAAGTAATTGGTGAGTGTTATTGAAGATGGTTTGCAAAATTGTTGGTTATATAATAGCTGTTGTATTGATAATATGAATTAAGATTCATATACTAAATTGTTATATATATACATAACGTAGGACCAAAGCTGGATGTATGCCATGAGCCGTGTAAGTGAAGAGTACATTAATGGCGTGTCTGCTTTTACAAGAGCTGCCGAGGAGGATATGTTGAATAAGGGGGTGGAATATATGTACTGTCCATGCTCTGACTGCGAGAATTTAAAGATGTTTAAGAACCGAGGGCAAATTGAACCGCACTTGATTCGGAGAGGTTTCAAAAAGGGTTATACGTGTTGGACCAGTCATGGCGAAGTGAATGATCATATGCCACCGGATGACATCGCTGGTGAAATGAATGATATGCCGCTGGATGACATCGCCGGTGAAGTGAATGACATGCTGCCGGATGATGTCGATTGTGGTTCGAATTCGGATGGGTTGCACGATGACAATCTGGATCAGATGCTTCGCGATGTAGAAGAGAACTATGATGAGAGAGAGTATGTTAAATTCCGGGGCTTGATGGAGGACTCGAAGAAACCTTTATTCACGTGCTGCAGGTCAAAGTATACGACGTTGTCGGTCGTGCTTGAACTGTTGAAATTGAAGACAAATAACGGTTGGTCCAACAAAAATTTCACGGCGCTGCTAGGTCTTTTAGCGGACATGCTTCCGGAGGAAAATGAGTTGCCTAAAACCACATATAAAGCCAAGAAGGTTCTTTGTCCGTTGGGAATGGAAATAGAAAGAATACATGCATGTCCGAACGATTGTATCTTCTACCATAAAAAGTATGCAAACATGCATGTATGTCGAGTGTGCAACGCATCCTGACACAAACGTAACAATCAATCAGATGACGGTGAGGGAACAGAGGCGAAGAAAGGACTTCCTGCTAAGGTGGCATGGTATTTTCCTACAATTCCCCGTTTGAAAAGGCTTTTTGCAAATCCAAAGGAGGCAAAACTGCTGCGTTGGCACTCGGAGGAGAGCAAGAAGGATGGAATGTTACGACACCTTGCTGATTCCGCCCAGTGGAGAAACATCGATGATACCAAGAGTGTGTGGCTGAGACACTCACGCAAAACTATCTACATGCGTCACCGCCGGTTCGTTTGGAGGGGTCACCCATACCGCAAGATGAAGAAATAATTTGACGGAGAGAAGGAAGACGGTTCAGCTCCAAGGAATTTAAGGGGAAAAGAGGTTTATCATATGGTTAAGGATTTAGATGTTGTCCTCACAAAGGGACGTAAATTGAGGGCTCATGAGAAGAACACCTAGAGAAGAGATCGATATTTTGGGACTTACCTTATTGGGAGTACCTAGATGTTCGACACTACATCGACGTCATGCACGTAGAAAAGATTGTATGCGACAGCTTGATTGGTCTCTTACTGAACATTCATGATAGAACAAAGGACGGCGTCAACGCACGGCTTGACTTGGCTGATATGGACATCAGGCCTGAGTTAGCACCGACATGCACTGATAATGGACGAACGTACGTTCCCCCTGCGTGTTATAGTCTTTCCAAGGCCGAGAAAATAGAACTGTGCCAGTGCTTGCGTGGTGTCAAAGTTCTGTCTGGTTACTCTGGCAACGTGAAGAAACTTGTTTCGATGTAAGATTTGAAGTTAAATGGCATGAAGTCTCATGATTATCATGTGCTGGTGACACAGATGCTCCCTGTTGCAATTAGAAATATTTTGCCGATCAAAGTCCGAGAGACAATCATGAGGCTATGTTATTTCTTTAACACAATTGCTCAGAAGGTCATCGATCCCGAGGAAGAGGGCTATCGAAAAAGCCTGAGGGCCGATTTACCATCACAGAGGTCGATGGATCTAAGACCCCTCTCCTTCCTCCCAAAGCAGTAAGCGTATTCCGAAGAAAGGTCAAAATAGTTGCACGAGAAAGAATTGAGATCACATTCAATTTGTGGAAAAGCGTGCCTGAGACTCGGAAACGTGAGCTATGGACCAAAATTTTGGCATCGTTCGAGATCCCAGAAGAACACCAAGACGCCGTGCAACGACAAACCTTGCTAGGGGCGTGCAAAGCATGGAAGAATTTCAAGAGCACACTTGTCAAGAAATACGTGGAGACGGACGAAACGCCCTTTCATAAATACTCATTCCTGGAACCACAATGGGAAGAGTCCAAGGCGATGAAGACGACCGAAGATTTCAAAAGTACAAGTGCAGCGCACAAGGCCCTCCTGGCAAAACACACACACCCCCACAGACTTGGCACAGCTAGGTATGCGGGTAAAATCCCGTAGTGGAGGAGGGAGGATAAACTGGCAGCCCAGGAGGACATCGCCCCGCCATTTGCCAATATCTCGGATGACCGCACTCGAAATTGGATTAGAGCAAGATCATATACAACGACATCGGGGGACGTCTCCTTTCGAAACCCTGCAGACCAGCAAGTGTCCCAGCGCCTGGTAAGATATCGATCGAACTATGTAGCTTGTAATTACTCCACAACTTCGTACGAAGTGAAATGACATGTCGTGCTCTTGGAGGAATATCTGAGTTTTAATCTATCCTGGGATCATTCCAGGGAACAAGGCAGAATGATATGCTTTCCGCAGCCCTGGGAAACAAGGAGCACCCAGGCTTTACATTCCTTGGAAACATGGTTTCCAAGACGACTCCGAGATGTACCGCCGTAGGAAGAGAACTAAAGCCAAGCGTGAGGCACGGCTACGGAAAGAGATCAAGACATCTCTTAGAGAGGAGGTAAAGAGATGAGATAGGTGATTATGTCAGAGATGAGGTGCGGAAATATACAGAAAATCAGGAGGCCGCCGCCGCCGTCGCCGCCGCCGCTCCTGTGCTAGCTAGCCCGCACAACCGTCCGAGTAGTTGCGCATCCAATCCGACGGAAAGCGAGGCCAGATTTCCTGTGGACGACATCCTGGTAATAATTATTATCTCTCGAATGCTTTCTCCATTGATAGGCTTATTAATTGGAGTAGCTAATTTTAGATCGTTATGTAGGAGTCTACGAAGTGCAAGCTCCAAGTGAGATATGCCTCTGTTGCCTTGTGCGCTGCTTGTGGCATGGCATATCCGTCTGCTGAAAGGGTCATACTGCATCATCAAGTTTTAGCGACAGGCTTCAGAAAAGTGTCAGTAGATGGTGTACACACCAATTTCGAGGTCGTCTCGCTACCGAAGCCCACCAGCGATGAGCTCGTGACTCTAGGGCAAGCTATTGGATCCTTCATCTAGTGGCCCAAAAGCGATATCTGCCTGGAGGCTTCTTCACCGGTAGAAGATCAGCTACGTACACTGGTGCCATCTCCACAAAGGCAACCTGAACCAGATCAGCTACGTGCACTAGTGCCATCTCCACAAGGGCAACCTGAACAAGATCAGCTACCTGCACTAGTTTCATGTTCACGGGCGCTATTCCCGCTGAAACAACTTCCACCAGTGCAACTTCCACCATCGGTGCTACCTTTAAAGACGACCTACAGCTGAGGCAGCAAGGGCAGCAAAGGCAGCAAGGGCAAAGCAAAGAAGACCAATGATGATATCCCGTACTTGCCATTGGCCCGCAAATTCATGCTTGGCGAGCCGTTGCTCGAGAAAAAGGGCCTCCAACCCCTAGCAATTAGTTGCCAGCAATTGCACAAGTGGTACATGGAACAGTCCAATAAGCCAGAGGGAGAACGGAGCTTAGGTATCACTGTCAAATTCGCGCTGACTCATTTACATCACAATCTTGAAGAGTGTGTCTTCGTGGTCGTATTTGAGGATTTATTCGATCTTTTCACGCTCAACGCTCTCGACGCCTCACTCATTCGATGTTGGACGCTGTAAGTGTGTACAATCACAGTCTCCATTCATGTCATACCGATAAATGTCATGTATAATTTGTTGCTTTCATCGGTATATGTATAGACACAAGGTGACTAAAGCTAGAACATCCAAATCATCATCGGTTGGTTTCTTGGACCCACACTTGGTCGCCAAGTATACCATCGACAAGGATACGTCCGTCATCGAGAGGTACATTGTAGCAGGACTGCTGGCTCAACGCAATAAGGAATATGTACTTATGCCCTACAATCAGAACTATCATTGGATTTTAATAGTAATTGTACCAAAATGGAACAAGGTATATTACCTTGATTCTCTTAGTAAGAATAAAATGGACTTCACAATTGTCAGCCAAGTAATTGATAAGTAAGTACATTTTCTCCATACATACCTATATTGTCCTCGTTCTTTCCTTCCGAATGACTAAGGTTAACCTTTTTGAATCACGTAGGGCGTTCGCGATGTACGTTACAATGGAAGGTGCCTCGGTGCAAGGGGCCAAAGGCCTAACACATGCTCGAGATTTTAAGGTATTCACTATTACACATTAATTAATCCTATGCAACAGTTGGTAGTAATGCCTCTTGAATTAACACATTCCATTTTTTGCAGTGCCACCAGCAGCCGCTGAGCAACACATGTGGCTTCTACGTTTGCCACCATATGGAACTACTCCTCGATTCCTCGAGGATCACAAATTCCAAGGTTTGTCAATCTTCCCATAATTACTTCATACTTATCACGTTACATATATACGCACATTGATATTTCTATCGACAGGCTGCGTCCATCCCGTCAACTGCATTGAAACAGCCTGACCTTTCAAGAATTCAAGGGGCGTTGGCGTACTTTTTGGTGCCTGCAGTCATACAGTCACAAGGAGAGTTCCACTGCGCACCATGATTTTTTATTGCTCTTATCACTCCGGAATCGAGGTCTCGCGAAACTTCGATTCCGGAGTGATAGAGCAATAAAAAATGCAATGTTACCATCTAATTGCAAATGCAATTTACATCTTTTGTAATTGTGAATTTGTTAATGGATATGTTATTTCATTTCAATTAATTAATTTGCGAAATGGATGCATTATGTTTGTGAAAGGAAATGTGATGTGAATTGGATGTTTTATGTTTGTCAAATGAATTGAGATGTGAATTGTATGTATACATCTACTTGTTCATCTGCTTGTTTCAGAGGGCATGGCTAGCATTTCCCGAGGCTAGCCAATAAACAGGAATAGATTTAGAGGCACAAAAGAATATCACAGACGGTCTATGATCACAGACGGTTTTTAGTTAAAAACCGTCTGTGATCACTTCACAGACATTTTTTAACTAAAAACCGTATGTGGTATTTTGCACCACAGACGGTTCGATAGCCGTCTATAATGACCTCATATCATTACTGACCCATAAATTCAGACGGTTCACAAAACCGTCTGGATTGACATTTTTGAACCATCTGTGATGGCCTTTCTGTAGTAGTGACACGCGCCCCACCCGTTACCACCGTTACCGGCCTGCCGCACCTCTAGCGCTAGCTCGCCTCCTCCTCTTTTGAGTGTGGTAGTGGAGGAGCTTGGTAGTGCAAGCGGGGGCGCAATCATGGTGGCAGCAGAGCCATACGTGAAGTGGCAGCTTCCAAATGAGCATGAAGTGTCTCACAGAGCAGGATGGAGCATAGCAGCCCAGTCCTCGGTGGCGGCTGCTTGGGCCAGTGCAAAGAACACTACGGCGGGGTCGCAGTCGAGCACGAGTGCCATGTGTTCAACAAAATGCCACCTAGCTCGGTTGCCCCTCTCCTCCACTGTAAGCCTGATTTGAGGAAGGGAACATAGAGGAGGAAGAAGAGAGAGAGAGAAGGAGTGGGAAGAGGAAGACGGACATAGCAAAGTACATGGTTGTGGACATGGACGACAAATCAGCTACATGTAGCTAGCCTAGATGCCACATCAGCAAAAATTAGTTTTAAATAATGTTAGAGGGTAAAATATGTGGTGTTGATAGTTGAGGACAGTGCAGGATCCTCTCACCATATTTAGCCTCCTCCATTTCTTGCACCGCCCACTCTGGCAAAAGGGAACATCCTGGATACCTCATCACAAATGGTTCAATACAAACTATCAGTGATAAAGTTACCACAGATAGTTTTATAAAATGGACCATCTAAGTTCACCACATGGAAAAAACCATCTATGATGACCTACTTATCACAGACGGTTTTTATTCTGAGCCATCTGTGATACATCATGGACGGTTCAGAACAAAAACCGTCCGTGATGTCTATACCTATCACAGATAGTTCTTGTTGCGAACTATCTCGCTGGATTTTATCTTTAAAATAGAAGGCTCGGTTGTTCTTCTTCTCCCCATCTTTCTCCTCCACTTCTCCTCACCAAATTTTCCTTTAAAAATAGAAGGCTTGGTCATCTCATCTTCTTCTCATCTCCTCTTCTCCATTCTCACTTCTCCTCCTCTAGTCCTCCTCTCCTTCCCACCTCTTCTTCCGTCCCATCTGTATTTTTACCATGGCTTGGATGCCTAAAATTTTTACAAACTTTTTACCGTGGTTTGTCTCATCTGGATTTTTACAAATTTTTTACCGTGGTTTGGATGCCCAAAAGTTTTCTAATTCTGAACTGTTAGTAATACGGTTTTCACAAATGGTTCAAAAACCGTTTGTGCATGACCCCTATTATCACTGACTTGTGAAATCAGACGGTTCATGGAACCGTTTGTGATGACGGTTCTGAACCATCTATGTTGAACATTTATGTGGTAGTGGCCGCTGCTCCATGCCCCTGGGTGAGCTCCACCGCACGTGTTGCTCCTCCTCCTCTCTCTCCTCTACTCCCTCTCTATTCCTCCCTCTGCTCCTTTCTCTTTCCTGCATACGCGATGTGTACACATAGCATCTCAATGCAGCCATTGCTGAGCTTAGGCAGCATGCAAGGCTTTCCTCAGGTAAGATTTGAGTGCCCCCATGGTGAGCTCCCCCACCTTCAACATCTGGCCCATCCCCACCTGCCACCTTTAGATCTAGCCCAACCTTTGCCCCTACTACCACCATGCATCTAGGCCCCGAAATGCCCTCACAGCTACCAAGCTCAACTTGGAGAAGAAGCTCATTGCTGCCTCCTCGTCATCGCCAGCTTCCAATATAGGGTGGCGTGCATGGGGAAGGCCTACTCTGGATGCTGCATGGCCAGAGCCACCCCTAGTTGTTGTTGTTGGAGTGGTTGTAAAACCTACCCTCTCAAGTAAGCAATACATCAATATTTGTGTAACTCTTGAGTCCCTCTTATTTCTGTTTGATGTGCGTGACTTTTGGTTAGTTTTAATCTCTCTTTTTTCCTTCTTGTGATCCTGATGCACCAAGGACGTGTAAAAGATGAAGATAATCCTTGATAATATATCTTCACCCATCTAGGCACTTTGATACCAAGATTCATGAGAAAACCTGATTTTGCTTGACATTGCCCTCTTTGGTCCATCTCTTGATCTGTGGGTTTTTGGATTGGTTTGTATAGTGATCTAACTTACTATGACATGTGGGAATACATCTAGACCCTTCTTGGTCATCATCATCCCATGAACAAGTTGTATTCACCGATTTTGGTTTTGGCTCAGTTTCGGTGCAACCTTCAAACAAACTGAAAAAGTTCTTAACTTTGGCCCTTAGTTTCATGATCATTTATTGGAATAGATTCATAATATCCTAGAGAATATCCTCACTAAATTTCATTTGATTGGATCTACGAACTAAAAGTTCCATTGATTTTAGTTTTTGAAACCTGAGCTGTTCACTGATCATCGAGGAAAGGTAGTACCATAGTTATAATAAAGGTACTTCTAATTTTCAGTACTACCATAGTTATAACAATGGTACTTCTGATTTCCCTGATTTTTGTCTAAAGTTTTACATTTTTGTTTTGCTTGTTTGGTGTTGATTTTTCATTTCAATCTTCATAACTTTGTAGCTATTAGAATGAAGGAGTGTTGAATAATTCGAAAAAAGTAGAAGGCACCATCCGCCCCCTCTATTGCCATATTCGATCTTTCACCATCTCTAACGCATCTTCATGATTTAGCTATTGATTGTTCTGAAAAAGAAGTGGATGATGTTGTTCATCTGTTGCCTATAGACAAAGCTCTTGGATCAGATTAGTTCAGTTGATTGTTTATACGGAAATGTTGGGATCTAATCAAAGAAGACTTATATTCACTTTGTGATGATTTCTTTAATGAAAGAGTGGATATCAGAAGTATCAACAGATCCTATATTAC
Organism: Bonia amplexicaulis; assembly: GCA_036346245.1. NCBI lineage: Eukaryota > Viridiplantae > Streptophyta > Magnoliopsida > Poales > Poaceae > Bonia > Bonia amplexicaulis. The sequence goes on from CM070766.1 coordinate 7,597,704, forward strand.
TCTTGTGCCCAAGAAACCGAGTCCAGAGTCAATGACTATAGACCTATCTCTCTCTTAAATTCAGCTTTAAAACTATTAATGAAGATTTTGGAAAATAGGCTGCATAAGATAATTTTAAAGCTAGTTCACAGAAATCAATATGGCTTCATAAAGAATAAGACAATTCAAGAGTGTTTAGCTTGGGCTTTTGAGTACATTCATTAGTGCCACCAAAGCAAAAGAGAAATATTAATTCTTAAGCTGGATTTTGAGAAAGCCTTTGATACAATAGAACATATGGCCATCGTAGCAGTAATGTGTGCCAAAGGGTTTCCAGATAGATGGATTTCCTAGAATTCTCATATACTATCCTTGGGATATTTCCTCGGTGCTCTTAATGGAGTGCCTGGTAAAATCTTTCAATGCAAGAGAAGTGTAAGGCAAGGGGATCCTTTGTCACCTCTTTTGTTTATTCTTGGAGCTGATCTTTTACAATCAATAGTCAATGAAGCAGCAAGAAGAGGATTACTTCATTACCCCATACCTGTTTCAAGTGCTCATGACTATCCAATTGTGCAGTATGCTGCTGATACCTTAATAAATTTGCCGACTTGCGCTAGACAGCTGTTATGTCTGCAAGGCCATCTACAGACATTTGTTGTATCCATTGGTCTCAAAGTTAATTATCATAAATCTTCTATGATACCGATTAATGTTCACATGGAGAAAGTTGAGCACCTAGCAGGTTTGTTTGGATGCAAGATTAGAGTCATGCCATTTAATTGTTTGGGACTGCTTTTGGGAACAACAAGACTGCAAGTGAAGGATTTCTCACCTTTGATGGATAGGTGGAAAGAAGACTTTCTAGCTAGTACAACAGCTTTTTGTCATATGGGGGTTGGCTTATGGTGGTCAATGCAGCACTTTTGCTTCAACCAATTTATTACATGTGTTTGCTTAGGTTGCCCAAAAAGGTGATTGATCATATTGATAGAGCTCGGTGGCACTGTCTTTGGAGGGGTTCTAAAGAGCTACAAGTGTGATGTAATTCATTGGCATTGGGATAAGGTATGCTAGCCAAAAAAGAAAGGGGGTTTGGGGTACTTAATTTGCGCCTACAGAATGACGCTTTACTTATGAAGCACCTCCACAGGTTTTATGGCAGACATCATATTCCATGGGTGTATCTTGTCTAGGAGAAATATTATGGACACGTTGTTCCTCATGCAGCAAATATTTGTGGATCCTTTTGGTGGAGAGATGTAATGAAGGGTGTTTCATTGTTTTGTGGTACTGCAATGGGGAAGCTGGGAGATGGATGTGATATACTTTTCTGGAAGGATCACTGGGAGGGACATCTTCTCTGTCAGAATTGAAATACACTAGTCTTTATTATTCTTATGCCAAAATCAGATATATATATATATATATATATATATATATATATATATATATATATATATATATATATATATATATATATATGTTAGGAGTTCATGATTGGGAATAAACTTGAGTCTCTATATCAATTGTCATTCTTAGAAGAAGCTTACCAAGAGTTTATTGCTTTGCAATAGCTGAGATCTCATGTTGTCATCCAGCCGCAATAGAAGGATCATTGGACTTATATCTGGGGCAACGATGTATATAGTTCTCGGCGCTATTATACTCATTAGTTTACTTAATTCCAAGTATCCATGGTATATTCGCGTATTTAATTGGAAGAGGAAATGTGTGATGAAACTCAAGGTCTTGCTTCGCTTCTTATGATGGATAGACGGAATACAAGAAATATCCTAAAGAGAAACATTTTAACATTGATGGAAACATAAATTGTATCATTTGTGACAGTGCTGATGAAGAGACCTCACAACATTTGTTCTTTGCTTACCCATTTAGTATGTAATGTTGGAGCGCTATTGGGATTAATTGGATATTTGATGTTGATGTTCCGCGCATGGTGCTGCGGCCGAGTTTAGCTTCTGGGAAGGGTTTTTTCATGGAAATCTTTATTATGGTAGCTTGGCATGTCTGGAAGCAACGTAATGAGTTTATTTTTTAGCATCATCAACATATCCCAGCTTTTTGCAAAATAGATTCAAGTTGAAGATTACTCTGCATTTGCATAGAGTACTAGCAAGCATAATATTGGGCCTGTAACTAGGATTTTAAAGCGAATGTAAAGCTATCATACAAATAATAGCACGCATTTTGGATAATTTAAAAGGAACTAGACTTGCATAAACATGGGTTCAATATGATCAAAATGTTAACTCGCCTTGGTCATAGAAGTCTGGGTCTGCAGCAGCTGCGGCTTCCTCTTCTTGGGCCTCGTACGCTATTTTTACGTGCGAAAAAATTTGGATAAAAATAAGTAAAATAATCAAAAGATCATAACAAAATTCAAATGAACTCTAAAAGTATTGGTTCTGGTTCCATTGGATAGTTCTTGAATTTAGATGAATTTAGAAATTTGTTTCATTCAATTTGGAGTTTAAATGAACAAGTTATGCCAAGTTTAAAACTTTCGGTTTAACTAAATACCGAAAATAACAAAATCTGACAGGTGGGGTCCACTGTCAGTGTCCGCGCTCACGTGGGCATTGACAGGCGGGGCCCGGTGGCAGCGGCCTTTCCTCTCTCCCCCTTCCGCCTCTGACAGGCGGGGCCCATTGTCGTGACGCCAGATGTCGACGGTCACGACCGTGGGACCCACATGTTAGTCGGCGTTTAAAAGAAATGGCTCAACCTCAGCGCTGCGGGGGAAGAATTGGCGCTGCTAGCTGAGCGGGCATAGTGGCGCATCTCACCCCTATAGGGGTAATATTACCTCTTGAGGTAACGTGCGAGGGGTGGGCGGGAAGAGGCGGTCCGTTCTTTGGGAAGACGGTGGCATCACCGGCGAGGGAGGATCGGGAGGCGCGGGAGGACCAAAACAGGTTCTTGGCGTCCGGTGAAGGCGATGGAGGTGCCGGTGAAGATCGGGGATCGCCGAAGGTGGGTCGGCGGCGTGCGGCGGCGGCGAGCTCGGGGAGGCGCTCGGTGACGGCTCGGTACAGGCGACGAGGTACTCGGTTGAGGCCGGGGGGATGTCGGCGACGCTATGGGGACGGTGTGGGAGGTGGGAATTGAGTTCCCTCGGCGAGGAGCGGTGGAATTCGTGGAGGGCGCCGACGGTCGGAGCTGGGGAAGAAAGGGGGATGCCGGTGATTGGGTGGTCGTGGGTTCGATTGCTCTCGGTGGGAGGAAGGGGATGGTTTGGTGGTTCTTTTGGAGGGCACCCCGGGCTTTATAGCCGACTGGGCATGGCCAGCCACGGTGGACCGGCGGGACAAGGACAAGGCGGGCGGTTGGTGGGGTTGGCGGCGACAATGGGCAATGGAGGGTGAGCGGGGTTCAAGGCGGCGCCATCACGTCATTCCCACGCTGTTGCCCCCGGCTGGATTAACGGGCGTGTCGCGGTCGGGCCGAGGCGCAGCGGAGGAGGGGGGTCCGACGCGCTGGGAAAGAAAGAAGAGAGGGGGCAGCGGGTGGGACCCGCCGGTCAGAGAGGGAAAACGAGAGAGAGCGGGCGGGCGGAGCTGGGCTGGGCCGGCTGGCATGGTTCGGCTCCCGCCCCATTTCTCTTTTTCTTTTTCTTTTCTTTTTGGTTTTTGGGTTGGGTGTTTTGTGTTTGCATATATCTACATTTTTGTATGCGGATAATTTTGTTTTTAGGCCAAGTATCCCCCTTATTTTTTTCAGATTCGAATTTTGAATTTAAATCTTCTATTATTTTAATAGGGTGCTCTTTTTCTTGACCAAACTCCAGAAAACCACAGTAAACCACAGTAAAAATTCCACTCAAACATAACATATCGAAAAATAATTCACAATATTTTATTTTACAATTTTTAAATTTTCAGGATGTTACACGGGACCCCCTCCTCCTCCATTGCGCCTCGGCGGGACCGCGACACTGACCGCTGAATCCAGCCTGTGGTCGGCGACGTGGAGCATGCTTGATGGCACCGCCTCGAATCCCGCTGCCATGCCCCGCCGCTGGCAACGTCGTCGCCCGACACCTTCACCTGTCTCGCGCCCGTGGCCGGCCACGTCCTGCCAGCTATAAAGCCCGAGGCACCTCCCAAAAGCATCGACGCAACCTCCTCATCGTCCCACCGAAAGGAATCGGCCTCGGAGCCACCAAATCGCCGGCATTTCTCCTTCTTCCCCAACTCGACCCGGCGCTCTCATAAATTCCACCAATCCTCACCAGAAACCCAACCCCGCTCCCCACACCATCTCCGGTCGTCGCCGACATCCTCCCACCTCACCCGAGCACCTCGCCTGCACTACCTCAGCACCGAACGCCTCCCCGAGCTCACCGCCACCGCACGCCGCCGACCCACCTCCGGCGAACCCCGACCCTGCCGACACCTCCATCAGCTTCAGCCGGACTCCAGCAACCCATTTTGGCCCTCCCCTCCACCTCTCCAGCGGCCCCTCGCCGGCGCCACCGTCGCCCACCGCCGGTCCCCGAGCTTATCTGTTCCCCTGTAGTGATCAAGAGTTTCAGGTTCTAGAGATTCAAGAACCACAAGCTATTGATCTTTGATCTCATCCTTTGTTCTGCCTCTTGGTCTCTTTGTTTATTTTTCAGAAGTTTCAGCTCTTGCAACCGATTGATTTTTCTTGCTCTATGTGTCTCTCTGCCAAATTGATCTTTTGTTCAATTTTTCTTTTTTCTGGGGACGGTCTGCTATCTTGATCCTAGTTCTGATAAATTGTTCTGAGAAGAGAAGTGATTGTTCATCAATTCCCTTGTTTTCGGTATCTCTTCAATAATTACTGCATCGGCTATTTTCGGTCAGCAGGTTTCGGCTTTCTTCAGATCTTTTGATAGCTTTAGTCTTCTGGTATTGCCTTTCTTCTTTGCTTTTGCTTTCCCTTTTTGTTTGCAATCGTTTATTCTATAGCATCCGGTCTGTTTTGATTTCAGTCTAAATAGCCTACAGTGTGTTGTCTTCTCAGTTTTGAGCAAAGCTTAGTTTCTCTGTTCGCCTCTGTTTTCTGTCCCTGGTCAAACTGAAATCAACGGCGGTACTACGGCTCTTCACGGCGGTACTACCGCTCGGCGGTACTACCGCTTTTCGGTCAGACCGAATTCTCCCGACGGTACTACTGCTCTTCTGTTGGTTATCAGACATGTTTCATTACTCGCTTTCGGCCGTTGCTTTATTTTATTACCTCGTTTGTCCTTTCCGTTAGTAGTTTCTGATGAACATTGATCTTCCTACTTCATAGCTGTTATAGCTATCGGAGAAGAAGTTTGTGTGAATACTTGGAGAGGTTTGAAGGCACCATTCACCCCTCTCTGTTGCCAGTTCGGTTGTAACACCCCAGGACCCACATTACCCTAGGATGCTAAAAAAACTTCTCTACAGCTAGCCAATTTACAAGGTAACATAAACTGGCAACAATTATTAAACAAGATAATACAAGCGGAAGCATAAACAACTAAGGGATAACAGAATAGCAATAACAATTTAATATTCATAATCAACTTCAACATAATAACCAAAGGAACGGTTCCGAATTAAACATTAATAAGATGAAACATTCATCAACAGAATAGCTAATCAAAGACTAGAGTTCTTTCAACTTTATTTCAGCATTAAAACAAAATCGATGTGCATCAATGTGGTGCTGCTCTACCCTTCCCAATGCATGCTCAAAGTCCACCTGTAGGGAGGGGGAAACAAGGGTGAGATAAAAATCTCAGCAAGCAAACAGTTTAACAAGCTATTCAAGCTACAAACAATTAAACATCAACATTATAATTCCATACATTCACAACAACAATTCGTGTCCACAATTATTAATCCACCACCAACTTCCATGAATCATACCTCTTCAATTTTCAGATTTGAGAGACCATGTGAGTGGTGCTCCTATGTTTGTGATGAGTAATTGACTCGTGTTCTGGAAGGTTGAGCTTGGTTTGGTCGGTCCACGTCAAGTCATTGCATGGTGCAGTCGGCTTCGGTCGGACCTTGTCGAGCTTGGTCGAAGTGCGTAGGTTGCCTATTATTTCGATTCAACAGGTTTGGGCTTGTCCGTGTTGTGTATTACTTCTGGTGCATATGTTGATTATGATGTTTCGTGCGGTGCTATGTGACGGTTTGCTTGTCTGTGTGGCTGCAGGACTTCAGAGCTAGGTCGTGGTGAGGTGTGGGAGGACCGAGACTAGGCACAGGAGGTGTTGAGGTCCAGACGGTCGGAGACACCAAAGATGATCGAGGTTGCTGAGGTGGTTGCGAACCGGGAGACAAGGAACCGGAGCTGGAGCTGCCGAAGGTGGACACGATGGGCAACAGCGAGGTGGGCCGGGACTAGACTCAGGGAGGAGTCGAGGTCCAGACGGTAAGGATGCCGGGTGCTGTCGTGTGCGATGGAACGGACTGGGACTAGACTCAGGAGGAGTTGGAGTCCAGACGGTCGAGTGCGAGTTGCGGTTGTGCGGCAGGGAAGCTTCCAGGGAAGGGCGTGAGGGCAGTCGGGAAAATTGACTCAGGCTCACGGAAGCGGATTCGGTTGGCGCTGATGGATAAAGCGCGGAGTGGTTGAAACTAATGGGTAAAGTGGGCTTGTGAACCCATTAGTGGAGACTATAAAAGGAGAAGGGGTAGGCATGTGAGAGTTAGGGTTTTTGGTTTTCCCTCCTCCTGCATGAGCTCTTTTCTTCTTTCTGTTGGAGAGTAGTTGAGGTAGCAGGAGTTTGTTTTGCTTTTGACTGTGAGAGCAGAGAGTGTGTTGTGTTCTTGGCTATTGTTGTCTCTCTATGTGTATGTTCATCCTGTAATGCGTATGGGAACACAGTGTGAGTTCTTGTAATGAACTGGATGTAGAAACTCTCATTTCAATCATCTTTGGTTCTGTATCAAATCCTGCGCTTGAGATGATTTGTGTTTCTAGTTTCCTTTTCAGAGTTTGGGCTTCATTTTTTTCATTTGAGCTTGTCACCATCTCTTCTTGATGTTCTCTATTTAGTTTCGCGATTTTCTCCTCCTGTGAAGTGCGGTGTTCAAGGGATGCAATTTTTGCTGCTCTGGACTCGGTATTTCCTCAAGGCCACTTGGTCATATTATACCAAAAAGCAAGCAATTCATCTGCAACCCTTTCACCTTTCCTTGACTTCTTTTGTTCCAGTCCTTCTCTTGCTCCTGTGTTGCTCTAAAGGTTTACTGTACGAGAAGGCAAAGAAATCTTGGTATTTTGTCTCAGTGATAGAGTTCTAGCTGTACTGCTAATTTCCATAACAGAAAGATGCTAGAATCTCAAGAATGCAGTTTTTCTGTTCTTCTGCAGTCCTCTGATCTCTTCTCTCTGTTGCTGCTTTTCTCTCGCTCTGTTCGGCTAGTCCGATCGGCCAGTCTGGTCGGGAGCAACGAGAGCCATCCGATCAGCATCTGTGAAGCCAGTCCGATCGGCCAGTCCGATCGGCCGGTCCGCTCGGGAGCAATAGGAGCCGTTCGATTTTCTTTTCTCTTGTTCCCATCGGCCTGTTCGATCGGTACTCTTCTGTCGAACGGTCCGAACGTTTCTCTGTGTATTTTTCGCTCTGTCGATCGTTTTCTTCTTAGCGGACGGTCCGAACGTCTGTGCTCTGAAAATTGCTTTCCCGATTGCTGCTGTTAGTCATTTGCCGATTTGTCTCTTGATAACAGTAAGCATGACCACATCTTCTTCATAGCTTCATACCTATAGGAGAAGGAGTTTTCGTGGATACTTTGGGGGCTATTTTTTTAAGGCACTATTCACCCCCTCTGTTGCCATTTCGGTACTACAATTGGTATCAGAGCCGGTTAGCTCTTTTTCATAGATCTTAACCGGTCTCAAGAGCCATGGCGACAGATAAGTATTCCACCAAGCCTCCCGTTTTTTATGGCATTGATTATCCCTTCTGGAAGAGCCGAATGAAGACATACATCCAGGCTCAAGGGTATGCCATCTGGCGGAAGGTGAAGGTGCGGTTTGTTGTTCCTGCCGATGAGAACATCAATGCCAGGAATATGGCTGATGTTGAGGCAAACGCTAAGGCATGGAACATCATTATCCAGGGCCTGAGTCGTAGCGAGTTTGACCGCATATCTCATCTTTCGTCGGCTTTCGACATCTGGGTGACCCTAAACACATACCATGAGGGCACCACCTAGATCAAGACAGTTCGACAGGACCAGTTCAAGCGAGATTACAATAAGTTTGAAATGCTCGCTGGCGAGTCCCTTGATGAGTGCTTTGCGCGTTTTCATAAGATTCTGAGCAACCTCCGAGCTGTCGGTCTCACATACTCCGACTCGAATAAGCTCGACATATGCTCGCTGCACTCGACCTTCGTGTTTGGGAGATGAAGGTGACTACCATCAAGGACACCACGGACCTCTCGACTTTGACTCTTGATGCGCTGTACTCGCGCCTCAATACTCACGAGATTGACATTATCTCTCACAAGTCGAAGTCACAGTCGATGGCCCTAGTCACCGATCCCAGTTCGGCTTCTAGTCTTTCTTCTGATTCGCTATGTGGATTCTCCCTTGCTGCTCTCTGTGACATAACTGATGATCAGTTAGAGCAGCTTGAGGATGAGCAGTTAGCCCTCCTAGCTCGGAGATTTTCCTATGCTTACAAGAGGAGGAGGGACGGAAAGAGTGGAGGACCCGTGATCTGCTTCAAGTGTGGTGGCCCCAACCACATTCGAGCAAACTGCCCCAAGCTGGAGAAGGGCAAGAACGACTACGGCGGTTCGGGCAAAAACGACTACACCGACAAGAACCGCAACAAGAAGCCTCTAGTCCATGCACAAGGGAAGAAGAAGTTCCGCGACCTTGGTAAAACCAAGAAGCTTTTCCACCACGTCCTCACCGCCTTCGACAACCTCGACCTCACCGAGGTGGAAGGATGGAGCGACGACGACGGGACGGGTGACCAAGACCCCGAGGGTGGCGACGACTTCTCCGGCATGTGCTTAATGGCCCTTGAGGGAGAAGTGAGCGACATCGAGCTGTACTCCGACTCTGACGAGGTATACCCTTCATACGACCAGCTTAATGATGCTTTTCTTAAGCTAGGTAAATTCCATGCTAGATCTAGAGCTAGGGTTAGCGAGTTGGAGAAGGAAGTAGAGAGCTTGCCACGGAAGCTTACTTCACTTAGATCTGCTCCCTTCCGTGACGATTGTGATGTATGTACTGCTCTGCTTGGTGACATGGAGAAACTAAGGACCTTGCATGATAGTGTGTCCTCTGAGCTAGACATAATTAAGGTGGAGAATGTTAGTCTTCTTGCTGAACTAGAATTGAGTAGGGTTGCACCCCTTTTATCTGTTGTTGAGACTACATCTTGCACTTCATGTGAAGATAAGGATAATGCATTTAGAGGTCTTTATACCATGTTGCTAGATCTGCCCGAGACTTGTGAAAGTTGTAATAATTTGAAGATGAATCTAAAACGGGCAGATCATAAAATTGCTGAATTGCAAGTTTTTCTACTTGAGCTTATTGCTTCATGTGTGAAGTGTCCCAAGCTTACTGCTGAACTTGAATCTGTCTCCAAACAGTTTCAAGAATTAGTTGATGATAATAATAGATTGGCTCAATGTGCTTCTAAGGATCCTGTTAGCTCACCATGCATTAATTGTAACAAACTAAAATCTGACTTGATTGCATTAGACAAAAAATATGTGAAGCTAACTAAGCACCTTCTAGGGAAGCCACCTTCTGCTTGTAATATGTGTGCTGTTGTGGGGAAGAAGCCCAAGGGTAAGATAGAGACGCCTAGCGACGTGAATCAATTGGCGAGCAGTAGGACTGTCCCTTCTGAGTCGGGTGTGCGTGCACAAGCTGGTCACTCTTCTTCTACTGGTTCTTCATCTACTCCTTTACCTCCTGCTGTCTCTTCTTCCCCCTGCTCTTCTTGAACCTCACTCTTTCAGGAGTGTCAGTATATTATAAACACTCTCGAGAGGTTTGTAGGAGGTAAGAAGAAGGTCAAGCTTATTCTAGACCAGTCCAAGATTTGCAAATTCAATCAGGGTCTCGGATATGATTTCTATGAGGATATTAGGAAGCATCCACCTGCCGTGCTCAGACCCATAGCTGCAGGTGTGATCGAGGTCGAGCCCAGAACTACGAAAGTTCAATTCAAGTCAGCGGGCTTTGTCCAAGGGATGTCTGACAGCAAGGTTATTCCACCTGCCGCTTCGGCCTCTCAGAAGGCGAAGCTTCATCGTGCTACTTCTACCTTTCAGAAGGTGAAGTATCATTGTACCTTCTGTCAGAAGGATGGACACTCGATCGAGAGATGCTTCAAGCGCGCCAAGATCGGGCAGAGAGACCGTGCTGCAGCTCTTAGGCGTATTCAGGGTCAGCCCCAGACCTTGAGTGCACCTAAGACCAACATGAGGTCTAGGTTTGCTTCAGGTATTTCTAATGGGTTTGGGCAGCATCGAGGACATGGTTTTTCCGAGTTTCCTGGTTTTCGTCCTCATGCTCCCTTTGCTCGTGACTTCCGCCGTTCTGAGGGTAGATCTCGTTTCCCCCATCGAGATTGCTACCCACGGCGTGATCAGCGTGTTACCGGTGCTTCCACTCGCTCTCCCAAAGCGGTCGGACCCAGCAACAGCTTCAGGTCTGCACATAGATGATATACATCATATTTGCATATATTTAGCCGTCATTTTACCCTCATATTTTTCATATTTTGGAACCATTTATCATCATTTACACGTTTTTCCATATTTAATTGCTCGAAATGGACCATTTTACATTTTTATATATTTTTTTGCAGGCTGGCGCGATCAAGGCGCAAAAACGACAAATCTGGACTTTCAAGACCGCTCCATACAGATGTGCGCGTCGTCACGGATGCGTAGGATCAAACCACGATGAAATCGGACTTCCGGAGGGCCAGAACAGAAGAAACCAAATGGGGAAGGACCTTATTGTAAGTACTGAAAAGTAGGAGGACTAAATCGGAAGGGGGGTGCCTGGCATTGCTTTTCTCTTCTTTTCCCCATTTGCTCTCTTCCCCGGTTCTCCACCACTTCCGGCCGACGGCGAGGCCAGGCCAGCTCGCCACCGCGCCAACTCTCGCTGCTGCCCCACGCCACCTCTCCTCCCTTCTTCTCCAAATCCGGTGCTCCTCCTACCATGCGCTGCTCCGCCGATCTACCCCCTCCGGCCTTCCTTCACTCGCGCGCCACTTCTCCCGCCTGCCGTCTCCATCGCGCCTCTTCCTTCCCTCCTCCTTCTCTACCTGTACGCCGCTGCCTTCCCTTCACCCCACCGACGCCGGCAGCTTCCTGCCCACCTCGGCGCCGCCATTCACTACCTCAGGCCGTAGACCACACCACCTCGGCTTCATCGACACCGGCGGCAGCAACATCTTCCCCAAATCCGGCTTCTTCCTCTACAACCGCCGCCTGTCTCCGAAACCAACGGTAACCTCTCCACCGACGGTGACTCCTCCATCGCTGACACCCACCGCCACCACTTCATCGACATCGCAACCGATAGCATCACATCATTCTCTGCTCGCCCCACTCTTGCTCTACTCGGTTCGGTATAATCTTTCCCTTTGCCTAATTGCTCTTCTTAATCACTGCTGTGGATGTGAATTGTTCTTTACTAAGACCAGATTATGCATTGCGTTGATGAATTGTGGAATATTCTCTGCTAACTGTGATTGTGCATGTATTCACTGAGATGATATTATACCCTGTTTGTTATTGTGAAATATGTGAATGTGTTTGATGTCTAACTGTGATGCATGCATAAGATCAGTGGATATGTTCTTGAGCCCTGTTAATCTGAGAATCTGTTATCTTTTAATATGTTGTTTTGTGTTGTTCAAATTTAATAATACTTGTGTTATGTTCTTAGCTTGTGTGGTCATATGTTAACTCAGTGTTTCTTAAATGCCATTGTCAGTAGTAGTAATCGGTGTTAGTATATGTCTGTGTTTGTGTGTTGTGTTACGCGGTCTAGCTAGTCGGCAATCGTTCCCTCTCCTCATGCTGTCTCGACTCCCCCTTGCTTGTCGACCTCCCTCTTTCCTTCTTTCCGCGGTCTGTCGATAGTTAGAGTGTGCGGATGTTTGTCGTAGTCTGTTGTGTTGTCGTTGCCGTCGTCGTCCAGTCGGGCCCCAAATCCCTAGCGTCGCTAGCGGAGAGACCGAGCCCGACATTTTCCTCTTCTCCCTTCGGCCTTCTTCTTCTCCCTCCGATCCACCTCCACTTAGACGGCCGCGGCGGCGCCGGGTCATGACTCGTCAGCGCCACCTCACCTCGCCGCCTCCCTTCTCTCGCGGTCGGTAGTTAGTTATATCGTCGATCGGTAGTCGTTGTAGTTTGTGTTTCGTCTGTGTCGTCGTTGTGTAGTTCGTTCGGTTGTACGACATCCATTCGTGCGGTCGTTCGTTCCGTCGTCTTTCGATTGTCTAGTTCATTTGTCGTTTAGTCAGTGCTATTTAGAGTTCGTTTTAGGTTTAGTTTTCTCCCCCGTTTCGTTTGACCTAGCTTTAGCTGAGCACCGGTAGCCTTAGTCTAGTCCCTATGGCGAACACGACACTCGCCGCTATTTCAGTGGCAACCCGTTCACTTGCGGGTGTGCAGTTTTGCACGATCAAGAAATTGGCGCCGTTGCCGGGGACTAGCTTTGAGCGACAGTGTTAGGCTATAGACTAGGTTGTTTGTTTTCTTTTGCTTGTGTTTGCGCTAATCTATCTTTGTTTTCATCATTGTTCATATTTGTGATATATTGCTAACCCCTAACCCTATTCTAGCTATTTCTATTTCTTTTTGTGGATTTTCTCATCTTGTCCCACAGGGTGATCATTATAGGTTGATATTGAGGATATGGCACTAGTTCATGATCTTTGGGCTCCGAGTAGGCAGAGTGCTATGTTAGGGCCAGTTTTGCCAGTAGTTGAGGTCGATGACTTTGAGTTAAGACCAGTGCGATTGCCTTGATTCGGAGACCCGTTTTGGAGGTTTACCCACTGAGGACCCTTATGAGCACATCCGTATATTCTTGGAGTATTGTGATACAGTCAAATACTATGGGGTTTCTCAGGATACTATCAGATGCAGATTTTTCATATTCTTTCTTCGAGATGGTGCTCGTTCCTGGTTTTATTCTTTGCCATCGAGGTTATTCACTTGGGATCAGCTGTTATATGCTTTCTTGGAGAGATACTTTTCGCTATCCAGACAGTTTGAGATCCGTGATCGATTTTCAGTTTTGCTCGACTTGAAGAGAGAGTTTGTATGATTCTTGGGAGCGATCTGGGGCTTTGCTCAGGAGATGTCCCCATCATGGTCTGGAGAGATGGCTTGTTCTGCAGATCTTCTTCAGAGGCTTGACATGTGCCACACGATCTTTAGTTGATGCAGCAGCTGGTGGAGCAATCACAAACAAGACACTTGATGATGCATTCACTCTTATTGAGAACATGGCTTTCCATGAGTCCCAGTGGTACAATGAAAAGCCTGGTTTAGATTCTTTGGTAGGTAGAGTTGATGCACCTTCTCCTCAGATAGATCAGTATAGTTTGAGCTCTAGTCAGCCACAGCCTTCTCTATCATCACACCAGCATAGTTTTCATTCCACTCCTACACCTCAGCAGCAGTTACCTACTCTTCATTATGATCAGATTTATAGTCCCGAGCTGTTTGTGTTACATACATCTCATCTGGAGTCATAGTTATGTGGTGTGAAGACTTTGATGACCCAATTGCATGATCTTAGAGAGGCTATGCCCACTTTGACCTCACATTGTGACAGTTTGGCATCCTCACAGTCTTACCCGAGCTCTCTAGCTCACTACCAGTTTGTCACCATGGAGAGCGGTACGACTTTGGTTGAGCCTACTCCACCTACTCCACCAGTGCTTCAGCAGAGTCAGTCTACAGCTTCTAGACATCCTCCACGTCATCACCATAAGAAGCCATCTACTCAGTCTCCTGGTCAGGGCTACAAGATAGATGGGGTTGATGAGCTTGTGCTAGAGACATCTCCATGTGTCGTCGAGACACACATCTTTGAGCCATATTCGACGAGTGACCAGGCTGAAATCAAGCGGACTATCTTCGATGACGAGGATACAATTCCTGTTGAGCATATGGTTAGTTGCATAGACACTGTTTTATTAGACTTAGTGCTCCCTTCTGATGATCCTTATGTTGACACTAAGCTAGATGTTGAGGGTCTACTTCCTGATGATGCTTGTTTCACTCCTGACTATGAGGACGAGTCTGCGGTAGATCCACTCTTGAGTTGTGATGAGCCAGACTTAGATGATGAGAGCTTTGTGCCAGATGATGACGAGTTCATTATGGATATGCTTTTGAGTTCTGAGGTTCCACATCTTGATGAGGGGGCTGCTTCCGATGTTGAGGAGGAGCACATTTTTATTGATCCACCACCTGCTACTTCCTTCGTCGACATCGCTCCTCTGGAGGTTTCTACTACTGTACATTCTACTTCACCTACACTTCAGGTAGTTTGGAAACTTTTCCCCGACCAGCTCAGGTTTGATTTCCTTCGCTCAAACGAGACATACTCTATTATTGATTATGCTCATCTCACTTATACTCCTCATGATGTGCTTTATCGATATACCTACATGATTGGATATTCTATTGATGACTTAGAGGGTGTCGACCCTATCACACATACTTGCCATATCTTTGAGTTTACTTGTAGGCTTACACTTGTGTACCATCGACTATGAGTGGACATGGTTCGAGTCGATATTCCTTGGGATCCAGGTGGATTTCGAGGCATGCTGCTTCATGAGGAGGGCGGACATGTGCCTTTTCCATGTCCCGTCCTTGGCCCCCCTCTCGCTACACCCAAATGAGCACATCTCTTTATATTTTTATTTCCATACCTTTTGTTAGTTTTTGTTGGTTTCTCCTCTTTTCTTTCTTTTTATTTCAGGTCCCGTGCTAGATCTTCATCCTTGTACATGCGAGAAGCCATGGGATGATTTTCTACTTCCACTACATCATATATGCCCGGTGAGCTGTTTCTTACCCCTTTAAGTACATTCTTAACTCATTGCTCAATTTAAGCTTGGGGGAAGACTTGTATGTGTATCGATGATGATCTAACATGTTTGTATTATATTTGTGAGCATTTGAGCTTATTGTCGTGTAATTGATGATATATGGTCATTCTTATGCTTATGTTGACGATATATGACCTTTGCTATTGCTCTCATGTTACGCTTGATTGTATATCTTTGCCATGTGAGCCCACGCCATGATTAATCAAGAAAGGTCATGTCGAAATTTTCTTAATTGAGCCATATTGTCACTAGTTTCTTGTATGTTTGAAGTCACTTGGCATCATATTAAAACTTGAGTATTGTTTATTATCCTTGATGTGCTTAGAAACCTTGTGATCCTATAGCATTTGATTCATTGCGAGTTACGCATGTGTTTTAACCATTTGCGGATTGAATTGGTTCTAGTCATCGCCTCTTGAATTATTATATCTTAGATTCATGCTTTGGCATATGTTATTTTAGATATTGATACTTTGCTTGAATGTAAAATTTGTGAAGGGGTAGTCCTATCTTGAGTCAATAACTTGGTTGACTTATCTAAGTATCCATGCCTAAGGACATGTGTTACTTAGCATTAATGAAAACCGGTTAAAGATGCTTAATTAAAACTATATATATATATATATATATATATATATAAAGTAAAAAAATTGTAATACAATGTGTGAGTGTGTGAAATAAGTGACTATGTCACATTGGTTCGCAAACATTTGAATAAGTGGCAAACTTTTGCCCAAGTAAAGTGTGAGTGTGAATAAGTGACAGATATGCCCAATGTGTATTTTAAATTTGCTAAAAATCAACAAAAATTAGGTATCATGGCTCAAGTGTGGGCTTTTTCATAAAAATCATGTAAGTATTAGTCTCTTTATCTCAAATAGCAAATGCCTTAGCATAAACCTTTGATATGCTCATTCTTGATGTTATACCTAGTTCCGATGCCTTACAATTTTGGTTAGATTCATGTGATCACTTAGTGCATTTCGACACTTGTGTATGTAACTTGATTTGGTCAAATGTTGTAGTTATCATTTGGTATCTTTGCTTGAATATTCATTCTCATCTTAGATGATTCTCAAAACTCAAGTTAAATAATCATATTTTACATTGTTGTATGCCTTTTGATTTATTACATGCATGAAACTAGTCTTTTATCATAATGACTTGTTGTCCGGGTTCGATAATATCATACCATTTACTTGAGGACAAGTAAAAGTTTTAAGCTTGGGGGTATGATATACGTCATATTTGCATATATTTAGCCGTCATTTTACCCTCATATTTTTCATATTTTGGAACCATTTATCATCATTTACACGTTTTTCCATATTTAATTGCTCGAAATGGACCATTTTACATTTTTATATATTTTTCTACAGGCTGGCGCGATCAAGGCGCAAAAACGACAAATCTGGACTTTCGAGACTGCTCCGTACAGATGTGCGCGTCATCACGGATGCGTAGGATCAAACCGCGATGAAATCGGACTTCCGGAGGGCCAGAACAGAAGAAACCAAATGGGGAAGGACCTCATTGTAAATACTGAAAAGTAGGAGGACTAAATCGCAAAATTGCCGAATCCCCCGTCCGGTCCAAAAACCTAGCCACCGCCGCGTGTGGAAGGGGGGGTGCCTGGCATTGCTTTTCTCTTCTTTTCCCCATTTGCTCTCTTCCCCGGTTCTCCACCACTTCCGGCCGACGGCGAGGCCAGGCCAGCTCGCCACCGCGCCAACTCTTGCTGCTGCCCCATGCCACCTCTCCTCCCTTCTTCTCCACATCCGGCGCTCCTCCTACCATGCGCTGCTCCGCCGATCTACCCCCTCCGGCCTTCCTTCACTCGCGCGCCACTTCTCCCGCCTGCCGTCTCCATCGCGCCTCTTCCTTCCCTCCTCCTTCTCTACCTGTACGCCGCTGCATTCCCTTCACCCCATCGACGCCGGCAGCTTCCTGCCCACCTCGGCGGCGCCATTCACTACCTCAGGCCGTAGACCACACCGCCTCGGCTTCATCGACACCGGCGGCAGCAACATCTTCCCCAAATCCGGCTTCTTCCTCTACAACCGCCGCCTGTCTCCGAAACCAACGGTAACCTCTCCACCGACGGTGACTCCTCCACTGCAGCACCAGCCGCCACCACTTCATCGACATCGCAACCGACAGCATCACATCATTCTCTGCTTCCCCTGCTACTGCTCTACTCGGTTCGGTATAATCTTTCCCTTTGCCTAATTGCTCTTCTTAATCACTGCTGTGGATGTGAATTGTTCTTTACTAAGACCATATTATGCATTGCGTTGATGAATTGTGGAATATTCTCTTCTAACTGTGATTGTGCATGTATTCACTGAGATGATATTATACCCTGTTTGTTACTGTGAAATATGTGAATGTGGTTGATGTCTAACTGTGATGCATGCATAAGATCGATGGATATGTTCTTGAGCCTGTTAATCGAGAATCATTATCTTTTAATATGTTGTTTTGTGTTGTTCAAATTTAATAATACTTGTGTTATGTTCTTAGCTTGTGTGGTCATATGTTAACTCAGTGTTTCTTAAATGCCATTGTCAGTAGTACTAATCGGTGTTAGTATATGTCTGTGTTTGTGTGTTGTGTTACGCGGTCTAGCTAGTCGGCAATCGTTCCCTCTCCTCATGCTGTCTCGACTCCCCTTGCTTCTCGACCTCCCTCTTTCCTTCTTTCCGCGGTCTGTCGATAGTTAGAGTGTGCGAATGTTTGTCGTAGTCTGTTGTGTTGTCGTTGCCGTCGTCGTCCAGTCGGGCCTCAAATCCCTAGCGTCGCCAGTAGAGAGACCGAGCCCGGCATTTTCCTCTTCTCCCTTCGGCCTTCTTCTTCTCCCTCTGATCCACCTCCACCGCACGGCCGCCGGCGAGCGCCGGGCCGCAGCTCGTCAGCGCCACCCTCACCTCGCCGCCTCCCTTGTCCGCACGCCACCGCATCCTCCATCTCGCCGGTCGGCCGCCTCCCTCTGCCCATCTCCACCGCTCGGCGCCGCCACCTCTTCTTCTTCTCCACGTCCGGCCGCTGCTCCTACCGAGCGCTGCTCCACCGATCTACTCCCTCCGGCCTTCCTTCACTGGCGCGCCACCACGCCTCTTCACCACCGACGAGCGCCGAGCGGTCATCTCCACCGAGTCCGGCGACCGTAGCGTCGCCGACCTCCGACCACCATCCTCCGCAGTCTCTGGGTCTCCATCACCTCTCCACCGACGGCAACTCCTTCGGCTATCTCTTCTTCCTCTACTGCGACCGTGCCTCGGCTTCATCTCCACCGACGACTTCTTCTTAGGTGACCTCTCCTTCACCGCCCCTCTGCTTCTCCACGCTGGCCGCCACCACTTCATCGACGTCACGGCGCCGCCGACAGCCTCGGCTTCCTCTGCTTCCTCTGCTCTACCCCTCGGTTCATCTCTAGATCCTCTCCCTTTATTTCTTTACTGCTCATTTGTGCCTGTTGGTTTATGCATTGTGTTTGTGAGATGTGAACTCAGATGTATGCACTGTGATGGCGAATTATGAATTTTGATCTATTGCACTGTGAATGTTAATCTGTGATTATGATATGTGGTCATGCTGAAATACTTAAGAAACAGTGCAGTCTTTGTGTGATGTTCTTAGTGATGAATGTTGGTAATATAGTTTCAGTAGCAGAGTATTCATCTTTGTCAACTTTGTGCCGTGATAAGGTTTAATAGTAGTAGTATTTAGCTATTTGTGTGTATGTTTAGTTAGTCTATGCTTATGGTCAGTGTGTATGCTTCATGTGTATCAATGTCCTGTGCTTGCCCAGTTGTTAGTATTGGTCTCTGTGTTTGTGTGTTGTCTCGTGCGATCTAGCTAGCCGGCGACCATCTTCCTACCTTTGCTGTTTAGACCCCCCTCCTTGCTTCTAGACTTCCTCTTTTCTTCTTTCTGTGGTCTGTCGATAGTTAGGTCGAGCGATCGTAGTTGTAATTTGTTACTTTGTCGTGTGCCGTCGTCGTTTAGTTAGCTATCGACCGCTCTCTCCCTCGTTCTCTCTCGACTTCCTCCGTGCTTCTAGACTCCCCCAGTGCTTCTCGACTTCCTTCTGCTATCTCGCGGTCGGTAGTTAGTTATATCGTCGATCAGTAGTCGTTATCGTTCGTGTGTAGTTTGTGTCGTCATCGTGTAGTTCGTTCGGTCGTACGACGTCCATTCGTACGGTCGTTCGTTCCGTCGTTCTTCGATTGTTTAGCTGTTCATCGTTTCATCCGTGCGAGTTGGAGTTTGTTCGATAGTTCGCTCGTTCGACTGTTTTGGTAGTCGTTGTAGGTTTAGTCCTCCCCCGTTTTGTTTGACATAGCTTTAGCTGAGCACCAGTAGCCTTAGTCTAGTCCCTGTGGAGAACACGACACTCGCCACTATTTCAGTGGCAACCCGTTCCCTTGCGGGTGTGCAGTTTTGTACGATCAATAGACCTGCTGCTTCTTTGAGCGACAGAGAGCGTAGGGTAGATAGAGGTCAGTCATGTGTGGCTATTTCTTCTGCTCGACGTGTTACTCAGTATTGGGTGCCAAAATCTATTTTGGTTTATCCCAGTGCTGAGTCTTCACTCTCTGTTTGACTCAGGTTCACCGGGCCGGGAAGGAAAATGTTTGGCTCGTAGACTCCGGGTGTTCACGACACATGACCGGAGACTCCCGTTGGTTTTCTTCCCTTGCCTGTGCTCCAAGTGATGAGACGATCACTTTCGGAGACGCTTCATCTGGGCGTGTCATCGCCAAAGGTACAGTGCGCGTTAATGATTCATTCATTTTGAAAGATGTTGCCCTGGTTAGTAAGCTGCAGTATAATTTGCTTTCCGTTTCTCAACTTACCGATGACGGCTTTGAGGCGAGCTTTAAGAAAAACAATTGCAAAATTCTTGACTCTTCGGGTAGTCTGGTTTGCGGGATTTCTCGTTTTGGGAGGATCTTTCGTGCTAATTTTTCTGAGTCTTCTGGTGATCCTATCAGGTGTTTAGTTGCTTCTGAGTCCTGCGACCTTTCCTTCTGGCATAGGAGAATTGGTCCTATTGGATTTGACCATTTGACCTGAGTTAGCGGCCACGATCTTATTCGTGGTCTGCCGAAACTCAAGATGGTCAAAGATCTGGTTTGTGCTCCATACCGGCACGGCAAGATGGTTACCGCTTCTCATCCTCCGGTCACAGTGACTATGACCGATGCACCGGGACAACTGCTCCATATGGATACCGTTGGACCAGCTCGAGTGCAGTCAGCAAGAGGGAAGTGGTATGTCCTTTTCATGGTCGATGACTTCTCGAGGTATTCTTGGGTGTTTTTCTTAGCCTCGAAGGATGAGACGTTTTCACATTTCTGATGTCTTTTTAGTAGGCTTTCTGTTGAACTTCCGGGTGCCTTACGAGCAATCCACAGTGACAATGGCACGGAGTTCAAGAATTCCTACTTCGAGAGTTTCTGTGATAAGACAGGTGTAGAGCACCAGTTCTCTTCTCCATATGTCCCCCAACAGAATGGCGTTGTGGAGAGGAAGAACCGTACCTTGGTCGAGATGGCCAGGACGATGCTTGAGGAGTACTCTAAACCGCGGAAGTTTTGGGCTGAGGCTATAGCCACCGCGTGGCATGTCTCAAATCGAGTTTTTCTCAGGGCACACTTGCACCGCACTTCTTACAAGTTGAGATATGGGCGAAAGCCCAGTGTATCTCATTTTCGTCTGTTTGGTTGCAAGTGCTTTATTTTGAAATCCGGGAACCTAGATAAGTTCGAGTCACGTTCTTGTGATGGGATCTTTCTAGGCTACCCGACTTCTTCGCGGGCTTATAGGGTCTGGAACTGAGTCTAGAAAAATGGTAGAAACCTGTGAGGTGACTTTCGACGAGGCCAGCCCGGGGACTAGGCCCGATATCTCAGGTTCTTTAGAGCAGTCCGAGACCATCTTTGTGGATGATGAGGACGATGGAGACGAAGGCTGTCTACCCGATCCAGTCCTTCATCCACCCCTTGAGGTGCCCTCTTCTACCGCACCTCGAGGCGATCAGCCCATGCCTTCTGCTTCTTCTGGAGCTAGTGGCTCTGTTCCTACCTCATCAGCTCACGAGGTAGAGGCTACTTCTTTATCTCATCCTGGACCTCCTAGACACATTCAAAAAGACCATCCTTTTTGAGCGAGTCACTCGTTCAAAATCTGGTATGTCTCTTTTCTGTCTCCATTCTGCCTTTGTTGCCTCATTCGAGCCCAAGGACGTTTGTCATGCTCTCTCTGACGAGTCTTGGGTCAATGCCATGCATGAGGAGTTAGAGAATTTCGAGAGAAACAAGGTCTGGTTGCTTGTTGAGCCCCCACGAGGTCACAATATCATTGGGACTAAGTGGGTATTTAAGAACAAGCAGAGTGAGGAAGGTGTGGTTATTAGAAACAAGGCTAGACTGGTAGCTCAGGGGTTCTCCCAGATTGAGGGTCTAGATTTCGAGGAGACCTTTGCCCCTGTAGCTAGACTTGAGGTCATTTGAATCTTGCTTGCCTTCGCAGCTTCTAAGGGTTTCAAGCTTTACCAGATGGATGTCAAGAGTGCCTTCCTCAATGGCCTTATTGAGGAAGAAATCTATGTTAGACAGCCTCCTGATTTCGGAAACCCCAAATACCCAAACCATGTCTACAAGCTTTTCAAAGCATTGTATGGACTTAAGCAGCCCCCTAGAGCTTGGTATGAGAGGCTTAAGTCCTATCTGTTGAGTCATGGTTTCGAAATGGGTAAAGTAGACAATACCTTGTTCATCTGCCGACTTGGTACTGATCTTCTGCTCGTCCAGATTTATGTGGATGACATCATCTTTGGCGGTTCCTCACATGCTCTCATTTTCTAGTTTTCCGATGTTATGAGCTCGGAGTTTGAGATGAGCATGATGTGCGAGTTAAGCTTCTTCCTTGGCTTCCAAATCAAGCAGACTCGGGAGGGTACTTTCTTGCATCAAGGCAAGTACACTCGAGACCTCCTGAAGCGCTTCGATATGAGTGATGGTAAGCCGGTGTCCATTCCTGTGGCTACATCAGTTTCACTCAATCCAGATGAGGACGGCGAGCCAGTTGATCAGAAGGAGTATCGTAGTATGATCGGCTCCCTCTTGTACCTCACTGCCTCGAGACCGAACATACACTTCTCTGTGTGTCTTTGTGCCCGGTTTCAGGCTTCTCCTCGCGTATCTCACCGCCGGGCGGTGAAGCGTATCCTTCGGTACCTTCGAGCTACCATTGACTACGGTATCTAGTACTCTTCCTCATCCTGTCTTTCCCTTAGAGCCTACTCGGATGCAGACTTTTGCTGGCTGTAGGATAGATAGGAAGAGCACTTCGGGCACCTGTCAGTTCATTGGCACTTCTCTCGTTTTGTGGTCTTCGAGAAGCGATCCGGTGTTGCCTGATCCACGAAGAGGCCGATGCGTTCTTTGCGACCGATTCTTTGTAGCTAGGTACTTTGGATGGCTTCGACCCTGCGGGACTTTGGGTTAGTCATAGACAGTGTTCCACTTCTTTGTGATAACACGTCTGCAATTAACATTGCCAAGAACCCAGTGCAACATTCTCGGACCAAACACATTGATATCAGATTGCATTTCCTTAGAGACCATGTAAAGAAGGGTGACATAGTGCTCCAGTTTGTGGAGAGTGACCACCAGTTGGCTAATATCTTTACCAAGCCTTTGGATAGCTCTAGGTTTTCAGCCTTGCGGGGAGAGCTTAGGGTGGTTTGTCCTTATGGACTGCTGTGAGGGGGAGCTTTGTGCTTCATGGATTATCTTATTTATTATGCTCTTGCTCCTTTCTGTTGCATTTCATGGGCATGCATTTGTGTTAGTTCTTCTAGCATAGACTAGAGTGTTTGTATTGCTTAGCTGCTTAGACTTCTTCTCATCTTGTGTGTCTGGGTTGCTGCTTCTAGTTGCTTCTCTTCTCACTAGGTGGAGTTCACTCACTTCTTACGGTCTAGCGAGGGTCGGGCCACCCTTGGGTAGACAGGGTACATGTTTACTCTCTTGTGTGTTAGTAGACGAGCTTTTAGTCCTAGATCCATATGGGGTAGATGAGAGCCAGTTTGAGCCATAGTCTTCTCTTTATCTTATCTATGCTTTAAGGACTGCCGTTTGATTTCTTTGCCAGCTTCTCGTATTTGCTGCTTTGGTTCAGGGGGAGTACATTTGGGATTTTCTAGATCTTAATATTGACATAACTCTACTTGAACCAAAAGTGTTTCACATGTTGAGGGAGAGCTGGACTTTCTTGCATGTCATTCTGCATTGTAATATAACTACATAAAGCCTTGATTGTTATCCTGTTATGACATGTTTACAATGCATTACATCTTGCCATGATATGTGTTTAATTGCTAGATTTATCATGACTTTATATGTGTAGACTAGTCTTTGCCATGATGAGTTAATTAAAATGCACAACTTGAATTAATTCTTGTCATGATAGCACTTGAGACTAGTCTGACTTTAGTTATCCTTTTATGATTCATGCCATGTCAAATAGGCTGAGTTGAGTCTTGAATCATTATTGAGCCTTAGATTGAGTTATGTTAGTTCTTTTATGAAGCAAGAGTTAGTTTTTAACTCCTTGTTCTTGAACTGAAATCAGCATAAGCAAAAAGATCTCTTTTGTGCGAAAAAACTGATCTCACCAATTTTTTCTCACGAGACTACTTGCCATTGCACTAGGTATGAACTCAGGGGGAGTTTTGGTTGACCAAGATCTTCTCCTTAAGTTTCGTGCTTGGAATGGTCGCATAAGGCTTGAGATCTAGTACATGACCAAACAAAATTGGTTGAAAACAACCATGGGTCTAAAAAAAGAGAGATAAAAAAAAACAAAGTCAATTGTGCTAAATTTGCTTAATTTCAAAATGATCAAGTGCTTGAACAAATGATTCATTCCTGAACTAGTAGCACTCTAAGTTGGCTCAATTCTAGCTTCTTGGTTCCACTTAGAATATTGTAACACCCTAGGATCCACAATACCCTGGGATGCTACTAAAACTGCTCTACAACTAGCCATTTTATAAAAATAAACTAAAAACTAGCAACACTACTAAGCAAGTTAGTATAAGCGGAAGCGTAAATAACTAGGGAAAATCAGAATGATAACAATTCAATAATCATAATCAACTATAACAAAATATCCATAGGAACGGTACACAAATTTGATATTACTAAGAAGAAACATTTGTCAATAACATAGCTAAACAAAGACTAGATTTCTTTCAACTTTATTTCAGCATTAAGATTATATTACAAGTGCATCTGTGCGGTGCCGCTCTACCCTTCCCAATGCATGCTCAAAGTCCACCAGGGAGGGAAGCAAGAGTGAGATAAAAATCTCGACAAGCAAACTGTTTAACAAGTTATTCAAACTACAAGCAATTTAAACATCATCATTATAATTCCATACATCCACAATTACAATTTATGTTCATAAATATTAAACCACCATAAACTTTCATGAATCATACCTCTTAAATTTCAGATTTAATTAGCATATGAATACAATCATTTTTATCCCGTATTAAATGCAAAAGAAACATTTGTTCCTCCACAAACCACAATAGATTAATCAACAACATTTATTCTTCCACAATTAACAACGTATATATTCTCGACCTCAATTCACTATCAATGACGGTAAAATATTAACAAATTAATTCGTGATTGACTACTTTAAATCCTCAACCACTACCACTACCAAAGGCAATAAAACATATATATGTCTTACTTCAATACTATGTTACTTCTCACATGCACATTTGCTATCAACAATTAATATATATATGAGAAAAGAATTTCATGCCGCAAACACAACCCTTACTATACAAGGGACGAATCCCATTCCACGACCACAACCACAATCATCATACCACAAATAACTCACATGAGCCAAATCCACAACACAACAGTGAAATTGTAAATTCCACATTACAACTATGGAGTTGAATAATTCACAAAATAACTTCACCACAACATATTGCATATGGATGCAAATAGATCTTTCCACAACATATCTTCACCACAACATATTGCATATGAATGGAAAATGGCATATGGATGCAGTCATTTAACAAACAAATCCATGCATATGAATGCTTATCTTCCTTCACTCTTTCCAGGGCAGGGAATTGCTTCCTACGGGAGAAGAGGTTGTACCGGTCAGGTCGCGGCTAGGTGTGGCGACATACATACATGCAAATGACATGATATGACATGAATGATATGATAATTCATGAGTCATATTAATTCATCCACCAGGAGCATTATCATGCTCTCAACATAACCACATCCACCACAAATAAATTTCATGTCTCACAATATAACATTAAGTAGGAACACATGTCTACTAGCAAAGATAATAAACATATCACTTGATCAATACTTGCTACCATCTCCACAATTAAAATATCATGCAATCATGACAATTGTATCAAATTATGATAATAATGTAAAACTGAAAGTAGTAGGAACAACAGGTTAAACGGTAGCAACCACCGCTACGTTTACTTGCCTCAAACCGACGAAGTGAAGATCAACAAAGTCAAGAGCGCTCAGGGACAAAACCACCTGTCCATAAGACAACTCTCAGCACACCACCACAGCATACAAGCACGACATAAACATAAAAACATCGCTAGAAACCCGAACCCGCACAATCTCTACTCCGCCCAACAAACCAACATAATACCCTCTGCAGCAGCGCTGCTTCACAATTTCGTATCTTTAAAACTATAAATCAAAAAACATCAAATGATACCTATCTGGATTTATGACTTAAAAACCTACAATTTTCATGTAGAACTCCTATTTTTATTCGGATCACAACTAGATGAAATTTAATGCCCAAAACAGAGGAAGAACTCTGCTCTGGCAGATTGGGCAGCCGCGTTCAAACACGTGCCTATAATAGCACAGAGGTCTAAAAATTCTCAAATTTATACAGAAACTATATCTCTAAATTATATACAACTTTCTCAACTACGGTCAAGGCCAGAAAATTCGTTTACTATTTTTAAACTCCGGATTACCTTCGGACTGTACCAATCTGTCCGCCTGACAGACAGGGGTATTTTTGTCTCCGTATCTCCCAGATCCCATGGTAGAAAAATTTGAAAACAATACAGGAGATACATCTGGATGTCCTCTACAACTTTCCTTTTGGGAAGACCCACAGGAAAATTCGTTTTCTAGATCAAAACCGCGAGACAAGCCGCGCTGCGCGAATAGATCTAAAATCGGCCCGTGACTAAACTCTAATCGGGCAATTGATCTATTATCTACCATCAAATTTCGTGCTAAGAAACCTAATTAATCCATAAAATAGAGGATTTGGGATGAGGAAAAATTACCAAGCTGAAGAATTTCCCCAAAATTTTCCTCCTCTTCTTCTTCTGCTTCCTTCTCCTTCCTTCCTCTCTTTCTCCTTCTTTGCCTTCTCCTTCTTCTCCTTCTCCAAGGGCAGCAATGGGGGAGATCTCCTTGGGGAGGAGGCGCAGTGTAATACCCCGAAAACGATTCGAGAGATAGTCTATTAATTGGAGGGAGAGACCTTTTAGAAAAGAATTAAATAATAATTTTAGTGGGGGGGATTTCTGAAAATTTCGGCAACTGGACTGGGCTTTGGCCGGTGGAATCGACCACGAGGGGAGGGCTCCCACCCTCCCCAACCCTAGCTGCTCCCACCCTCCCCTTGCGCCTCCCTTGCCTTGGGGCAGCCGCCACCCTCCCTCATTGCGCCCCTCCCCAGCAGCGCCTCCCTCCCCTCTCCTCCATTGTTGGTGAAGAAGATTCCCGGTGCTACCGATTGAGCGGAGAAAGGAGATCAAGCGCAGCACGACGATTGGATCCGGAGAAAGGAGATCAAGCGCAGCACGACGATTGGATCCGGAGGAAGGGAAGAATAGAAGGAAAAGAGGAAAAAAAAAGAGAAGAGGTGAAATTTGGGAGGAGATCTTCGTGTTCTTCATCCATTCGTCAAGGGGAGGAGGACGGATTCCCGGGGTTGCACCTTCTACTCATCCTCCGTTTTCGCGTGGTTAAGACAAGTATAATGATGGTTAATGATTGATGGTGTGGATTATTGATGTTTGATGAATTGTTGATGTTTGATGCATGGATGATATTTGATCTAAATTGTGAGTGTATGTGTTCATGATATGATAATGATATGTTGATATCGTTTATGGTCGATTGCATTTGAAAGTGATTATGAGAATTTATGATGTATGGATATGGTGAATGCAATTTTTATTTTATTGAGACATTCACATATATGCATCATGCCGATATATTGAAGTCTTGGTCACGAGATGACCAAGCGCCGAGGTCCCCGTCATGTTGATGTTATGACGGGCTAAAGGTCCCCATACTTGTGGAGTATGGGCAATTGGTCCCTATACCAGATGGTACAGGCATGGGTGTGCATTGACGGATGCACACTCCGCGACACTGGTAAAATGCGAAGAGAAGAGATAAAGAGATTTTGGTCATATTGCATAGCATGTTTCATTATATGATTGATGGATAAATTTGTGAGATGATGTTCATGATTGTTCTTATTCTTGCTTATTATATTTCTTTGAGTCTTTGTACTCACTCTTCTTTGTCGTTGTTGTTTGTTGATTGTTTTAGGTACTTTCATGAGGACAAGCATGCATGGGAATAAAGGAGGATTAGCGTTGTTGCACTTTCACGAATTATCCACCATAGAAGAAATAGAGAACTTTCGACATTAATTATTCTTTTGCTAGAGTGGTAATTGTTTTATGACTGCTAGGTCTAAAATGTAATAAAGGTTTAGAACTTTTTATATTGCTTCCGCGCTTTGGTTAAGCTTGATAGTAGTTTTATTTATTACTAATTACAATGCTTATGATTATTTATACCTCTTGATTATAATTGTTAGCACTCGTTTTAGTCAATAAACAAAGGAGACTCTCACGAAATTTTGTAGTAAGCAACTAGTTAGATTTGTTTTATGGTTAGTTTAGTAGCATTTCAGGCCAATGTTTGGCTGGGGTGTTACAGTTGGTATCAGAGCGGGCTGTAGGTCCGTGGTTGATGAAATATTAAACTTGACACACTAAGCACTGTAGGTGGGAATGGGGTTTGCATTGCATCTACGTTTTCGTCGATTATCATAAGTTGAATACGTACCTAATGTTTGACTTTGTACATATTATGAGATGATCTTTTGGGTGCTTATGATTTGACTATATGACTGTTATGGGTGTGGATAGTTAAGTTGAGAGACGAGATCGCGGTCTGCGGCCGTAGGTATGGCCAAGTTATAGCACTCTCGTGGTATTCAATTGGTGAGGATCTTTCCTTGGGTAAGCTAATTTCAAAGGTTAGAAGTAAGTTCTTTAGAAAAGTTTCTCTATTCCTTGAGTTGAATTTAGTCAATTCTCATCTTGTTGTGGAGGTTGAACTTATCTTGGGGTCGTGATTCATTTCAGCTGAGGGTTTTCATTTGGTCTCTACATGTTCATTGCAGCAATTATTGTATTTCAAACTATTGAGACACTTTTGCCATTTGGGAACATTGTTGATTTGCAAAGTTGGTCCCTTCGTGGGAGTTTTGTCTTGTGGTAAAACATGTCTCATTTGTTCGCTTGGTATTCTTATTAATGAAAGTTTTATGTTGTAAACTTGTTAACATAGGAAAGCTTTGGATCAATGAATCTCTTTGGGTTATTTCGTGTGTTGAAGTTTAATTCCTTCCTTTCAAAAGAGAGTGTTAAAACCCTTCGTAGCGTTTTGCTATGCTTAAGTGGAAGGTGGTAATCATATAAACTAATTCATAAGGTATGAATTGTCAAGTTGGGAAGTTAGCGTGGTGCATAATTAATTCTAACTAGCATCCTTGGAAATGTAGTTGATTAATTTTGATATTGCCTTGTAATAGGTTATTAAGGAACTGTGGTTAAGAAATGGCCTATACATGATTGGAACCCATGTAGTTATTGAGGAGGGTGCAAAAGAATTACAATGATTATTGTAATTGATTAAATTTCTATCATGTTGGATGAATTGAATTATGTTTGTCTTTAGTGATTGATCTAACTGTTTGGAATTATTAAGAATAAGGTGTTAGAATATTGTGCAGGTAATATTAACCTTTAATCTGTCATTTATTTAGATAATGTATGAGCTTGTACAATTGCTAGATTCATCTATCCCTCACCAGGCTAAATTGTTGAAACATGTATAAAGAAAAAGATGAAGATTGATGTATTGACTTGTAGAATTTTGCCTTACAAAGCTGGCATTATTGAAGTTTAAAGCTATTTCGTTCTATTTTCCGAACGTAAGGTGGGATATTAAATCTATGCTCATGATTGTTTTGTGGTTATAAAATGGAGTTAGATCATGAATGTTGTTATGATAAAATAATTCTCAGCTATTGCTAGTAATGACTAGAGTACATTCAATTTGAGCTAAATTAGAGTTGAGCATCAAAAGAATTGAATATATGAAACTTAATGAGAGATTTATACTAGCATATTTTGCAAGAATGTCCTGTTCTAGTATCATCTTGTTAAAGAGCTTTGTTCTAATATGGTGGCTCCTGCACTAGGCTTTTCCTAGATCAAGTAGTTGCAATCTTGTTTAGATAATAGAAACATGATGAAATGAATTAATATGTTCCTTTTGAAAAAGTTATAAATGGATATGAGAATATGATAATTCTTGTTAGGAGTGTACTACTCGATGTTAGCTTTGATTGTGCATGACGTGGTTTGATGAAAATCTTGAATGTTCTACAAATAAAAGAATTTAATGACTTCCATGATAGTATCTAAATCAAAAGCTTTGGAATTTGCGTATCGACCTTTTAGACCTCATGACTTAGGTGGTAGCTGAAATTATTTTGAGTAAACCGGCGTGGAGAAGTTTTATCGTTCTTAAAAGATTTATGAGTTGTGGTCTTCAAATCTCTTTCGTTGGAATTGACAAGGTAATATCGTAATCGAAGACGGTTGTTCTCTTTGTTAAAAGAAAGATTGCGGAAAAAAAAATTATTTGAGGTTGGAGTCAAGTTGTGTAACTGTTAGAGGTGTGTTTGACTTCCTATTTTCACCGCATAAGAGTTTCTTGAGTTTAAAATGGCAATGTCGTGTTTTATCGGTTGATATTTGATATTTCCTCCTTGAGGGCATGTGCCATCAACTGTGATCTTGTATTGTGTTTTCAAGATTTTCGCCATTACCCTTGGTCGGGTGGTTATTATGACGATAATGCCTTCCTATGTGCTGAAATTTACTCTTTTATGTCTCTTCTAAGAAAGGGGTAACCGATTTGGGTTGCAAGCCCTTTTAGAATTTGTATGGCAACTGGTAGGTGTGGTTATGTGTTTGATTTGGGTGAGATTATGGGTATCAAGTTGTTTGACAACCTTGGAGTGATAAATTGATTCTGTCGAATAATTCTTGGTGAGAACTTGATTTAAAGAAGATGTTGTCCTTGGGGCTAACTAGTTATATTATTACAACTAGAAGAACCTATAATAAATTATGGTTCAAGAGTGTTACGTTCATTTTGCTGGAACGTTGGAATTATTGAAAGTATGAGAATCTTGATCAATTTTATTGGAGCATCATGATTGGGTACTTTGCAAGGATTAGTAGGATGATTATGATGATGTAGTTAATGAGTTTATAATTGTGAAGAAGTCGGACAGTTATGGGAATTTTTGGGATAGTAGAAATTGTTGAAATTATTGCCATGTATGACTTGGGTTCGATGAGTAACCCTCCAAGAGTTAGAATTGTTCTACGATAATCGGGTTGAGAATATGTTTTTATATAGTTGTTAATGATTGAGCATGGTTGATTGTGAAAATTTTAGTCACCAAAATTCGAGAGTCTTTGTATCAGTTATATCGAAGTACAAGTATAGGAACCCTAGGGTGGGAAATTTTGGTTTTTTGTGATCTATGCTAGGACCTTGGAGGCTAATGATGTGGTGTGAGAATAGTGGAATGGGTGGATTCTAAATAGTGTGATGAACCATGATAATATCTTTCGGGTATAGTAAATGAGTGGGTGGGCTGAGAATTCCATGATTGTTTATCCTTAAAGAATTGTGGTGAAGAGATTGTGGGTGAAACCAATGATGAGGTGTATTGGAAATTATTCTTTAAAATAACCGGTGGGTAGAGGAGTTGACTAGAGTATGTTATTGTAAGAACAATAGAGTCCCTCTACAAAAGAGAGGTGGATGCACTCGTTGCGAACTTAAAGGAAGTGATCTGGTGTGGTATGGGATGATTTGGAATCTCGTGATTCAAGAGGAAGTTTATTCCTAAAAATATGTATATGTATATATATATATATTTTTTTTTCTTGGGTAGCAAAGTGCTCTTTTGATTCTTGGTTGAGCTATGTGATGAAAGCAAGATTCTCTTGTGGTTTGAAGTTGACCTTAAGTTGGCTTGTGCGGTTTTTTTTTTGGTTCGGAAAAAAAACATATATATAAGGGACGGGTTGGACATTTGAGTGATTCCCCTTTTGACGTATGTGTTGCTTATTTGCTAACTACCTACTTGAATGTGGAGAGGTTTTCGTATTGAATCCTCATTTTTTTTATTCTTTTGATTTGACCCTTTTGGAGGGGAGTTGGTGATGTGTGGTTGCGATGAGAATTCTTTACTTTCAGTTGAACTTTATTTTGTGAAAGAGTTGGCATACCACTCGGACTTTCTAGAACCTAGGCGCGAGGTGCAAGCACCGAGAAATAAAACTTTAAAAGTATCGTCAAGATGCTTTGGTCACAGCAGACAAAGGAGAGAGGCAACTTGGAAATTGGAGTCTCGCAAGTGTGAGATTTACTCGCAACAAGTGTGCGTTAATATGATCAAGTTTACTTGTGATAAACCCTTAGTGTAAGCACGGAAAGAATTGGGTCGAATTACATTTAAGGGGTAGAATGTAATACCCCGAAAACGATTCGAGAGATAGTCTATTAATTGGAGGGAGAGACCTTTTAGAAAAGAATTAAATAATAATTTTAGTGGGGATTTCTGAAAATTTGGCAACTGGGCACAGGCTTTGGCCTGTGGAATCGACCACGAGGGGAGGGCTCCCACCCTCCCCAACCCTAGCTGCTCCCACCCTCCCCTTGCGCCTCCCTTGCCTTGGGCAGCCGCCACCCTCCTCATTGCGCCCCTCCCTCCAGCAGCCTCCTCCCTCTCCTCCATTGTTGGTGAAGAAGATTCCGGTGCTACCGATTGAGCGGAGAAAGGAGATCAAGCGCAAGACGACGATTGATCCGGAGAAAGGAGATCAAGCGCAAGACGACGATTGGATCCGGAGGAAGGAAGAATAGAAGGAAAAGAGGAAAAAAGAGAAGAGGTGAAATTTGGGAGGAGATCTTCGTGTTCTTCATCCATTCGTCAAGGGAGGAGGACGGATTCCTGGTTGCACCTTCTACTCATCCTCCGTTTCGCGTGGTTAAGGCAAGTATAATGATGGTTAATGATTGATGGTGTGGATTATTGATGTTTGATGAATTGTTGATGTTTGATGCATGGATGATATTTGATCTAAATTGTGAGTGTATGTGTTCATGATATGATAATGATATGTTGATATCGTTTATGGTCGATTGCATTTGAAAGTGATTATGAGAATTTATGATGTATGGATATGGTGAATGCAATTTTTATTTTATTGAGACATTCACATATATGCATCATGCCGATATATTGAAGTCTTGGTCACGAGATGACCAAGCGCCGAGGTCCCC
This sequence comes from Bonia amplexicaulis, assembly GCA_036346245.1. Taxonomy (NCBI): domain Eukaryota; kingdom Viridiplantae; phylum Streptophyta; class Magnoliopsida; order Poales; family Poaceae; genus Bonia; species Bonia amplexicaulis. The sequence continues at coordinate 7,630,589 of CM070766.1, forward strand.
GTCATGTTGATGTTATGACGGGCTAAAGGTCCCCATACTTGTGGAGTATGGGCAATTGGTCCCTGCCGGATAGTGCGGGCATGGGTGTGCATTGACGGATGCACACTCCGCGTTACGGTAAAATGCGAAGAGAAGAGATAAAGAGATTTTGGTCATATTGCATAGCATGTTTCATTATATGATTGATGGATAAATTTGTGAGATGATGTTCATGATTGTTCTTGTTCTCGCTTATTATATTTCTTTGAGTCTTTGTACTCACTCTTCTTTGTCGTTGTTGTTTGTTGATTGTTTTAGGTACTTTCATGAGGACAGCATGCATGGGAATAAAGGAGGATTAGCGTTGTTGCACTTTCACGAATTATCCACCATAGAAGAAATAGAGAACTTTCGACATTAATTATTCTTTTGCTAGAGTGGTAATTGTTTTATGACTGCTAGGTCTAAAATGTAATAAAGGTTTAGAACTTTTTTTATATTGCTTCTGCGCTTTGGTTAAGCTTGATAGTAGTTTTATTTATTACTAATTACAATGCTTATGATTATTTATACCTCTTGATTATAATTGTTAGCACTCAGTTTTAGTCAATAAACAAAGGAGACTCTGCCGAAATTTTGTAGTAAGCAACTAGTTAGATTTGTTTTATGGTTAGTTTAGTAGCATTTCAGGCCAATGTTTGGCTGGGGTGTTACACGCAGCCACCAGGGGAGGAAGAGGGCAGGGGGGGTGCGGCTGGATTGGGGGAAAGGAGACGGCCCCTAGGGTTAAAAGAAAAGGGGGAAGAGTTAGGGTGGGGTGCGGCCAAGGTGGGGGTGGCGCACCCCCTTGGGCCCTTGGCCCAAGGGTGGTTGGCCCACCTCCCAAGCTGCCCAAATCTGAATTTTAAAATAATTTTTAATATATTTTATTCCTTTTCTAATGTTCTATAATTTACATTTTTCCCTTCCCGTGATTTACCGAAAAACCGGTGATTCATTAAAAACTTTCGCTGTAACGACGCTCGGGATATTACAAATATTGACATGACTTGCATCATCCTTGGATACCTTTAGCTAGACTATGATCTTGGATAACATGACATGCTAAGAAATTCGACTAATTTTTAGATTATGACTTATTCTTAGCTTGTTTATACATGCATTGTCATGATCTCGATATCATTCTATGTTATTATGGCTGTAGGATCAAGGATACCGACTAGAGGGGGGTGAATAGGAGGTTTAAAAATTTTCTTGTCTACTTAAATAATTTTCAACAATTCCAATAGCAAGAATGTAATACAATTAAGTCTACACAATTCTAGTCAAGTAAGCAATAATGATAGCTCTAAATAAAGACAAGGATCTCAACTATGCTAGCAAATAAGAGCTAGTAAAAGACAAGTAAGAAATGAACACAATTACGTTTTTACCGTGGTACTCGGAAACTTGTCGGTTCCCCTAATCCACGTTGAGGTTAGCCCGAATGAATCGAACCGGCTCCACGAATTAAGCCGAAACACCTCAATCACTAGTGGTAGCTCTTCCCCGCTCTGGGTAGGTGAGCTCCAACCTTCACAAGAAAACCGGGTCTTCTCACAATCTCCTTTGAGAAGATCACCGATCAAAGCTCCTCCCAATCGTCCAGGTGTCGGCAAACACCAAGAGTAATAAACCAAGAGCTTCGCTTGATTGCAAACAAGTGTCAAGGATCAAACTAATGAATGCTATGCACTTTTTGCTCAACCACCTCAAATATGTGCTCAAGAGAGAAAAGAGGTGTGGAGTGAATGCTCAATGCTCAAAAATGGTCAATAGGGTGTCTAACCTATGTCCTTGAGCAGTGGTACGGGTATTTATACCTTCCACCTACCAAAACTAGCCGTTTGGAACAAATTCCAAAAATCAAGACAAAGCGGTACTACCGCTGTTCCACACCCCGTACTACCTTCCATATCGACCGACGAGCGGCTATGTCAGTGCCTCTGCAGTGACCGTTGGATTGTCGGCGCGGTACTACCGCCGTTGTAAATTACGGTACTACCACTCGCTGGTAGTTCCGCAAAGTCGGCGCGGAACTACCGCTCAAACCGAACTCCAAAAGTCTAAGTTTGGTGCTCTCTGGAAAAAAGGCTCCGCTCACCCTCCGGAACTACCTGTGTCCGGTAGTACCGCTCTGGCAGTGGAACTACCGCTTCCTCAAAAACTCGAAATGCATCCGGAGGGTGCTCTCGGAAAAAGGGTCCGCCGGGATCCGGAGCTTCGATCGTTGGTAGTTCGATTTTTCACGGAACTACCGCTTCACGGTAGTACCGACGTTGAAATTTTCGGAACTACCGCTCGTCCAGACAGAGCAGAGTTTTGGCTTTTTAAACAGATTTTCAAGTATGCATGATCCTAGCTTGATCCATGTGGCACATAAAATTTGCTATCAAGTTACTTGCCATGATTCCTCTTTATGGTACGATTATTTAACCTATAATCCGGTCTTACACCTTTTCTCCTAAGACCGGTAAAAATAAAAGAGGATCCTACTTTACATATACCTTTGTCTTGAGCCATTTTGACCTTCACAAATAATCTTTGGCATGCATCTTGTCACCCGTAAGTGGACTTAACCTTTAAAACTCATTAAAAATGTTAGTCTCATATTCACATAAATTCATTAATTACCAAAACCATTTTTAGTGGCCTAGATGCTTTCAATCTCTCCCTTTTTGGTAATTGATGACAACATATCTTAACTGTGAGAGACAATGTTTTGAATATACTACCCTTTTAAAGTTGTATATTATTTTGACTTTAAAAGAGATTAATTTTTCCAATAGTCATTCATTTTGGCAATGTGAATTACTTCTTTTAAAATCAAGGCGAGGGGAAACTCCCCCTAAACATGTGCATATAATTTTTGGAAGAGTAGAGGACATCACATATGAGACAAGATGCATGAGACAAAGAAATAGCATATCATGGATATGAATAAACATACGAGATAAATAGTCATTACATCCCATAAACATCCAAGCAACAAGAGTAAACAACATTCATTACAAATATATAAAATAGCATTTGCCCAAAAGTAAGTCCATCTTCTGGTCCCACTAAACCCAAAAGCCCAACTTCCCAACTAGTCACTCTTCTCCCCCTTTGGCATCAAGTACCAAAAAGAGCTACTCCTAAGGTGCAGAAGGAGAAGGACCACGGCGGCGTCGGCGAGTGTAGCGCTGGGGCGACGGAGGCTCAGATAGGGACTGCTCGATGACTGAAAATCTGCCATCAAGAGAGGTCATCCTCTCATCAACGGTGTCCATTCTGGAGGAAAGGGTAGCAAATCCCTCAGCCTGAGAATCTCGCATCTGAAGGAGAGTGGCGTAGATCTGAGAGAGAGAGGCCACATCAAATTGAGATCTTCGCTGGAGTTCTTTGCTCTGGCTGCTGGGCGCTGCCGATGACCCCGCCGCGGGTCGATCGCCGAGCTCGAGAAGAAGTGGGAATGGGAGGCTCAGGTCTAGGCTTGTATGGCTTGTGCCTCTTGTTGTAGCTGCCTCTGAAGTCAAATTTGGTCTCAATCAGGGCAAAGATGTAAGGCGCGTAGTTGATGTGCTTGATCCTGTCATTCTTGGAGGAGGCAATCTCCCTGATGATCAAGTCCACAACATCAAATTTTTGTCCCTTCATGATGTAGTCAATAAGATTCCATGCATGTCCTCGAATGGCATCAAAGTTCCCACTCTTAGGAAAAATGGTGTGGTTGATAATCCTATTGACAATACTGGGAATAGGAAGCAGCCCAACCAAAGTGCCAGGGACGAATTTCTCACCAGTGTTGTAGTAGGTGGAAAAAGCGGAGATATCAAGGGCTGGCTTGTCATAAACCTTCTCATAAGCACTCAGCTCAGTCCTCAAAGCAAGCTCAAACTCATGCTTGGTCGCTTCTAGATGTCGGCAAACAGTCATCCAGGTGAGATGCTGAAAATCAGGAGATATGTGGACTGTGGCATAGAACTGACGGATTATCTCCTCATTGTAATCCGCCTGTAAAGTCGCCAACTGATGCAGCCCAGCCCTCTGAAATAACCTGAATGTCCCATCATACTTGTCAATGGTGCCTAAGTGGTCCCAATCCACCCACTTATGCTCAGCGAACTGTTTGTTCTCGCCATACAGCTGATCAAAAGTCTGTTCCTGAAATCTGGTATGGAACTTTGGATTGATAGAGTTGGAGGGCAGTTCATACTGATTTCTATGACGCAGCCTGGCATAGTCCTCAGCGGAGATCTTCCTTAGATCAATTTGGGGATCCTCCCTCTCAGTGAGGTCCTCCTCAGACTCCTCCATGGGAGAGCTAATCTGCTGCTCAGGTTCTTCCTCTGAATCTGAAGCATGGGTGTAACACCCCAGCCTAACTTAGGCCCGAAATGCTACTAAAAATCCACAATATAACAACAACTAATATAAATTACCTAAAAATTTCGGCATAATCTCCTTTGTTTATTAACCAGATAACAGTTCCAATAAGTATGAATAGCACAAGTTCTAAATAATGAACGGAAAGATAATATCAAATGGTACTAAGTCTTTATTACATTTAATCTGATGAAATATAAACTGAACCAATTAAGCTAACAAGCCAACAAGATTATCATGACTGTCTTTATTTCTTATTGAAGGAATAGTGCACGTGCAACGAAACTAATCCCTTTTTGATCCCATGTATGCCATTATCACATTGGTACCTAAAACAAATAAACAAACAGCAAGAGTGAGTCCAACGACTCAGCAAGTATATCAACATCAATAACAATGATCATTAACTGACAAGTTAAACAATTAACATAGAACATCATGCTATACAATATGATCAAAAGCTCCTCTTTCTCATCTCTTTCGCATTTTACCGGTAATGCGGAGTGTGCATCCGTCAATGCACACCCATGCCTGTACCCTCTCAGTGCAGGGACCATTGCCCACACTCCGCAAGTGTGGGGACCTCGATGCTTGATCACCACATGACCAAGACTTCAACAATTCTCAATATGATGCATATATGTGAATGTATCAACAAGATAACGTGCATTCACCATACTACGCATCAACCAATCTCATAAATGCCATAATGTAAACAGAACATAAATAGCATTCTCAATTCATCACTTACTCATACTCACAATTTAAACAATCATGATTCAACCATCATCCAAACAATTCAAGAAATCCATAAACATACAGATTTTCACATCATAAATATATACTTGCCTCAACCGCGAGAAAATGAAGAACGCGTAGAAGGCACAACCCCCGGAATCTGCTCTCCTCCTGAATATTTAATTAATAATTACTAACATAACAGTAATGGGTTTCTAGATACAAAATATCAGCAACCCCAATTACCCCAACAATTTATCTCAAATAAATCCCCAACTCCCCTCGGCCAAATCTGCCCATCCACAGACAACCGACTTCAAAAATTCATAACTTCCAGTACGTAAATCCAATTAAGCATTCCTGAACTCTCTGGAAAGATAATTAAATTATCTAAATAAACGTAGTTGGTGAGCCTTCCAGATTCTGCCGTTTTCTACCCGAACAAAACCCTTTTCTAAAACATCAACAATCACGTCGGACTCTCTGGACAGCGCACTAAAACGATCATAACTTCCACCCAGAAACTCGGAATCCGGACTTCTTTACCTCTATGGAAAGCTAAGAAACGTATCTACAACTTTTCCAATTTGAAGTACTCCTGAATCGCCACAATTCCCGTCGCACAAACCGATCTACTAAAATCTTTCGAGAACTACCCAGATCTGCAGAACAGCAGCACTAGAAAATTCATAACTTTCGCTACACAAATCCGAATCACGTGCTCTTGTACTCCCTGGAAAGATAATCACATCCTCTACAATTTTATAGAAGGGGTCCAGACCTGAATCCCGACGAATCTACCCCAAAACTACCGACTAACAACTTCTGTCCCGGCAGCCCAGAAAACCGACGAATCTAACTTGATTAAAAAACTCATCTAGAGATTAACAGGGATTACCCTTGACGACACGACGACGAACACATCGACGAACACACCCGCGATCTCCTCCTTTCCCTTCTTCTTCCTTGGTCTCCCGATCCCACGGCGCAACGGAGAGGAGGCGGCGCTGCAGGGAGACACCGGGGCGGCGCGGCGCTGCAGGGAAACACCGGGGCGGCGCAGCAGCAGCAGGGCGGCGCTGGGGCGGCGTTGATGAGGACATCACTTCTTCGGATATACACAACACTCCTCCACTTGATATTCAAGGACCAATCACTAGAGCTCGCGCCCGACAATTGAATTTGGAAAAATTGCTCCCTTGCCCCAAAGTTTAATGGCGTTTGCTCAAATGCCCCATGATGTCTCACTGACATGCGGGTCCAGGGCCCACATGTCAGTGAGACATCATGGGGCATTTGAGCAAACGCCATTAAACTTTGGGGCACATGAGCAAATCCCCCATTGAATTTACATGTGAGCTCGTTCCTAAGTACTTCTTTTTGTTCATTTGAGAATCGATTACTACCTAATGATTTAATTATGATTAGGAACCATGGAGAGGATCAAGAAGTACTTGGAGAAGGGCTACGAGGCACACGAGTCCAGCAAGGGTGGTCGAATCATGTTGGATGTCCAACTCAAGCCCACTTCGAATCCAATTCGGAGTCCAGGACCAGGCCGCACTAAAACGGACGCCCAGATCGCATCCGGACTCCGTTTTGGACGTTCCACATATGTATGGAAAGCTGAGAAGATAAACTTTCCAATGGCTCTGGTCTCATATCAAAATTCCTTCTGAGTCAACGGGAATCGTCGAAACAAGTGGACGTCCAGAATCTATCAGGGTGCTGTGACACCGTCTTTTGGGCCGTTCGCTTTGTATCGTGTTGGAGTCCATTAAGGACGCGCCCAGGGTTTTGCACGCCTTACTCCTTTATATACAGCCGCCACCCCCACCATTAGGGTTGGGTTTTACTTAGATTAATTCTGTCTTTGAACAGTTTCGCCGTCATCGGTTTGTGAAACCCCAAACTTTCGAGTGCTTCATCAATATATCTGCAATTTGGTTGTGTTCTTCCTCGTTCTTGCTTGTGTTCTTCGATTCGCAGGCGAGGATTAGCCTTCTTGGCAAGGTCAACCGGGCAGCGCACGGTTGATAACCTGAGGAGACGTGGTGCTGCGATTGCGGGGTTCGGAACGTGTCGTTCGGAAGCCAGATCGATTTGTGTCGCGCCTCCACCAAATCGAACATACCAGAACCTGTTGGAAGATCGGGACCCCGTTCCCATCAAGTGGTAATCAGAGCTTCAGGTGTTCCTCCAGGTTCGAGTTACCCCTCCTTTGTTATTTTCGGTTTCGTCCTAGAGTTCATGAAAAAGCCCTACAAAAAATTGTAGTCATAGGTTGTTTCCTGTCCTAGATCTCGTTTAGCCTTTGCACAAGTTGATTCCAGAGTCCGTAGTGTTGAGTTTGTGTCCTTAGTCGAGTTGTGTTGCTGGTTTAGATCGTGTTTTGTTCGAGTTGTATTCCTTCCGCTACCACCCTTCAAACCCTAGCCGTCACCCATCGCGTTTTCCACCCTCTGCTTTTTGTTTTCCCACCCATATCCCACCCTCTGTTAACCCTCTGTTGGCGTCATCCATCACGTCTCGTGATCACACCGAATCATCCCCACCTTTCCCGAGCTTCCGCCACCAGATTCCACAAATTCCTCCACCCGATCTTCGTTTTCACCCCACAAGAACATAACTTGGAGGTCCATCTTCAAACGGCCATAACTTTTGCATACGGACTCGAAATCAGTTGCTTTTTTTTGAAATTGGGTGAAATTAAATTTTACATCCGAATCTCCCCAACTTCGTCGGGTTCGACGAATTTATTTTCCTGAAATTCGGCCTGAAAGTGTAGTACTCGCTCAAACTGAATCACCGAATTTGCAAGACATTCATTAATTTCGTAGGCCACTCCTTACATCCGATTGAGTTGCAACTTTGTGTGGTTCCTATTTCGTGCTCGCTCTGTGAAAAAATATAAAAAATACAAAAAAGAAAAATTCGGCTATAGTAGAGAGAGAGAGAGTGCTATCCATAGTCGCAAACAAAAAAAAAGAAGAAGAAAAAAAAAGAGAAAACAGAGCACAGTTTTAGGTGCCAACAATTTATTTGTTTTGTGCTTATGCTGAATTGAGCTTCTCAGTGCCTGGCCATCTTTGTTGCTGTCGTTGCTTTCATATTCTGTTCGTGACTCCTTGTTCATCATCTCATACTTGATATAGGACACATTTAGGCCAGCAACTAGGACCATACTTTGGACATTTATTCAGCATTACTATCTCGTTATTGATTTGTGTTCCACCGACATATTTGGCCTTCCAAACTCCATATATCTACTTCTGGATAGCACAGTTTTGACCTTGCAATCGTACCCACGCTCGACAAGGTATCACAAACCAGCCACCGGTTGTACCATCCACTGCTTTCGTAAGCACACTTGTAAGAGCTTGGTAAGCCACTTCCTTTGCGGGTTTCCACTTCCCTTCCTTTGTAGTTGATAGGGATCATCCTTTTGTTTTCCTGTATTTCCCTAACCATGGCAGAAACGAAGAGGACGGGACACCGGTCGATTTCAACGAGTGTGTTAGTCGCGCCGCTACAAGCTGCGCTCGACAAACAAAACGCTTCACTCACCGATCTCGGCGAGATTGGACACCATCGTCGCCGCCATTACCCGCTTGAACACCACGGAAGGCATTGAGCGGGTGGAGCGGCGGATGGCGACCTCACCGGTCGGATGGACACATTGGAGGCACGTCTACCACACGTCAATGATGGCCATCATCATGATGACGCCACAGAGTATGATGCAGATGGCAACATTGATCGGCGGGCGACACAAGATGCACGACTACGTCGTCGTCTTCAAAGAAACCGACATGGTATGGGAGGTAATAACCGAACCGTCATGGTAACGACGACCCTTTTGCTAAAGTGAAGTTTACCATTCCATCTTTTTCGGTCTTTATGATGCTGAAATATATCTTGATTGGGAGATGACGGTGAGAGCGAAGTTTAACTCTCACTTAGTTCCCGAGCAACATAGAGTTAGACAAGCTACTAGTGAGTTTAAGGACTTTGCTATTATCGGTGGAATGAACTAAGTACCATGCGCTACAACCCGATACATGGGAGCGCTTAAAAGAAGCTATGCGTAATCGTTTTGTTCCTCCCTCATATAAACTTGAATTGAGAAAAAAATTGCAGCGCTTAGAACAAGGTGATAGTTCTGTTCAAGACTATTATCTTGAGCTTCAAAAGGGTATGGTGCGTTGTGGGGTTGTTGAGGACACGGAGGATAAGATTTGTCATTTCTACGGGGTTACTGGCGTGAAATTCAGGACATTGTTGATTATAAAGAATTTACTCATCACAACCGGTTGTTCCACCTTACTATGCTTGCAGAGAAAGAATTGCAGGGACACACAGAATCAACTAAGGCACGCACCGGACGACCCTTCTACACCCGCGAACGACTACATCGACGGGACTGCCCAAGTCTTCTTCGAGTTTTCGTTATCCTCCACCACCTGTGAACAAGATAGCAGCAGCGCCACCAAGCCACTTTCCACGACACACCTTGTAGATTCTTCAAAAATTCTTTGCGTGGTCCGGACAAGAGTTCTTCTTCCGTGGCTTCAACGGGCCGCTCCTCGGCATTGATGCCACCTGTCATGGACTTGGTCATGTGCGTAAGAATTGCCCTAGCCAACGGGCATACATCGCCACGAAGATGGAGGCTACATCGACGCCGGATATCGAGGAGGATGATGATGTTCTGCGCCACCGACGACAATGGCGGTGGTGATGACGACCTCGTCCTTGGTGGGGCGTCCACAGCGACGCTACGGAGCATCATTGTGCAGCGAGTCCTCAGCACGCAGGTACAACAACCCGATAAACTTCAACGCCATAATTTGTTTCAGACCTTCTTTGCAATCAAGAACCGGCGTGCATGTGTCATCATTGATGGAGGAAGTTGCAACAACTTGGTGAGTTCTGATTTGGTCAAGAAGCTTGGCTTGACCACGCGACCGCATCCACATCCATACCATATTCAATGGTTAAATGACTCGAAAAGCTAAGGTAACACAAACATGCCGAGTCCATTTTCCATTGGTGCTTATGTTGATCATGTTGATTGTGATGTGGTTCCCATGCAAGCATGCTCTCTTTTATTGGGTCGACCTTGGGAATTTGATAATGATGCTTTACACCATGGTAGTAGTAACACATACACTTTTATGCATAAGAAAAAGAAAGTTACTTTACTGCCTTTGACCCCAGCTGAAATTATAGAGGCCGATAGGGCGAGAGTGCTGCTAATGATCCAAAGGAACATGATAAATCTGAAAACAGCAAGTAACCCATTTGAAAAATTCTGTTATGCTTGCCACAAAATCAGACCTTGCTGCAATTGATGATGTTAATGATACATGCTATGCTTTTGTGTGCAAAGATGCTTTATTTTCTCTTGATAATATGCCTTGCACTTTGCTCGCTCTGTCACTAACCTTTTGCAGGAGTTTAGAGATGTTTTCCCTGATGAGATACCTCCAGGACTTCCACCCATTCGAGGGATTGAGCACCAGATTGATTTGATTCCTGGAGCGAGCTTGCCAAACCGTGCGGCGTACAGGACCAATCCCGAAGAGACTAAGGAGATTCAGCGCCAAGTCCAAGACCTTTTGGACCGTGGGTACGTACGTGAGAGCCTTAGTCCTTGTGCTGTTCCTGTTCTTTTGGTTCCCAAAAAAGATGGTTCTTGGCGTATGTGTGTAGATTGTAGAGCCATTAACAACATTACTATACGGTATCGTCATCCTATTCCTAGGCTAGACGACATGCTTGATGAGTTGTGTGGTGCTATAATTTTCACAAAGATTGACTTGCGTAGTGGATACCACCAAATAAGAATGAAACTTGGCGATGAATGGAAAGCGCTTTTAAAACTAAGTTCGGCTTGTATGAGTGGTTAGTCATGCCTTTTGGTTTAACTAATGCACCTAGCACTTTCATGAGATTAATGAACGAGGTTTTACGTCCTTTCATTGGCAAATTTGTGGTCGTTTACTTTGATGATATCTTGATTTATAGCAAGTCCATGGATGAACATTCGACTCACTTACGTGCTGTTTTAATGCTTTGAGAGATGCACGTTTGTTTGGTAACCTTGAGAAGTGCACCTTTGCACGGATCGAGTCTCTTTCTTGGCTATGTTGTGACTCCACAGGAATTGAGGTTGATAGAGCCAAGGTGGAGGCGATATGGAGTTGGCCCACGCCCACGACAGTCTCCCAAGTGCGGAGTTTTCTTGGCCTTGCAGGATTTTATCGCCGCTTTGTCAAAGAATTCAGCACCATTGCGACACCGTTGATTGAGTTGACAAAGAAGGAGTTGTGTTCCATTGGGGCCATCACAAGAGGAGTCCTTTATTCTTTTGAAGGACAAGCTTACGACGCACCATTGCTCCAACTTCCGAATTTTGGTAAGACTTTTGAACTCGAATGTGATGCTAGCGGAATTGGTATTGGTGGTGTTTTGATGCAAGAAGGCAAACCTGTTGCCTACTTTAGCGAAAAATTGAATGGTCCTGTTCTTAATTATTCCACGTATGATAAAGAATTGTATGCTCTTGTTCGTTCTTTAGAGATGTGGCAACACTATTTATGGCCTAAAGAATTTGTCATTCATTCCGATCATGAATCACTTAAGCATATTCGTAGTCAAACCAATTTGAATCGTAGACATGCTAAGTGGGTTGAATTTATTGAATCTTTTCCTTATGTCATTAAACACAAGAAAGGGAAGGATAATGTGATTCTTGATGCTTTGTCTCGACGCTATACCATGTTGTCTCAACTTGATTGTCGCATTTTTGGTCTTGAAACTATTAAAGAACAATATGCTTTTGATGATGATTTTAAGGATGTGTTGTTGCATTGTAAAGAGGGTCAAACATGGAATAAATTCGTGATCAATGATGGTTTTTTGTTTAGAGCTAACCGCCTATGCATTCCAGTTGGATCCGTTCGTCTTTTGTTGTTGCAGGAGGCGCATGGAGGCGGATTGATGGGACATTTGGTGCTAAGAAGACGGAGGACGTTCGACCACACACTTCTTTTGGCCAAAGATGAGGCGAGATGTTGAGCGGTTTGTGGCTCGCTGCACTACATGTCAAAAGCTAAGTCTCGCTTGAATCCACATGGTTTATATATGCCACTTCTGTTCCTTCTATTCCGTGGGATGATATTTCTATGGACTTTGTTTTAGGGTTGCCCAGGACTAAGAGGGGAGAGATAGCATTTTGTTGTTGTGGATCGTTTTCTAAGATGGCTCACTTTATCCCATGTCATAAAACCGATGATGCCGTTCATATTGCTGACCTCTTTTCAAAGAGATAGTTCGTTTGCATGGTATGCCTTCTACTATTGTTTCGGATCGTGATGCCAAGTTCTTGAGTCACTTTTGGCGTACTCTATGGAACAAGTTGGGTACAAAGTTGTTGTTCTCTACGACATGTCACCCACAAACTGATGGCCAAACCGAGGTGGTGAACCGCACATTGTCTACCATGTTGAGAGCTATTTTGAAGAACAATTTAAAGCTATGGGAAGAGTGTTTGCCGCATGTTGAGTTCGCATATAATCGAGCGGAACACTCCACCACCAAGGTAAGTCCTTTTCAGGTAGTGTATGGATTCAATCCCGTGCCCTATTGATATTTTACCTTTGCCTACTAGTGAGAGAGTTCATAATGATGCTAAGGAGCGTGCTGATTTTATTCTCAAAATGCATGAGACTACTAAGGCAAACATTGAAAAGATGAATGAAAATATAGGATTCTTGGTAGTAAAGGTAGAAAGGAAGTTAAACTTGAACCGGTGATTTTGTTTGGTTGCACTTGCGAAAGGATAGATTTCCTGAGTTAAGAAAGTCAAAATTGATGCCTAGAGCTGCTGGTCCTTTTATGATAGTTGAGAAGATAAATGATAATGCATATAAACTTGAGTTGCCTCCCGAGTTTGGGGTTAGTCCCACCTTTAACATTTCAGATTTGAAGCCATGCTTGGGAGAAGAAGATGAGACTGAGTTGAGGACAACTCCGCTTCAAGAGGGGGAGGATGATGAGGACATCACTTCTTCGGATATACACAACACTCCTCCACTTGATATTCAAGGACCAATCACTAGAGCTCGCATACCGACAATTGAATTTACATGTGAGCTCGTTCCTAAGTACTTCTTTTGTTCATTTGAGAATCGATTACTACCTAATGATTTAATTATGATTAGGAACCATGGAGAGGATCAAGAAGTACTTGGAGAAGGGCTACGAGGCGCACGAGTCCAGCAAGGGTGGTCGAATCATGTTGGATGTCCAACTCAAGCCCACTTCGAATCCAATTCGGAGTCCAGGACCAGGCCGCACTAAAACGGACGCCCAGATCGCATCCAGACTCCGTTTTGGACGTTCCACATATGTATGGAAAGCTGAGAAGATAAACTTTCCAATGGCTCTGGTCTCATATCAAAATTCCTTCTGAGTCAACGGGAATCGTCGAAACAAGTGGACGTCCAGAATCTGTCAGGGTGCTGTGACACCGTCTTTTGGGCCGTTCGGCTTTGTATCGTGTTGGAGTCCATTAGGACGCGTCCAGGGTTTTGCACGCCCTTACTCCTTTATATACAGCCGCCACCCCACCATTAGGGTTGGGTTTTGCTTAGATTAATTCTGTCTTTGAACAGTTTCGCCGTCATCGGTTTGTGAAACCCCAAACTTTCGAAAGTGCTTCATCAATATATCTGCAATTTGGTTGTGTTCTTCCTTGTTCTTGCTTGTGTTCTTGATTCGCAGCGAGGATTAGCCTTCTTGGCAAGGTCAACCGGACAGCGCACGGTTGATAACCTGAGGAGACGTGGTGCTGCGATTGCGGGGTTCGGAACGTGTCGTTCGGAAGCCGGATCGATTTGTGTCGCGCCTCCACCAAATCGAACATACCAGAACCTGTTGGAAGATCGGGACCCCGTTCCCATCAGGCGTGGCAGCAGCAGGGGCGGCGGCTGCAATGGGGTGGAGGCGCATGGGGGGTGGAGGCGCAAAGGGGAGGACGCGCAAGGGGGAGGGCTTTAGGGTTGGGAGGGGGCTCCCCTCTTGGGCCAGAAAAAAATCCCACCTAGGCCAAGGCTCAGGCCCAGGTTGTCCTAATTTTCGAAAACTCCCCTAAGACCTGGTTATTTTAATTCCTTTCGAAAAGGTCCCTCCTCCAATTAATAGACTATCTCTCGAATCGTTTTCGGGGTATTACATTCTACCCCCCTTAAACAAAATTCGACCCCGAATTCTTTCCGTGCTTACACTAATGGAAACAAAAAACAACCAACTAGCAATGAACACGCACCTGACGTGAACAACGCCGGGTATTGCTCGCGCATGCGAGACTCCAACTCCCAAGTTGCTTCTCTCTCAGTCTGCTGCGACCAAAGCACTTTGGTATAATTTTTTTTTCTAAATGCTTGCACCTCGCGCATAGGCTCTAGAAGATCCAAGTGGTTTGCCAACTTCCCGATTCTTGCTCCTCACATCTGCATAACTTTTCACCGCTCGGGCAACCAATGACTGCGCCGCCAAGGCCACTGTTCAACTTACGCACCAAAAACACTTGAATGGTGCAACTTTAATTCTTGAATGGTGGTGGTCTTACTCGTTGGTCAACGGTTTTAATGAAACCCACGCCGGATCTTTCAAGTTCTCCTCGATACCGAAGTCGTACAAAGCGCTGTGTATCCCACGCTAGAACCCAAGGTAGTCCTAGTGATACACAAACCCCTAAAACTTCGCAATTAACAAAAGCGATTAAATACACATCGGGTTATCATTCCCTTTTGTATCAACCCACACAATCTGCACAACACATAAATCTCGTGCTTTGCACTCTCAATCGTTCTCTTTACCTTAGCAATGAGTACTTCTTTTAACTATGGATGCACAAAAGTGCTCAAGGTAAACAAACTCTTTTACACACAGAATACAACTGAAAATAAGGGATTCTTATTGCAATCACGCATCACCCACTCCCCACCAAAGGGTCAAATCATAAAAGAAAATCGAGGATTCAACATAAGAACCTCTCCACCTTCCAAGTAGGTGGTTTGCAAATAAACAACACATACGTCAAAGGGGAATCACTCAAATGTCAAACCCGTCCATTATTTTTTTTCCTAAACCGGAAAAACCACACAAGCCAACAAAAAGTCAACTCATACCACAAAAGACTTTTCTCTCATCACGTAGCTCAAACAAGAATCAGAGAGCATTTTACTACCGATTTTTTTTCTTTTATGAATAAACTTCCTCTTGAATCACGAGGTTCCAAATCATCCCATACCATACTAGCTCAATTCTCTTAAATTGGCAACAACAACTCTATGTTCAAACCGAGTGCTTCCTACACACTTTTGTAGAGGGACTCTACTATTCTCATAATAACATACTCTAGTCAACTCCTCTACCCACATGTTACTTTAACGAATAATTTCCATTGCACCTCATCGTTATTTTCACCCACCATCACTTCACCACAATCCCTTAAGGATAATCAACTTGAAATTCTCAGCTCACACACTCATTTTACTACATCCAAAGGATACTATCAAGGAACATCATAATATTCAGAATCCACTCCTTTCACTATTTTCACACCACATCATTAGCCTCCAAGGTTCTAGTATAGAACATCCACCCAAATTTTCCATCTCTAGGGCTATTATGTATATGTACTTGATATATTTGACACAAGGCTCTCGAATTCGGTGACCAACATCTCCACAATCAACCATGCTCAACCCTTCGAACCACATGAAAACATAATCTCAACCTGATTATCTGTTGGAAGATTCTAACTCCTGGAGGGTTATTTTCTGAAGCCAAGTCATACATGGCAATAATTTTCAACAATCCTTACTATCCCAATAATTCCTGTAACGGTTGGGCTTCTTCACAGTTATAAACTCATTAACTACACCATCATAATCATCCTACTAATCCTTGCAAAGTACCCAATCATGATGCTCCAATAAAATTGATCAAGATTCCCATACTTGCAATAATTCTAACGTTCCAGCAAAATGAACGTAACACTCATGAACCACGACTAGGTTCTTCTAGTTGCAACAGTATTGTAATACCCCAGAAATTGTATAATTAATTGTATAATTAATAGAGAGAGGGACTTTTGTGAAATAATTAAATTTATAAGAGTTTTGAGGGGTTTTCTGAAAATTTAAGACAACCTGGGCCTAGGCCTTGGCCCAGGTGGGTTTTTCTTGGCCCAAGAGGGAGGGAGGCCACCTCTTAAAACCCTAGGCAGCCCCACCCCGCCTGCTGCCCCGCCCGTGCGCCCGACTTCTTCCGGTGCGCCGTCGCCGGCGTTCGTCGCTGTACCGCGTGGATCCGGAGGAAGGAGAGGAGGAGATCGCGGGCGGGTTCGTCATCGTGTTCATCGTCGTGTTCGTCGTCATGTTCGTCGACGTGTTCGTCGTCGTGTCGTCAAGGGTAATCCCTGGTAGTCTCTAGATGAGTTTTTAATCGATTTAGATTCGTCGGTTTTCTGGGCTGCTGGGACAGTAGTTGTTTCTCGGCGGTTTTGATCTAGTTTCGTCGGGATTCAGGTCTGGACCCCTTCTAGAAAGTTGTAGAGGGTTTAATTATCTTTCCAGGGAGTACAAGAACACGTGATTCGGATTTGTGTAGCGAAAGTTATAAATTTTCTAGTGTTACTGTTCTGCAGATCGGGTAGTTCTGGACAGAGTTTAGTAGATCGGTTTGTGCGACGGAAATAGTTGCGATTCAGGAGTCCTTCAAATTGAGAAAGTTGTAGATAAGTTTCTTAGCTTTCAATAGAGATAAAGAAGTCCGGATTCCGAGTTTCTGGGCGAAAGTTATGCCTGTTTTAGTGCGCTGTCCAGAGAGTCCGATGTGAATTAGGATGCTTTAGAAAAGGGTTTGGAGCGGTTAGTAAATGGCCGAATCGGAGAGTCTCCCCAACTAAGTTTTTGTAGATAATTTAATTATCTTTCCATAGAGTCCGAGAACGCTTAATTGGAGTTACGTACTGAAAGTTATGATTTTTGGAAGTCGGCTGTCTGTGGTTGGGCAGATTTGGCGAGGGAGTTGGGATTTAATTGAGATAAATTGTTGGGTTAATTGGGGTTGCTATTATTTTATATCTAGAAACCCGCTACTGTCACGTTAGTAATTATTAATTAAATATTCAGGAGGAGAGCGGATTCCGGGGGTTGTGCCTTCTGCGCGTTCTTCATTTTCTCGCGGTTGAGGCAAGTATATTTGTGATGTGAAAATCTGTGTGTTTATGGATTTGTTGAATTGTTTGGATGATGGTTGAATCATGACTGTTTAAATTGTGAGTATGAGTAAGTGATGAATTGAGAATGCTATTTATGTTCTGTTTACATTATGGCATTTATGAGATTGGTTGATGCGTAGTATGGTGAATGCTCGTTATCTTTTGATACATTCATATATGCATCATATTGAGAATTGTTGAAGTCTTGGTCATGCGGTGAACAAGATCGAGGTCCCCACACTTGCGGAGTGTGGGCATTGGTCCCTGCACCGAGGGTACAGGCATGGTGTGCATTGACGGATGCACACTCCGCGACACCGGTAAAATGCGAAAGAGATGAGAAAGAGGAGATTTTGATCATATTGCATAGCATGATGTTCTATGTTAATTGTTTAACTTGACAGTTAATGATCATTGGTATTGATGTTGATATACTTGCTGAGTCATTGGACTCACTCTTGCTGTTTGTTTATTTGTTTTAGGTACCAATGTGAGAATGGCATTTATGGGATCAAAAAGGAATTAGCTTCGTTGCACGTGCACTATTCCTTCAATAAGAAATAAAGACAGTCATGATAATCTTGTTGGCTTGTTAGCTTAATTGGTTCGATTTATATTCCATCGATTAAATGTAATAAAGACTTAGTATCATTGGATATTATCTTTCGTTCATTATTTAGAACTTGTGCTTTTCATGCTTATTTAAAGCGCCATCGGTTAATAAACAAAGGAGGTTATGCCGAATTTTTTTAGGTAACCTATATTAGTTGTTGTTTTATTGTGGATAGTTAGTAGCATTTCAGGCCTATGTTAGGCTGGGGTGTTACAAGTATAACTAGTTAACCCCAAGAACAACATCTTCTTTAAATCAAATCATCACCGAGAATTATTCGACAAAATCAATTTATCACTCCATGAATCTCAAACAACTAGACACCTGTAACACCCACAATTCCACCAAACCAATCACACAACCACACCAACCAGTTGCCATAGATAACCTAAAAGGGCTCGTAACCCAAATCGGTTACCCCTTTTCTTAGAAGAGGCAAGAAGAAGTAAATTCAACACATGGGAAGGTGTTACCAATCGCAATAAACACTAGACCAAGGGAAAAGCAAAGATCTTGTACAGCAAGCGTTAAGACCACGGTGAAGGCGCATGCCTCCTCGAGAAGAAAACATCAAATCTCAACCAATACGAATACAGTATTATCATTTGAGCTCAAGAAACTCTTAAGCGGCGAAAATAAGAAGTCAAACACACTTCACAAGGATTACACAACTTGACTTCAACCTCTAAAACTTTTATCAAACTTTTTCCTTTTAACAAAGAGAACAACCTTCTTTGATTACGGTATCACCTTAACAATTCCAACAAAGAAGAGTTGAAGGATTACACACATTAATTCTTTAAGAACTAATAAAACCCATCAACACGACACTTTGCTTAAAACAATTTCAGCTACCACATAAGTCATGAGATCAAAGATCGCATACACACTATCAAAACTTTTGATTTAAATAGTACCATGGAATTTATTCAAATTCTTCTATTTAATGAACCTTCAATATTACCATCATAACCACAAATTGACCAACATACTAACATCAGAATAGTACATTCTTAACAAGCATCATCTTATCCTCAACTCCCTTCATAAACTTTTCCAAAAGAAACATAAGAAATCACTTCATTATGTTTCAAATATCTAAATAAGATTGCAACTACTTAATCTAGGAGAACCTAGTGCATAAGCCACATAAATAGAACAAAGCTCTTAAACAAGATGATACTAGAACATGACAATCTTACAAAACATTCTAGCATAAATCTCTTACTAGATTTAGTATATTCAATTCTTGTGGATGCTCAACTCTAATTTAGCACAAATTAATTGTACTCTAGTCATTACTGGCAATAATTGATTATTATTTTATCACAACGGCATTCATGATCCTAACTTCATTTTACAATCATAAAACAATCATGAGCATAGATTCTGTATCCTACCTTACATTCAGAAATTAGAACAGGAATGACTTTAATCTTCAATAATACCGACTTTGTAAGACTAGATTATGCAAGTCTATACATCAACCTTCATCTATTTCTTTATACATATTTCAACAATCTAACATGGTAAAAGATAGATGAAACTAGCAATTGTGCATGCTCATAAAGTTTCTAATTAAAGACATATTAAATGTTAATATTAGCAAGGCAATATTCCAACACCCCCTTAGATAATTCAATTTATCCAACGTGATAGAATTCAAACAATCATAATAATCATTCTAATTATCTTTTGCACACTCCTCAATAATACCATGAGTTACTATCATGCATACACAAATTTTAATCATAGTTCTTCTAAAAACTATTACAGAGCAATATCAAATTAAACAACTACACTTCCAAGGATACTAGTAAAAAGAAATTAATTATCCACTACGCTAACACCTCAACTTGATAATTCATACCTTATGAATTAGTTTATATGATTACCTCCTTCCACTTAAGCATAGCAAAACACCATATAGGATTTTAACACTCTCTTTCAAAAAGAAGAGGAAAGACAAACTTCAATGCTCGAAATAATCTAAAAGAAATACATAGATCCAAGACTTTCACATATCAATGAGTTTTGCAACTCAAAACTTGCATTAATAGAGAAAATACCAAGCGAACCAATAAGTCATGATTCACAACAAGACAAAAGTCCCACGAAGGAACTAACCTTACAAATCAACAATAAGCACGGTAGCAAAGTATCTCAAGAGTCAGGAAAGAAACAATAAGCGCTTCAAGGAGCAGTAGAGACCAATTGCATACCCTCAACTGCAAGAACCACAATCTCAAAAGAAATTCATTAACTGCAATCAGGCAAGAATTGGCCGAAATCAACTTAAGGATAATAACCACTTTTCTAAGAAACTCACCCGCAACACCTGCAATTAAGTTACCTAAGGTAACTACATTGCTAATCCTCATACTACAAACAATGATATAATCTGGCAATGCCAAGGTAGCACATCACAACATCTACATCATATCATTGACTATTCTCAGTCATAACAGTCATACGAGCAAATCATAATCATACAAGATTATCAATAAGCATACAAGATTATCTCATAATGTAAATCATCAATATAACATGTCAAAAGCATAAATGCATTGCTTGACCCATCCCATCCTACTGTGCACTAGTGTGTCAATTTAATAGTTTAAATACCACGGACCTAAAGCCCGCTCTGATACCAACTGCAACACCCCAGCCTAACTTAGGCCCGAAATGCTACTAAAAATCCACAATATAACAACAACTAATATAAATTACCTAAAAATTTCGGCATAATCTCCTTTGTTTATTAACCAGATAACAGTTCCAATAAGTATGAATAGCACAAGTTCTAAATAATGAACGGAAAGATAATATCAAATGGTACTAAATTTTTATTACATTTAATCTGATGAAATATAAACTGAACCAATTAAGCTAACAAGCCAACAAGATTATCATGACTGTCTTTATTTCTTATTGAAGGAATAGTGCACGTGCAACGAAACTAAGCCCTTTTTGATCCCATGTATGCCATTCTCACATTGGTACCTAAAACAAATAAACAAACAGCAAGAGTGAGTCCAACGACTCAGCAAGTATATCAACATCAATAACAATGATCATTAAGCGACAAGTTAAACAATTAACATAGAACATCATGCTATGCAATATGATCAAAAGCTCCTCTTTCTCATCTCTTTCGCATTTTACCGTGACGCGGTGTGCATCCGTCAATGCACACCCATGCCTGTACCCTCCGTGCAGGGACCAGTGCCCACACTCCGCAAGTGTGGGGACCTCGATGCTTGATCACCACATGACCAAGACTTCAACAATTCTCAATATGATGCATATATGTGAATGTATCAACAAGATAACGTGCATTCACCATACTACGCATCAACCAATCTCATAAATGCCATAATGTAAACAGAACATAAATAGCATTCTCAATTCATCACTTACTCATACTCACAATTTAAACAATCATGATTCAACCATCATCCAAACAATTCAAGAAATCCATAAACATACAGATTTTCACATCATAAATATATACTTGCCTCAACCGCGAGAAAATGAAGAACGCGTAGAAGGCACAACCCCCGGAATCTGCTCTCCTCCTGAATATTTAATTAATAATTACTAACATAACAGTAATGGGTTTCTAGATACAAAATATCAGCAACCCCAATTACCCCAACAATTTATCTCAAATAAATCCCCAACTCCCTCGCCAAATCTGCCCATCCACGACAACCGACTTCAAAAATTCATAACTTCCAGTACGTAAATCCAATTAAGCATTCCCGAACTCTCTGGAAAGATAATTAAATTATCTAAATAAACGTAGTTGGTGAGCCTTCTAGATTCTGCCGTTTTCTACCCGAACAAAACCCTTTTCTAAAACATCAACAATCACGTCAGACTCTCTGGACAGCGCACTAAAACGATCATAACTTCCACCCAGAAACTCGGAATCCGGACTTCTTTACTTCTATGGAAAGCTAAGAAATGTATCTACAACTTTTCCAATTTGAAGGACTCCTGAATCGCCACAATTCCCGTCGCACAAACCGATCTACTAAAATCTTTCCAGAACTACCCCGATCTGCAGAACAGCAGCACTAGAAAATTCATAACTTTTGCTACACAAATCCGAATCACGTGCTCTTGTACTCCCTGGAAAGATAATCACGTCCTCTACAATTTTCTAGAAGGGGTCCAGACCTGAATCCCGACGAATCTACCCCAAAACTACCGACTAATAACTTCTGTCCCGGCAGCCCAGAAAACCGACGAATCTAACTCGATTAAAAAACTCATCTAGTGATTAGCAGGGATTACCCTTGACGACACGACGACGAACACGTCGACGAACACGACGAACTCGACGAACACACCCGCGATCTCCTCCTTTCCCTTCTTCTTCCTTGGTCTCCGATCCCAACACACCGGGCGGGCGGCGCGAGGAAACACCGGCGCGCGGCAAGAAGCAGGGCGGGCAGGCGGGGCGGCGGCGTGGCAGCAGCAGGGCGGCGGCTGCAATGGGGTGAGGCGCATGGGGGTGGAGGCGCAAGGGAGGAGGCGCAAGGGGAGGGCTTTAGGGTTGGGAGGGTCCCTCTTGGGCAGAAAAAATCCCACAGGCCAAGGCCGAGCCCAGTTGTCCTAATTTTTGAAAACTCCCCCTAAGACTTGTTATTTTAATTCCTTTCGAAAAGGTCCCTCCCTCCAATTAATAGACTATCTCTCGAATCGTTTTCGGGGTATTACAATGGGCTGGTCCCTTGCCTCGGTCCTGGGCTGCCTTCTGAGAAGCCTCAGAAGTGACTGGAACACCGAAAGATTCTCCTGAATTTCCGGTGGAGGAATAGAGTCTCCGACTTACTCTCCTGGTATTAGGCATCTAATAGCAAGGAGAAACAGTATTAGAGCCCTACTAGAATGGATCAAATTAGATGGAAAAGAAATAAAATGAAGTTGTCTGTCCGATCGGAAAAATCGAATACTGCATTGCTCGGGGCGGTAGTACTGCGCTTTGTTGGCGGTAGTTCCGCTCCTCCTGACCGATTCTAGGTCTAAGCAATGTGTTTAAGATTTTGGTGTTTTCTTGGATTGAATCCATGGAATGGGTGTGCAAACATCTCTAGACACCAAAACAACTCATTTGTCCTAGATTCAACCGCAAAAATCATCCACATTTTGAACAAACCCTAAAAGCTAACCTAGGGTTCAAAACGATATCAAAAGATGGGAATGATCCGAAATACCTTGAGGAATGGAGGAGGTGAACCCTTAGGAGATCACAAGACTCAAAAACTCGACGAAAAACCGGACGGTTTTGGAGATCCAAGGGGCAGTTTTGGGGAGTTTTTGGAGAGGGAGAGAGGAGAGGAACGGGCGGCGTGAACGAGCGTGAGGAGCACAAGGGAAGAGAGAGAGCTGCAGGGGAAAAGGACGGGTTCGGGCGGTTCTCCCCTAATTTTTTAAGTCAAAAGCGGTAGTTCCGCCGTTACGGCCGGTAGTTCCGCCGAGCGGAAGTTCCGCGGATGACACAGTAGTTCCGATTTTTCTGGGACTTTCAGGAATTGGAATTGAAAAGAGATGGATGCAAATGATCCCTAGTTTTTGCACTCAACTAAAATCATTAAGGATCATTATGCATTGAATATATATATAAAATAAAATAGTATTTTCAAATAGTTTTTGCATTTGGTTAAAGACAAAACTCATTTTCATAAAAGCAATTTCATACCAAATTTTCAAGCTACTTCAAGTGAGTGTGCATTTAAATGTGCCAAAATTTTATGCAACATTGGAATAGTCTATGACATTTAATTCACTTCTCAATTTGCAAAAACGGCTTTCATCTAAAGGCATGGTGAAAATATCCGCTAATTGGTCCTCGGTCCGGATGTGGCTAATGCAAATATCTCCCTTGCCTACATGATCTCTCAAGAAATGGTGGTGAATATCTATATGTTTGGTTCTTGAGTGTTGGACAGGATTATTGGAGATTTTGACCGCACTTTCATTATCACACAATAAAGGCACTTTATCAAAATTAATTCCATAATCCATCAAGGTTTGCCTCATCCACAATAATTGAGCACAACAACTTCCGGCGGAAACATATTCGGCTTCGGCGGTTGAAAGTGCTACGGAATTTTGTTTCTTTGAGCACCAAGACACTAAGGATCTTCCTAAGAATTGACAACTTCCCGAGGTGCTTTTTCTATCCACTTTGCAACCCACATAATCGGAATCCGAATATCCAATTAATTCAAATTTTGCACCTTTAGGATACCAAAGCCCAATGTTATAGGAATGTTTTAAATATCTCAAAATCCTTTTTACGGCCTTTAAATGACACTCTTTTAGAGAAGCTTGAAAGCGAGCACACATACATACACTAAACATAATATCGGGCCTAGATGCGGTAAGATAGAGCAAGCTACCAATCATAGATCTATAAAGTTTTGAATCTATAGACTTACCTCCTTCATCAAGATCTAGATGTCCGTTTGTTGCCATAGGTGTCTTGATAGGTTTTGCATCTTCAATGCCAAACTTTTTGAAGAGATCTTTGACGTATTTTGTTTGGCTTATAAATGTCCCATCCTTGAATTGCTTAATTTGTAATCCAAGGAAATAGCTTAGTTCACATATCATTGACATCTCAAATTCCCTAGACATCATTTCACCAAATTCTTTACAAAAATCTTGGTTAGTAGATCCAAAAATGATATCATCTACATAGATTTGACATACAAAGAAATCATCATCAATAATTTTTGTGAATAAGGTAGTGTCTACTTTTCCAATTTTAAAACCTTTTGAAATAAGAAAATCTCGAATGCGCTCATACCATACTCTAGGAGCTTGTTTTAAACCATATAGCGCCTTTGAAAGTTTATAGACATGATGGGACATTTTGGATCTTCGAACCCCGGAGGTTGTTCAACAAAAACAAGTTCGGAGATTGTTCTATTTAGAAATGCACTTTTGATATCCATTTGAAATAATTTAATATCGAAACTAGATGCAAAAGCAAGCAAGATTCTAATTGACTCAAGTCTAACAACGGGAGCAAATGTCTCATCATAATCTAAGCCCTCAACTTGAGTATAACCTTGAGCAACTAACCTTGCTTTATTTCTTACCACAACTCCGTTTTTATCTTGTTTATTCCGGAAGACCCATTTTGTACCAATTACATTTTGCTCCTCGGGTCTTTCCACCAAAGTCCAAACTTCATTTTGGGCGAAGTTGTTTAACTCTTCATGCATGGCATTAACCCAATCCGGGTCATCTAGAGCTTCATCTACAAATTTTGGTTCAAGAGAAGACACAAAAGAATAATGTTTACAAAAAGATGCTATTCTAGAGCGAGTTTGAACACCCTTACTCACATCACCCAATATTTGATCTATTGGATGATCTTTAGCAATTGTATTGTGAATCTTGAAAGGTTGATGTTGTTGGTCTTTTGCTTCATCATCTATGACTTGGATGTCATTTATTGTGGAGGAGGAGGGTGGTTCAACTTGTTTTGATGTAGTGGGTGATGTTGAATCTTCCTTCGGCTTGATGTCTCCAATTTGCATATTTTTCATTGCCTTCCGTAGTCCTTCATTTCCTACATCATCTAAATTTTCTTGCTCTTCTTGAGAGCCATTAGTTTCATCGAATTGAACATCACACGACTCTTCCACTAAGCCCGAATTTTTATTAAAAACTCTATAGGCTTTACTATTTGAAGAATACCCTAATAAAAATCCTTCATCACAACGATTTTGAAATTTTGAGAGCCGAACACCCTTTTTTAAGATATAGCATTTGCAACCAAATACTCTAAAATAAGAAATGTTCGGTTTTCTTCCAATGAGAAGTTCAAAGGAAGTCTTTTTCAAAAGACGATGCAAGTAAAGACGATTTATGGCATGACAAGCGGTGTTAATAGCTTCCACCCAAAATTTATCGGAAGTATTATATTCATCAAGCATTGTCCTAGCCATTTCAATTAATGTTTGATTTTTCCTTTCTACAACTCCATTTTGCTCCGGAGTGTAGGTTGTGGAAAGTTCATCTCAAAAATCTTCAATTTTAGTGTTTTTGAACTCGAAACCATTGTCACTTCTAATTTTCTTTATTTTAAAATCAAATTCATTTTGGGCCCTTTTTGAGAAACTTTTAAAAATTCCGGAGGTTTCACCTTTGTCATTTAAGAAGAACACCCATGTATATCTTGAGTGGTCATCTACAATGACTAAACAATAACTATTTCCCCCGATGCTCTTATAGATTGTTGGGCCAAACAAATCCATATGTAAGAGCTCTAATGGCCTAGATGTTGACATGATACTTTTGGAAGGATGAGAGTTTGCCACTTGCTTCCCGGCTTGGCAAGCACTACAAAGCTTATTTTTCTCAAACTTCACATCTTTCAAGCCAACAACTAAGTCATGTTTAAAAAGTTTTTTAAGTTGAATCATACCCACATGACCTAGTCTCCTATGCCATAACCAACCCAAAGATGTTTTAGCAATTAAACAAGTTTTCAAGCAAGACTCATTTGAAGAGAAATCTACTAAATAAAGATTTCCAAATATAAAACCTTTGAAAACAATTTCATTTTCACTTTCTTTAGAAATAGTTACATTTTCTTTAGAAAAGGAGCAAGTTAAGCCTAAATCACATAATTGAGCAACGGATAGCAAATTGAAATTCAATGTTTCTACTAAAGACACATTTGAAATGGAAAGGTCATTTGAGATAGCAATTTTACCCAAACCAAGTACCTTTCCTTTGCTATTGTCCCCAAAGGTGATTTTCTCATTGCTCCTGCTCTCAAAGGTGGTGAACATTTTTCGGTCTCCGATCATGTGTTGAGTGCATCTACTATCCAACACCCAATGCCTTCCACCGGTTTTATAGTTCACCTACAAAAGAAGATCAAGTTCTTTTAGGTACCCAAATTTGTTTGGGTCCTTGGAGGTTAGTAACCAAGGTTTTGGGCACCCAAATGGATTTCCTTTTAGCACCCAAAATCGAGGTGCCGATAAAATGAGCAATAACATTTTCATTTTCAGATTTCCTAAGCATATAGCATGAGTCATATAAACCAATGGATTGAATCTTACCCTTTGAACAATTATGTGACTCATGTCCTAAATCCCGGCATTTTACACAATACTTACTATTTTCCTTTACAAACCTCGTGAGCTTGTATGCTGGTTTCTTACCTTTCTTGGGGATGTACCCAAGTCCTTCTTTGTTGAATGAGCATCTTTGGTCACTCAACAATTTGTCAAGGGTTGCCTTTCCCTTGTATGCTCTTTCTAAGCTTTTGTTCAATTTTAGTAATTGATCTTTTAAATTTTTATTTTCATTCACAAGTATATCATCATGGACCAAAGATGAAGCAATTTTAGAATCAATACTTGAAGAGCATGGCATAGCAGGAAGATCATCACATGATGTAGACATGCTAGATTTAGAAACTTCTACACTAGGCATTTTATTTAAAATATCACAAGTAATTCCAATGCTAGTGCAAGATTTTTCTTGGATAAGTAAATCATGAACTTCCTTTAGCTTCTCATAAGATTCTTGTAGAGATATGTGTTCTCTCTTCAAGACCTTAAATTTTGATTTTTCTTTTTCAAGAAATTCATTTAATTCAATAAGCATGTCCATAAGATCATCATATGAAGGTTCATCATCTTCGACTATTTTTACCTTTTCTCCTTTTGCCATAAGACATGTTGGAGTAGGGAAGAGTGATGGTGCCTCCTTAATTGCAATGCCAACGAGTCCCTTTTTCTTGGGAGACTCATCTTCACTTGAGTCGGAATCGGAGTATTCTTCTTGAGAATCCCACTCTCTAATGTGAGTTTCATTTTTACCATCTTTATGAAGTTTCTTGAAAAGCTTCTTCTTGCCATTATAGCTCTTCTTATTTGATGACTTCTCCTTGTCATCTTTCTTGTTGGGGCATTGAGAGGCAATGTGCCCCTTCTCATCGCATTCATAGCAACGGATGTTGCTATAACGCTTGTTGGAGTAGAAATGCCCCTTCTTTGCCTTTTCATAATTTGCGCCTCGGTTTGAGCGTCTTCTCATGAATTTGTTCATCCTTCTTACTAGAAGGGCAAACTCTTCTTCGGAGTCATCTTCATATTCTTCGGATTCCTCACTTACCACCGCCTTAGCCTTGAAGGCGGTAATCTTTTTGCCCTTGGAGGAGGATTGTTCCAAGAGTTCCTCCTTGTCCTTCTTGTATAGCTCATTTGTGAAGAGGTTGCCCAATAGTTGCGTCGGTGTCATTCTTGCTAACTCCGGTGAGTTGAGGAAGAGTGTCACCAACATTTCATATTTCTCCGGCAAAGCCCTAAGCATCTTTCTCACAATATCAATATCGGAAATGTTAGTACCAAGGCCTTTGAGCTCATTTACAATGTTGTTGAGTCGTGTGTACATCTCATTGATGTCCTCATGAGGCAACATTGTGAATGTCTCATATTTAATCCTAAGCCGATGCAATTTTGCTTCTTTAACAGTGGATGTCTCTTCATGGATTTCGGAAAGGATTGTCCAAATAGCGTGAGTCGTTTCTAGATTGCTCACCCTATTAAACTCATCCGCGTTTAGAGCTCCAAATATAGCATTAATGGCTTGGGCATCTAAATTAGCATTACGCCCGTCTTGATCCGTTGGGTTCAATGGATCAAGCACCATGATGTAACCCTCATTTACAATTTTCCAAACACTTGGACTCATGGCCTTTAAATAAATTGACATTCTAATTTTCTAATAAGCATAATTTGATCCATCAAAGAAAGGTGCCTTGCCTATTGCAAACCCCTCACTAGCCATCCTTTCTCTCTAGACGGTTAAGTCTAATGATGAGAGACCAAGCTCTGATACCACTTGTAGGATCAAGGATACCGACTAGAGGGGGGTTGAATAGGAGGTTTTAAATTTTTGTTGTCTACTTAAATAATTTTCAACAATTCCAATAGCAAGAATGTAATACAATTAAGTCTACACAATTCTAGTCAAGTAAGCAATAATGATAGCTCTAAATAAAGACAAGGATCTCAACTATGCTAGCAAATAAGAGCTAGTAAAAGACAAGTAAGAAATGAACACAATTACGTTTTTACCGTGGTACTCGGAAACTTGCCGGTTTCCCCTAATCCACGTTGAGGTTAGCTCGAATGAATCGAACCGGCTCCACGAATTGAGCCGAAACACCTCAATCACTAGAGGTAGCTCTTCCCCGCTCCGGGTAGGTGAGCTCCAACCTTCACAAGAAAACCGGGTCTTCTCATAATCTCCTTTGAGAAGATCACCGATCAAAGCTCCTCCCAATCGTCCAGGTGTCGGCAAACACCAAGAGTAATAAACCAAGAGCTTCGCTTGATTGCAAACAAGTGCCAAGGATCAAACTAATGAATGCTATGCACTTTTTGCTCAACCACCTCAAATATGTGCTCAAGAGAGAAAAGAGGTGTGGAGTGAATGCTCAATCCTCAAGAATGGTCAATAGGGTGTCTAACCTATGTCCTTGAGCAGTGGTACGGGTATTTATACCTTCCACCTACCAAAACTAGCCGTTTGGAACAAATTCCAGAAAAATCAGCACAGGCGGTACTACCGCTGTTCCACAACCGGTACTACCACTGTTCCACAGCCGGTACTACCGCTTCCATATCTGACCCGACAGAACGGCTATGTCAGAGCCTCTGCAGTGACCGTTGGATTGTCGGCGCGGTACTACCGCCGTTGTAAATTACGGTACTACCGCTCGCCGGTAGTTTCGCAAAGTCGGCGCGGAACTACCGCTCGAGCCGAACTCCAAAAGTCTAAGTTTGGTGCTCTCTGGAAAAAAGGCTCCGCTCACCCTCCGAAACTACCTGTGTCCGGTAGTACCGCTCTAACAGCGGAACTACCGCTTCCTCAAAAACTCGAAATGCATCCGGAGGGTGCTCTCTGGAAAAAAGGGTCCGCTCGGGATCCGGAGCTTCCGGTCGCCGGTAGTTCCGATTTTTCTTGCGGAACTACCGCTTCACGATAGTACAGACGTTGAAATTTTCGGAACTATCGCTCATCCAGACAGAGCAGAGTTTTGGCTTTTAAAACAGATTTTTCAAGTATGCATGATCCTAGCTTGATCCATGTGGCACATAAAATTTGCTATCAAGTTACTTGCCATGATTCCTCTTTATGGTATGATTATTTAACCTATAATCCGGTCTTCCACCATTTCTCCTAAGACCGGTAAAAATAAAAGAGGATCCTACTTTACATATACGTTTGTCTTGAGCCATTTTGATCTTCACAAATAATCTTTGGCCGCATCTTGTCACCCATAAGTGGACTTAACCTTTAAAACTCATTAAAAATGTTAGTCTCATATTCACATAAATTCATTAATTACCAAAACCATTTTTAGGGGCCTAGATGCTTTCAATGGTTCTAAATGCATAGATTAAATAAAATTCAGCCATTTCATCCAAAACATGACTTATTTTCCTCCTTGCATCTTGATGATTTAATTGCCAAAAGGGGGAGAAAAATGGAGAAAATTTTTTTCTCATGGAGATTTTCTAGAGCTTTTGAGGAAAACTTGTTCTTTCTGTTTTGCTCTAGCATTCTCTTGTATCAACATAGTCATAAGCTTCTTTGCTTATCTTTTGGACTATGTATGGCTTTCAAACTCAAGTTCATGAGCTTTTTCGTTGTTTGTCAATATACTCATCAAGGGGGAGATTGAGAGACCATGTGAGTGGTGCTCCCATGTTTGTGATGAGTAATTGATTCGTGTTCTGGAAGGTTGAGTTTGGTTTGGTCGGTCCGCGTCAAGTCGTTGCATGGTGCAGTCGGCTTCGGTCGGACCTTGTCGAGCTTGGTCGAAGTGCGTAGATTGCCTATTATTTCGATTTGACAGGTTTGGGCTTGTTCGTGTTGTGTATTACTTCTGGTGCACATGTTGATTATGATGTTTCGTGCGGTGCTATGTGACGGTTTGCTTGTCTGTGTGGCTGCAGGACTTCGGAGCTAGGTCGTGGTGAGGCGTGGGAGGACTGGGACTAGGCACAGGAGGTGTTGAGGTCCAGACGGTCGGAGACGCCAAAGATGATCGAGGCTACTGAGGTGGTTTTGAGCTGGGAGACAAGGAACCGGAGACAAGGAACCGGAGTTAGAGCTGCCGAAGGTGGACACGACGGGCAGCAGCAAGGTGGACCGGGACTAGACTCAGGGAGGAGTCGAGGTCCAGACGGTCAGGATGCCGGGTGTAGTCGTGTGCGACGGAACGGACCAGGACTAAACTCAGGAGGAGTTGGAGTCCAGACGGTCAGGGTGCTGGCTGCGGTTGTGCGAGCAGGAAGCTTCCAGGAAGAAGCGTGAGGGGCAATTCGGGAAAATTGACTCAGGCTCGCGGAAGCGGATTCGGTTGGCGCTAATGGATAAAGCGCGGAGTGGTTGAAACTAATGGGTAAAGTGGGCTTGTGAACCCATTAGTGGAGACGATAAAAGGAGAAGTGGTAGGCATGTGAGAGTCAGGGTTTTCAGTTTTTCTTCCTCCTGCATGAGCTCTTTTCTTCTTTCTGTTGGAGAGTAGTTGAGGTAGTAGGAGTTTGTTTTGCTTTTGACTGTGAGAGCAGAGAGTGTGTTGTGTTCTTGGCTATTGTTGTCTCTCTATGTGTATGTTCATCCTGTAATGCGTATGGGAACACAGTGTGAGTTCTTGTAATGAACTGGATGTAGAAACTCTCATTTCAATCATCTTTGGTTCTATATCAAATCCTTCGCTTGAGATGATTTGTGTTTCTAGTTTCCTTTTTAGAGTTTGGGTTTTATTTTTTTCATTTGAGCTTGTCACCATCTCTTCTTGATGTTCTCTGTTTAGTTTCTTGATTTTCTCCTCCTGTGAAGTGCGGTGTTCAAGGGATGCAATTTTTGCTGCTCTAGACTCGGTATTTCCTCAAGGCCACTTGGTCATATTATACCAAAAAGCAAGCAATTCATCTGCAACCCTTTCACCTTTCCTTGATTTCTTTTGTTGCAGTCCTTCTCCTATTCTTGTGTTGCTCTAAAGGTTTACTGTACGAGAAGGCAAAGAAATATTGGTATTTTCTCTCAGTGATAGAGTTCTAGCTGTGCTGTTAATTTCCATAACAAAAAGACGCTAGAATCTCAAGAACTCAGTTTTTTTGTTCTTCTGCAGTCCTCTGATCTCTTCTCTCTATTGCTGCTTTTCTCTCGCTCTGTTCGGCCAGTCCGATCGGCCAGTCTGGTCGGGAGCAACGAGAGCCATCCGATCAGCATCTGTGAAGCCAGTCCGATCGGCCGGTCCGCTCGGGAGCAATAGGAGCCGTTCGATTTTCTTTTCTCTTGTTCCCATCGGCCTGTTCGATCGGTTCTCTTCTGTCGGACGGTCCGAATGTTTCTCTGTGTATTTTGCGCTCTGTCCAATCGTTTTCTTCTTAGCGGACGGTCTGAACGTCTGTGCTCTAAAAATTGCTTTCCTGATTGCTGCTGTTAGTCATTTGCCGATTTATATACCGATTTGTCTCTTGATAACAGTAAGCATGACCACATCTTCTTCATAGCTTCCATAGCTATAGGAGAAGGAGTTTTCGTGGATACTTTGGGGGCTAATTTTTAAGGCACCATTCACCCCCCCTCTGTTGCCATTTCGGTCCTACAAGATTTAAATGGCATATGAATGCAGTCATTTAAACAATAATTAAATGCATATGAATGTTTCATGCCATGCTCCACATCACTCTTTCCAGGGCAGGAATTGCAATGCATCGTATTATGGCAATATACGATGCTTCCTGCGGGCTAAGAGGTGCATCGACACGGCAATATACGATGTCAGACAGTCTGATCGCTGCTAGGTGCGGCGACATCCACATATGCAAATGACATGATATGACATGAATGATATGATAATTCATTAATCACATTAATTCATCCTCAAGGAGCATTATCATGCTCACAATATATCCACATCCACCACATGTTATTTTCATGTTCCACACTATATCAATAAGTAAGAATTCCACATGTCTACTAGCAAAATATTAACATATCAATTGATTCATACTTGCTACCATCTCCACAATTAAAATATCAAGCGATCATGGCATAATGTATCAAATTACGATAATAATGTAAATTACAAGTAGAAGGAATAACAAGTTAAACAGTAGCAACCACCGCTACGTTCACTTGCCTCAACCCGACGAAGCGAAGTAAAAAATCAAGAGTGCTCAGGGACAAGACCACATGTCCAAAAGACAACTCGCAGCACACAGTCATCATAGCATACAAACACGACTAAAATATTAAAGACGTCGCTAGAACCCCGAACCCGCACAAACTCCTTTCCGCTCAACAATTCAGCAAATTACCCTCTACAGCAGCGTTGCTTCACATTTTTGTATCTTTAAAAATAATCATCCAAATACAAAAAATGATACCTCTCTGGAATCATTACTTCAAATCCTACATTTTTCAAGTATAACACATATTTTTATTTTGATCACAGCTAGGGGTAATTTAATGCCCAAAACAGAGGAAGAACTCTGTTCTAGCAGATTGGACAACAGTGTTCAATTGCATCCCAGCAACACTACAGGGGTCTAACAATTCTGACATTTCTACATAAGATAGATTACCAGATTCTCTACAACTTTCTCTATTATGGCCATGAGTATAAAAATCATTTACTACCTCAAATTCCCAGATTACTGTCGGTCTATACCAATCTGCTCGCCTGACGAACAGCAGTATTGCCGACTCCGTATAGCCCAGCTCCCACGGGAAAAAATTCCAAACAAAGTATAGGAGACGCATCTGAAAGTCCTCTACAACTTTCCTTTGGGAGAGTCCGTAGGAAAATTCATTTACTAGGTCAAATCCGCGAGGAAATACGCGCTGCACGAATCAATCTACAGACAGACAACAGCTAATCTCTAATCGGGCAATTAATCTATTAACTACCATCAAAATCCGTGCCAAGAACCCTAATTGTTCATAAAAACAGAGGGTTTGGGATGGAAAAAAATTACCTAGATGAAGAATTTCCCCACTTTTTTCCTCCTCTTCTTCTTCTCCTTCATTTTCCTCTCCTTCTCCTTCCTTCTTCTCCTTCATTCCCCTTGCTTCTTCTCCAATGGCAGCAGCACTTGGGGGATCACCTTGGGGAGGGGGCGGCCACCATGGGGGAGAAAAGGCAGGGGGGTGGCGGCTGTTGTGGGGAAAAGTGGGGAGAGGAGGAAGCCCTAGGGTTAATAAGAGGGGGAGGGGGTGCGGCAAGGGGAAGGGGAGGTGGCACACCCCCTTGGGTCTTGGCCCAAGGGTGATTGGCCCACCTCCTAGACAGCCCAAATCTGAATTTAAAAATAATTTTTAATATATTTTATTCCTTTTTCAATGTTCTACAATTTTTTTATTTTTCCCTTCCCGCGATTTGCCGAAAAACCGGCGACTCCGCGATTGATGTAAAAACTTACGTCGTAACGACGTTCAGGATATTACATCGGTCCTACAAGTGGTATCAGAGCCAGTTAGCTCTTCTCTATAGATTTTAACTGGTCTGTGAGCCATGGCGATAGACAAGTATTCCACCAAGCCCCTTACCTTCGATGGGAGCGACTATCCCTTGTTTAAGAGTAGGATGGAGACCTACATACAGGCTCCGGTCTATGCCATCTGAGGAAAGGTCAAAACGCGCTATGTTGTTCCTGCCAATGAGAATATCAATGTGGCAAACATGCCTGATGTTGAGGCGAATGCTAAGGCGAGGAACATCATAATCCAAGATTTGAGCCGAAGCGAATTCGATCGCATCTCTCATCTCACGTCGGCCTTCGATATTTGAGTGACCCTCGAAGCTTACCATGAGGGAACTACTCAAATTAAGATGGTACGATAGGACCAGTACAAACGAGATTACAACAAGTTTGAAATGCTCGCTGGAGAGTCCCTTGATGAGTGTTTTGTGAGGTTTCACAAAAATCTGAGCAACCTCCGAGCGGTTAGTCTCACATACCCCGACTTGGACAACGCTCGACAGATGCTTTCTTCCTTACATTTGCGTGTTTGGGAAGATGACCACCATCAAGGACACGACCGATCTTTCGACCTTGAGTCTTGGCGCGTTGTACTCACGCCTCAATACTCATGAGATTGACATAGTCTCTCGCAAGTCGAAGTCTCAGTCGATGGCATTGGTCACCGATCCAAGTCCTGCTTCTAGTGTTTTCTCTGATAATGCTACTGATTTTTCCCTAGCTGCTCTCTGTGAAGTAACCGATGATCAATTAGAGCAGCTACCAGAGGATCAATTAGCCCTTCTAGCTAGAAAATTCTCTCACGCATACAAGAGAGTGAGGGACAGAAAGAGAGGAGGGTCAGTGATTTGCTTCGAGTGTGGTGGCCCCAACCACATTCGGGCAAATTGCCCCAAGCTGGAGAAGGGCAAGAATGACTACGGCGGTGGTGCAAGGATGACTACACCAACAAGAACCGCAACAAGAAGCCTCCAGCTCGCGGTCAAGGCAAAGGGAAAAAGTACCGTGACCTTGGTAAAGCCAAGAAGCTGTTCCACAGCGTCCTCACTGCCTTCAATGACATCAACTTCAGCGACATGGAAGGGTGGAGTGACGACGACGGCAAGGATGATCAAGATCCCAAGGACGGCGATGACTTCATCGGCATGTGCTTCATAGCCAACGAGATCGACATCAGCGACAGCGAGCTCTACAACGACTCCGATGAGGTATGTCCCTCCTATGACTAGCTTAATGATGCCTTTCTCAAACTAGGAAAATTTCATGCTAGATCTAGAGCTAGGTGTAGTGAGCTGGAGAAGGAAGTAGAGAGCTTGCCACGTGAGCTTACTTCACTTAGATCTGCTTCCTCCCGTGATGAGTGTGATGTATGCATTGCCTTGCTTGGAGATGTGGAGAAACTAAGGACCTCGTATGATAGTATGACTTCTGAGCTTGACATGATTAAGGTGGAGAATATTAGTCTGCTTGCCGAACTAGAGATGAGTAGGGTAGCTGCTCTGTCATCTACTACTGTTGAAACTACTTCTTGCACCTCATGTGAGGTTAAGGACAATGCTTTTAGAGATCTTTACACAATGCTTCTTGATCTGCCTGAAAATTGTGAAAGTTGTAATAACTTAAACATTAACCTAAAGAAGGCAGATAATAAAATTGCTGAATTGCATGCTTGCTTGAGCCCATTGTGTCTTGCACCAATTGTCCTAAATTGACTGCTGAACTTGAATCTGTCTCAAAACAGTTTCAAGAAATGATTGACCACAACAACAAAATGGCTCAATATGCGTCTAAGGACCCTGTTAGCTCACCATGCAATAATTGTGAAAAACTAAAAATCTGAACTTGTTGCACTGAATTACAACTGTGTGAAGCTAACTAAGGAATTACTAGAAAGTCACATTCTGCTTGTGCCTTCTGTGCTAAGGTGTTGGAAAAGGATAAGGACATGATAGAAACGTTTAGGAAGAGCTACGAGAACCAAATGGCTAGGATTAGGACTGCCCCTGTCTGTCCTGCGAAGCTCTCAAGGTTGAGGCGGCCGTGCATAAGGAGAGATATGCACGTGCTATTCGTTCTTCTGCTGTTGTTTCTTCTTCCTCTCCCTCTGCTGTCTCTTCTTCCCCCTACTCTTCTTGCACCTCTCTCTTTTAGGAGTGTCAGTATCTTATGAACACTTTTGAGAGATTTGTAGGAGGCAAGAAGAAGCTGAATCTGATTCTAGACAAGTCTAAAATTTGCAAGTTCAATCAAGGTCTAGGATACGATTTTCTTGAGGATGTTAGGAAGCATCCACCTGCTGTTCTCAGACCCGTAGCAGCAGGTGTGATCGAGGTCAAGCCCCGAACCAAAAAGGTTGAGTTCAAATCTGCGGGCTTTGTCCAAGAGATCTCTGACAGTAAGGTGGTAACACCTGTTGCTTCGACCTCCCAGAAGGCGAAGTTCCATTGTACCTTCTATCAGAAGGATGGACACATGATCGAGAGATGCTTCAAGCGTACCAAGATCGCGTGGAGAGATCGTGTTCACGCTATTAGGTGTATTCAGGGTCAGTGTAACACCCCAGGACCCACATTACCCTAGGATGCTACTAAAGTCACTACACAACTAGCCAATTTACAAGTTAAATTAAACTGGCAACAATTACTAAACAAGATAGTATAAGCAGACGTATAAACAACTAAGGAATAACAGGATAGTGATAACAATTTAATATTTAAAACAACCTCCAACATTTTAATCTAAAACATAATTCACAAATTTAATATTATTAAGATAATGTAGACAAAGGTATGCAAAAGTCTATAATCCTTTCAACTTTATTACAGCATAATAATATGATTCACGTGCATCAGTGTGGTGCCGCTCTACCCTTCCCATGCATGCTCAAAGTCCACCTGTAGGGAGAGGAAACAAGGGTGAGATAAAATCTCAGCAAGCATACTGTTTGACATGCTAATTAAACTACAATAGTTTAATCATCAACATTTAA
The DNA here is from genome assembly GCA_036346245.1 of Bonia amplexicaulis. Lineage (NCBI taxonomy): Eukaryota > Viridiplantae > Streptophyta > Magnoliopsida > Poales > Poaceae > Bonia > Bonia amplexicaulis. Next base: position 7,668,163 of record CM070766.1, read on the forward strand.
TCTTCTACAATTAACAATGTTTATATCCTTAACCTCAAATCACATCAATGACGGTAAAGCATTAGCAAATAAATCTTATTTGACTACTTTAAAACCTCAACCACTACCACCACCAAAGACAATAAAACATATCTATGTTTTACTTCAATACTTTATTAATTCTCACATCCACCATTGCTATCAACAATTATTACAAGAGAAAAGAATTTCTTGCCACAATCACAACCCTTACCAAACACAAGGGATGAACCACATTCCACGGCTACATTCACATTCCTCATACCACAAGTAGCTTATATGAGCCAATTCCACATTACAACTATGAAGTTGAATATTCCATAAAATAACTTCACCACAATACATTGTATAGATATGGAAATGATCTTTCCACAATGCAATGCATATTAATGCTTTCATGCTATGCTCCACATCACTTCTTCCCAGCGGGATAAGAGGTGCATCGTATTACGGTAATATATGATGCTGTACCTGATGAGGACATCACTTCTATTGATATGAACACCCCTCTTACTGCTTCCATGAATGATGAGCAAGGTCCAATCACTCGGGCACGTGCTCGTCAACTCAACTATCAGGTAAACTCGTTTTAGGAGTCAATAATATTTCACGAGCATTCGATACTTCCTAAGACTTGTGATTTTCTTGTCCTTAGGAACCATGGAGAAGAACCACGCGAGTTCAAGTGTAGAAGTGGAACCGTCAAGCGCAATCCAAGTCATATTCGCGAGTTCGATTCAGATTCGGCCTTCGTAACAACGTCTACTTCAAACGGCCATAACTTTTAATCCAGAAGGCTTCTTGGGGCCCGTGAGTACTCGTTGGAAAGATCTTGAAGTCTACTTTCAGATGGATCTGGTCTCACCTCCAACTCCATCCGAGCAGATCAGAAACCGCAAAACAAGTCACGTCACTTTTTCAGTCCGAGTCAAAGTGGGTTGAGGGCCTTGTAAATTGGGCTATTTGGGCGATCTTGTTCACGTGAACAGATTACCACGTCCGCATGAACAAGAAACTGATTAGTACCACCTCCCTTTTCATTAGATAAGTGTGGCTTCCCCTTTCCTATTTAAGGAGGTCACACCCTCTAGTTTTCCTTGGGTTTTCTTAAAGATTATTCGCTTAGCGGTTTCACCGCATGTTCGGTTGAGAAACCCCACTTGTGAACTCAAACTTTATTCGCAATACAATTTCATATTGCGTCTTAAACTCTCTTGCTTGTGTTCTCGATTCGCTTGCAGGAGATAGCCTTCTTGGCGAGGTCAACCGTGTTCAAAGACGGTTGATAACCAATGAGCGATGGTGTAGTGATTGCAAGAGGTTCGATCTGTTTTGGTCGAGCCTTTGGATCATCAACGCCGAGATCTCCACAATCGATTTTTCAAGACCTTTGGAAGATCGGGCCATCGTCACATCAGTTGGTATCGAGCAACGGTTGCCGTGAGGTAATTCTTGTATCCCTAGTTAGTAGATTGGTTTTATTTCCTATAGTCCAAAAAATTGCCCTACAAAAGAATTAATTCCATTGTCCAAACCCGTTGTGCCTTTCAATCTGTTAGTTTTGGTTTGCTAAATTGAATTTGTGTCCATATTAACATTGTCTAGTTGCTGGTCATATCTTTATTCCATTAAAAATCCAAACAAAAGAAAAATTCCTCACCCCAAACCCTAATTTTCAAATTCATTGATTTTTCCTTTCTCTGCAACCGCCACCAAAAATGCCATATCTTTTGATTTCGAGATTATGTTTGAGTGAGACCACCGCCATTAGATTCAGAAATTCCTTATCCATCTATCTGTAAAATTTTACGTCATTCCAGCAAGGAATTTAAGAGATATATGCGGTGAAAGTTGACCCAATTATCTGTTTTGAATCTGCAACAGTCAGCAGTTGTGATTTTTGTGCGAATTTCTGTGTCGGGATTCAGAAGTTGGCCCCAAAAGAAAATTTGTAGAAAAAGCCGTCAGAAACAGATAAAAAAAGAATCAGTGAAAAGAGGCATCTGAAAAAGTTACGGCCAAAATATCGACATGCTGTCCAAAGGGATGAAATCTTCGATTTTTAATTTTGAGTCAATCCTTGTGCTCTTCAATTCCAAATTGCATTGGATTGAATTATTTTGTATTTACCACTCCTACACATTGTCATACACTTGATTTTAGCCTTCTTCCATTCTTGGTTGGTCAGCAACATAGGCTAAGTGTTAGATACGGACTATAATTCAATTCTATGCAATTCTGAAATTAACTGATTGTTCTCCATTGCTACCATATTGTGCCTTCCAAGCTACACATACTGTTGATCAGAACAGGCTCCCTCTTGCAATCGTACCCACGCTCGACACGGTGTCACGAACCAGCCACCGGTTGTACCACCTGCTGCATTGGTAAGAACACTTGTAAGAGTGTGATAAGACGCTTGAGAGTGTGTGATTCTACTTCTCGCCACCTAGTTGTAATATCCCGAATGCCGTTACGGTATAAGATTTTAAGTCAATCGCGGAATCGACGGTTTTTTCAGAATCATGGAAAGGAAAAATATAAATTGTAGAACATTGTAAAATAAATTAAATAAATTAAAATAATTAATTTGTATGTTTTGGGCGGTTCGGAGGGTGGGCGGCCGTTTTGGGCGGCCGGCCCAAATGGGGCCCGTACCCTCCCAAACCCTAGCACCCCTCTTTATAAACCCTCCATTGGCCCCTCCCTCTTTTCCACCCCAAACCAGCCTCCACCACCCTTGGGCGCCCCCCTCTCCCTTTGCTGCTGCAATGGTGCCAAGGAAGAAAAGAAAGGGAAGAGAGGAAGGAGAAGGAGAAGGAGAAGAAGGAGAAGGAGAAGAAGAAGAAGGAGAAGGAAGAAGAAGAAGGGAAAAATCTTGGGGAAAATTTCTTCATCTAGGTAAATCCATCCCCATCCCAATCCTCTGTTTATTGGTTTTATTAGGGTTCTTGGCTCGATATTCATGGATAGATATTAGATCAATCACCCGATTAGAATTTTGCCACGGATTGGTTTTAGATCTATTCGCGCAGCGCCGGTTGTCTCTCAGTTTTGGGCTCGAAATTGATTTTTCCTGAGGGTCTCCCCAAAAGGAAAAGTGTAGAGAACGTCCAGATCTAGCTATTGTTTTTTTTTCAATTTTTTTCACCAATGGATCTGGGAGATACGTGGTCGCCAAACTCGCTGATTTGCAGGCGGCCAGATCTGCGCAGCCGACGGTAAACCGTAGTTTAAAATTATAAAACGAATTTTCCTGCAGGTCTTCCCAAAAGGAAAGTTGTATATTACTTCCATATGTACCTCCTGTAGTTTTATCAAAATTTTATACCACGGGATCTAGGAGAAACGGAGACGACAATATCGCTGTCCGGCAGGTGGTCGGGTTGTTATAGTCCGACTGTAATCCGGGGTTTAAAAATAGTAGATGAATTTTCTGGCCTTGGCCATAGTTGGGAAAATTGTAGATAATTTAGAGATCTATCTTCTGTGTAAATTTGGTAATTTTTAGACCTCTGTGCTGTCGGGGCCGCGCATTTGAATGCGGCTGCCCAAATCTGCAGAGCAGAGCATGTCCTCTGTTTTGGGCATTTATTTACTCCTAGCTATGATTAAAATAAAAATAGGTGTTCTCCATGAAAATGGTAGGTTTTTAAGTCATGAATCCAGAGAGGTATTATTTTCTATTTTTCGATGTATATATTTAAAGATACAAAATTAAGAATCAGCGCTGCTGCAGAGACTAAAATGCTGTTTTGTGGAGCGGATAGGAGTTTTCGCGGGTTCGGGTCTCTAGCGATGTTTTATATTTTTTATGTCATGTTTGTATGCTGTGGTTGAGTGCTGAGAGGTGTCTTATGGACAGGTGGTCTTGTCCCTGAGCGCCCTTGACTTTTGTTGTTCGTCGCTTCATCGGATTGAGGCAAGTAAACGTAGCGGTAGTTGCTACCGTTTAACCTGTTATTCATATTACATTCAGTTTACATTATTATCATAATTTGATACAATTGCCATGATTGCATGATATTTTAATTGTGAAATTCTTGCTTAATGTTAATACGTTGATCATGAAATTAGTATGTGGTGGACGTGATTATGTTGAGAGCATGATAATGCTCCTTGCGGATGAATTAATGTGATTAATGAATTTTCATATCATTCAATCATTCATGTCATATCATGTCCTTTGTATGTGGATGTCGCCGCTTATAGCGCGACCGCACCGTCTGCGTCGTATATTGCCGTGTACGACGCACCTCTTCGCCCTGGAAGCATTCGTATATTGCCGAAATACGATGCATCGCACTTCCTGCCCTGGCAAGAGTAATGTGGAGCATAGCATGAGCATTCATATGCATTCATATGCATTGCATTGTGGAATGATCATTTGCATACATATGCAATCTAATGTGGTGAAGTTATTTTGTGGAATGTACAACTTCATAGTTGTAATGTGGAATTGGTTCTTGTGAGCTATTGACGGAATGAAGGTTGTGGTTGTGATCTTGAAATGTGGTTCGTCCCTTGTGTGATTGTGATGGTGGCATAAACTCATTTCTCTTACTTTACTTGTTTATAGTAATTGTGGATATGAGAAGTAATATAGTATTGAAGTAAGACATACATATGTTTTATCGCCTTTGGTAGTGGTAGTGGTTGAGGATTTGAAGTAGTCAATCATGAATTAATTGTTAGTGTTTTACCGTCATTGATAGTGAATTGAGGTCGAGAATATATACATTGTTAATTGTGGAAGATTAAATGTGGTTGATTAATCTAGTGTGGTTTGTGGAGTAATAAATGTTTCTTTTGCATTTAATACGGGATAAAAAAAGATTGTATTCATATGCTAATTAAATCTGAAATTTAAGAGTTATGATTCAAGAAAGTTTACGGTGGTTTAATATTTATGAACATAAACTGTAATTGTGGATGTATGGAATTATAATGATGATGTTTAAATTGCTTGTAGTTTGAATGACTTGTTAAACAGTTTGCTTGCTGAGATTTTTATCTCACTCTTGCTTCCCCCTCCCTACAGGTGGACTTTGAGCATGCATTGGGAAGGGTAGAGCAGCTCCGCACAGATGCACTTGTATTATAATCTTTATGCTGAAATAAAGTTGAAAGAAATCTAGTCTTTGTTTAGCTATCTTATTGACAAATATTTCTTCTTAGCAATATTAAATTTGTGTAACATTCCTATAGATATTTTGTTATAGTTGATTATGATTATTGAATTGTTATTATTCTGTTTTTCCTTAGTTGTTTACGTTTCCGCTTATACTATCTTGCGTAGTATTGTTGCTAGTTTTAGTTTATTTTTTATAAATTGGCTAGTTGTAGAGCAGCTTCAGTAGCATCCCAGGGTATTGTGGATCCTGGGGTGTTACACTAGTAGTTGATAGGGATAATACCTTTGTGTTGTCTTTTGTTTGCTACTAACCATGGTAGGTGAGACGTCTGATGCGCAAGAGTGTGTTTTTAAGGGAGAGCTCATGACGCTTTTGGATGAACAACGCGCTGCCATTTCTGATGACATCGATAGGAAGATGGATACAATGCAACATTCCATTAATGAGAGCATTGCAACACTCACTACACGCCTTGAAAGAATGGTGAATCGGCCACCAAACAATGGAGGCCAAGATCATGAGGAGGGAGATGATAATGAGAGACAAAACCGTGACACCGGTACTGCACGGCCACGACACCGTCCTCATCAGAACCGTCATGGTATGGGAGGTAACAATAATTTTCAGTATCACAATGCTCATGTTCATGATGACCCGTTTGCTAAAGTTAAATTTTCCATACCATCTTTTGCGGGTACCTATGATGCTGAAACTTATCTAGATTGGGAGATGACAGTTGAACAAAAATTTAATGCCCATCTAGTTCCTGAAGTGCATAGAGTCAGACAAGCGACTAGTGAATTTAAAGATTTTGCTATCATTTGGTGGACTCAAGTAGTTAATTCTAGTTTAGCCCCTGATACATGGGATAGATTGAAGGTAGCTATGCGTGCTAGATTTGTTCCTCCTGCTTTTAAACGTGAAATGCGTAAGAAATTGCAGCGCTTAGACCAAGGCAATAGATCTGTTGAGGAATATTATCAAGAACGCAAATAGGCATCTTTGCGTTGTAATGTTGAAGAGGATGAGGAGGATAAGATGGCTCGTTTTTATGGGGGATTAAGGTGTGAAATTTAGGACATAATTGATTACAAAGAGTATAATGATATCAATAGATTGTTCCAGCTTACTTGTTTGGCAGAGAAAGAATTGCAGGGTAGGCAACAAAGGACAAGGACAAGGAGGTATGTCTACATCGAGGACGCAGGGCAACCCAAGACAGCCCCGATGGGAACGGGTCCCGATCTTCCAACAGGTTCGGATAAATTCGATTTGGTGGAGTCGCGACACAAATCGATCCGCTTCGAACAACACGCCCGAACCCCGCAATCGCAGCACCACGTCTCCTCGGGTTATCAACCGTGCGCTGCCCAGTTGACCTTTCCAAGAAGGCTAATCCCCGCCTGCGAATCGAAGAACACAAGCAAGAACAAGGAAGAACACAACCAAATTGCAGATATATTGATGAAGCACTCGAAAATTGGGGTCTCACAAACCGATGACGGTGAAACTGTTCAAAGACAGAATTAATCTAAGCAAAACCCAACCCTAATGGTGGGGGTGGCGGCTGTATATAAAGGAGTAAGGCGTGCAAAACCCTGGACGCGTCCTTAATGGACTCCAACACGATACAAAGCCGAACGGCCCAAAAGACGGTGTCACAGCACCCTGACAGATTCTGGACGTCCATTTGTTTCAACGATTCCCGTTGACTCAGAAGGAATTTTAATATGAGACCAGAGCCATTGGAAAGCTTATCTTCTCAGCTTTCCATACATATGTGGAACGTCCAAAACGGAGTCCGGATGCGATCTGGGCGTCCGTTTTAGTGCGACCTGGTCCTGGACTCCGAATTGGATTCGAAGTGGGCTTGAGTTGGACATCCAACATGATTCGACCACCCTTGCTGGACTCGTGCGCCTCGTAGCCCTTCTCCAAGTACTTCTTGATCCTCTCCATGGTTCCTAATCATAATTAAATCATTAGGTAGTAATCGATTCTCAAATGAACAAAAGAAGTACTTAGGAACGAGCTCACATGTAAATTCAATTGTCGGCGCGAGCTCTAGTGATTGGTCCTTGAATATCAAGTGGAGGAGTGTTGTGTATATCCAAAGAAGTGATGTCCTCATCATCCTCCCCCTCTTGAAGCGGAGTTGTCCTCAACTCAGTCTCATCTTCTTCTCCCAAGCATGGCTTCAAATCTGAAATGTTAAAGGTGGGACTAACCCCAAACTCGGGAGGCAACTCAAGTTTATATGCATTATCATTTATCTTCTCAACTATCTTAAAAGGACCAGCAGCTCTAGGCATCAATTTTGACTTTCTTAACTCAGAAATCTATCCTTTCGCAAGTGCAACCAAACAAAATCACCGGTTCAAGTTTAACTTCCTTTCTACCTTTACTACCAGTAATCCTATATTTTCATTCATCTTTTCAATGTTTGCCTTAGTAGTCTCATGCATTTTGAGAATAAAATCAGCACGCTCCTTAGCATCATTATGAACTCTCTCACTAGTAGGCAAAGGTAAAATATCAATAGGGCACGGGATTGAATCCATACACTACCGAAAAGGACTTACCTTGGTGGTGGAGTGTTCCGCTCGATTATATGCGAACTCAACATGCGGCAAACACTCTTCCCATAGCTTTAAATTGTTCTTCAAAATAGCTCTCAACATGGTAGATAATGTGCGGTTCACCACCTCGGTTTGGCCATCGGTTTGTGGGTGACATGTCGAGAGAACAACAACTTTGTACCCAACTTGTTCCATAGAGTACGCCAAAAGTGACTCAAGAACTTGGCATCACGATCTGAAACAATAGTAGAAGGCATACCATGCAAACGAACTATCTCTTTGAAAAAGAGATCAGCAATATGAACGGCATCATCGGTTTTATGACATGGGATAAAGTGAGCCATCTTAGAAAAACGATCCACAACAACAAAAATGCTATCTCTCCCCCTCTTAGTCCTGGGCAACCCTAAAACAAAGTCCATAGAAATATCTGCCCACGGAATAGAAGGAACATGAAGTGGCATATATAAACCATGTGGATTCAAGCGAGACTTAGCTTTTTGACATGTAGTGCAGCGAGCCACAAACCGCTCAACATCTCGCCTCATCGTTGGCCAAAAGAAGTGTGTGGTCGAACGTCCTCCGCCTTCTTAGCACCAAAATGTCCCATCAATCCGCCTCCATGCGCCTCCGCAACAACAAAAGACGAACGGATCCAACTGGAATGCATAGGCGGTTAGCTCTAAACAAAAACCATCATTGATCACGAATTTATTCCATGTTTGACCCTCTTTACAATGCAACAACACATCCTTAAAATCATCATCAAAAGCATATTGTTCTTTAATAGTTTCAAGACCAAAAATGCGACAATCAAGTTGAGACAACATGGTATAGCGTCGAGACAAAGCATCAGCAATCACATTATCCTTCCCTTTCTTGTGTTTAATGACATAAGGAAAAGATTCAATAAATTCAACCCACTTAGCATGTCTACGATTCAAATTGGTTTGACTACGAATATGCTTAAGTGATTCATGATCGGAATGAATGACAAATTCTTTAGGCCATAAATAGTGTTGCCACGCCTCTAAAGAACGAATAAGAGCATACAATTCTTTATCATACGTGGAATAATTAAGAACAGGACCATTCAATTTTTGCTAAAGTAGGCAACAGGTTTGCCTTCTTGCATCAAAACACCACCAATACCAATTCCGCTAGCATCACATTCGAGTTCAAAAGTCTTACCAAAATTCGGAAGTTGGAGCAATGGTGCGTGCGTAAGCTTGTCCTTCAAAAGAATAAAGGACTCCTCTTGTGATGGCCCCAATGGAACACAACTCCTTCTTTGTCAACTCAATCAACGGTGTCGCAATGGTGCTGAATTCTTTGACAAAGCGGCGATAAAATCCTGCAAGGCCAAGAAAACTCCGCGACTTGGGAGGCCTGGTGGGCGTGGGCCAACTCCATATCGCCTCCACCTTGGCTCTATCAACCTCAATTCCTGTGGAGTCACAACATAGCCAAGAAAAGAGACTCGATCCGTGCAAAGGTGCACTTCTCAAGGTTACCAAACAAACGTGCATCTCTCAAAGCATTAAAGACAGCACGTAAGTGAGTCGAATGTTCATCCATGGACTTGCTATAAATCAAGATATCATCAAAGTAAACGACCACAAATTTGCCAATGAAAGGACGTAAAACCTCGCTCATTAATCTCATGAAAGTGCTAGGTGCATTAGTTAAACCAAAAGGCATGACTAACCACTCATACAAGCCGAACTTAGTTTTAAAAGCGGTTTCCATTCATCGCCAAGTTTCATTCTTATTTGGTGGTATCCACTACGCAAGTCAATCTTTATGAAAATTATAGCACCACACAACTCATCAAGCATGTCGTCTAGCCTAGGAATAGGATGACGATACCGTATAGTAATGTTGTTAATGGCTCTACAATCTACACACATACGCCAAGAACCATCTTTTGGGAACCAAAAGAACAGAACAAGACAAGGACTAAGGCTCTCACGACGTACCCACGGTCCAAAAGGTCTTGGACTTGGCGCTGAATCTCCTTAGTCTCTTCGGGATTGGTCCCAGACGCCGACGGTTTGGCAAGCTCGCTCCAGAATCAAATCAATCGGTGCTCAATCCCTCGAATGGGTGGAAGTCCTGGAGGTATCTCATCAGGGAAAACATCTCTAAACTCCTGCAAAGGTTAGTGACAGGAGCAGGCAAAGTGCAAGGCATATTATCAAGAGAAAATAAAGCATCTTTGCACACAAAAGCATAGCATGTATCATTAACATCATCAATTGCAGCAAGGTTCGATTTTGTGGCAAGCATAACAGAATTTTTCAAATTGGTTACTTGCTGTTTTCAGATTTATCATGTTCCTTTGGATCATTAGCAGCAGCTCTCGCCCTATCGGCCTCTATAATTTCAGTGGGGTCAAAGCGAAAGTAACTTTCTTTTCTTATGCATAAAAGTGTATGTGTTACTACTACCATGGTGTAAAGCATCATTATCAAATTCCCAAGGTCGACCCAATAAAAGAGAGCATGCTTGCATGGGAACCACATCACAATCAACATGATCAACATAAGCACCAATGGAAAAATGGACTCGGCATGTTTGTGTTACCTTAGCTTTTCCAGAGTCATTTAACCATTGAATATGGTATGGATGTGGATGCGGTCACGTGGTCAAGCCAAGCTTCTTGACCAAATCGAACTCACCAAGTTGTTGCAACTTCCTCCATCAATGATGACACGTGCACGCGGTTCTTGATTGCAAAGAAGGTCTGAAACAAATTATGGCGTTGAAGTTTATCGGGTTGTTGTACCTGCGGTCGAGGACTCGCTGCACAATGATGCTCAGAAGCGTCGCTGTGGACGCCCACCAAGGACGAGGTCGTCATCACCACCGCCATTATCGTCCGGCAGCAGCAACATCATCATCCTCCTCGATATCCGAAGTGCTGATGTAGCCTCCATCTTCTGTGGCGATGTATGCCCGTTGGCTAGGGTAATTCTTCTGCACATGACCAAGTCCATGACAGCGGTGGCATCGAATGCGGAGGAGCGCCGTTGAAGCCACGGAAGAAGAACTCTTGTCCGGACCCCGCAAAGAATTTTTGAAGAATCTACAAGGCGTGTCGTGGAAAGTGGCTTCGGTGGCGCTGCCATCTTGTTCACGGTGGTGGAGGAGAACGAAAACTCAAGAAGACTTGGGCAGTCCCGTCGATGTAGTCGTCATGGGTGTAGAAGGGTCGTCCGGTGCGTGCCTTAGTTGATTCTGTGCGTCCCTGCAATTCTTTCTCTGCAAGCATAGCAAGGTGGAACAACTGGTTGACAATAGTAAATTCTTTATAATCAACAATGTCCTGAATTTCACGCCGTAACCCCCCGTAGAAACGACAAATCTTATCCTCCGTGTCCTCAACAACCCCACAACGCACCATACCCTTTTGAAGCTCAGCATAATAGTCTTGAACAGAACTATCACCTTGTTCTAAGCGCTGCAATTTTTTTCTCAATTCAAGTTTATATGAGGGAGGAACAAAACGATTACGCATAGCTTCTTTTAAGCGCTCCCATGTATCGGGTTGTAGCGCATGGTACTTAGTTCATTCCACCGGATAATAGCAAAGTCCTTAAACTCACTAGTAGCTTGTCTAACTCTATGTTGCTCAGGAACTAAGTGAGAGTTAAACTTCTGCTCTACCGTCATCTCCCAATCAAGATATATTTCAGCATCATAAAGACCAGAAAAAGATGGAATGGTAAACTTCACTTTAGCAAAGGGTCGTCGTTACCATGACGGTTCGGTTATTACCTCCCATACCATGTCGGTTTTTTGAAGACGACGACGTAGTCGTGCATCTTGTGTCGCCCGCCGATCAATGTTGCCATCTGCATCATACTCTGTGGCGTCATCATGATGATGGCCATCATTGACAGGTGGTAGACGTGCCTCCAATGTGTCCATCCGACCGGTGAGGTCACCATCGCCGCTCCACCCGCTCAATGCCTTCCGTGGTGTTCAAGCGGGTAATGGCGGCGACGATGGTGTCCAATCTCGCCGAGATCGTGAGTGAAGCGTTTTGTTTGTCGGCGCAGCTTGTAGTGGCGCGACTAACACACTCGTTGAAATCGACCGGTGTCCCGTCCTCTTCGTTTCTCGCCATGGTTAGGGAAATACAGGAAAACAAAAGGATGATCCTATCAACTACAAAGGAAGGAAGTGGAAACCCGCAAAGGAAGTGGCTTACCAAGCTCTTACAAGTGTGCTTACTGAAAGCAATGGATGGTACAACCGGTGGTCGGTTCGTGATACCTTGTCGGCGTGGGTACGATTGCAAGGTCAAAGCGTGCTATCCAGTAGATATTTGGAGTTTGGAAGGCCAAATATGTCAGTGGAACACAAATCAATAACAGATAGTAATGCTGAATAAATGTCCAAAGTATGGTCCTAGTTGCTGGCCTAAATGTGTCCTATATCAAGTATGAGATGATGAACAAGGAGTCACGAACAGAATATGAAAGCAACGACAAAGAACAAAGATGTCCAAGCACGAGAAGCTCAATTCAGCATAAGCACAAAACAAATAAATTGTTGGCACCTAAAGCGTGCTCTGTTTTCTTTTTTTTTCTTCTTTTTTTTTTGTTTGCGGCTATGGATAGCACTCTCTCCTCTCTACTATAGCCGAAATTTTTCTTTTTTGTATTTTTTATATTTTTTCACAGAGCAGATCACAGAAATAGGAACCACACAAAGTTGCAACTCAATCGGATGTAAGGAGTGGCCTACAGAAATTAATGAATGTGCTGCAAAATCGGTGATTCAGTTTCGGAGCGCGAGTACTACACTTTCCAGGCCGAATTTAATTTCACCCAATTTCAAAAAAAAAAGCAACTGATTTCGAGTCCGTATGCAAAAGTTATGGCCGTTTGAAGATGGACCTCCAAGTTATGGTTGCTGTGGGGGTGAAAACGAAGATCGGGTGGAGGGAATTTGTGGTATCCGTGGCGGAAGCTCGGGAAAGGTGGGGATGATTCGATGTGATCACGAGACGTGATGGATGACGCAACAGAGGGTTAACAAAGGGTGGGATATGGGTGGGAAAAACAAAAACAGAGGGTGGAAAACGCGATGGGTGACGGCTAGGGTTTGAAGGGTGGTAGCGGAAGGAATACAACTCGAACAAAACACGATCTAAACCAGCAACACAACTCGACTAAGGACACAAACTCAACACTACGGACTCTGGAATCAACTTGTGCAAAGGCTAAACGAGATCTAGGACAGGAAACAACCTATGACTACAATTTTTTTGTAGGGCTTTTTCATGGACTCTAGGACGAAACCGAAAATAACAAAGGAGGGTAACTCGAACACGGAGGAACACCAAGCTCGATTACCACTTGATGGGAACGGGTCCCGATCTTCCAACAGGTTCGGATAAATTCGATTTGGTGGAGTCGCGACACAAATCGATCCGGCTTCCGAACAACACGTCCCGAACCCCGCAATCGCAGCACCACGTCTCCTCAGGTTATCAACCGTGCGCTGCCCGGTTGACCTTGCCAAGAAGGCTAATCCCGCTGCGAATCGAAGAACACAAGCAAGAACAAGGAAGAACACAACCAAATTGCAGATATATTGATGAAGCACTCGAAAATTGGGGTCTCACAAACCGATGACGGTGAAACTGTTCAAAGACAGAATTAATCTAAGCAAAACCCAACCCTAATGGTGGGGGTGGCGGCTGTATATAAAGGAGTAAGGGGCGTGCAAAACCCTGGACGCGTCCTTAATGGACTCCAACACGATACAAAGCCGAGCGGCCCAAAAGACGGTGTCACAGCACCCTGACAGATTCTGGACGTCCACTTGTTTCGACGATTCCCGTTGACTCAGAAGGAATTTTAATATGAGACCAGAGCCATTGGAAAGCTTATCTTCTCAGCTTTCCATACATATGTGGAACGTCCAAAACGGAGTCCGGATGCGATCTGGGCGTCCGTTTTAGTGCGGCCTAGTCCTGGACTCCGAATTGGATTCGAAGTGGGCTTGAGTTGGACATCCAACATGATTCGACCACCCTTGCTGGACTCGTGCGCCTCGTAGCCCTTCTCCAAGTACTTCTTGATCCTCTCCATGGTTCCTAATCATAATTAAATCATTAGGTAGTAATCGATTCTCAAATGAACAAAAAGAAGTACTTAGGAACGAGCTCACATGTAAATTCAATTGTCGGGCGCGAGCTCTAGTGATTGGTCCTTGAATATCAAGTGGAGGAGTGTTGTCTATATCCAAAGAAGTGATGTCCTCATCAGCCCCACCTCCTGTTTTTCGAGCTGCTGTCCCCTCTGTGAGTAGGGCGCGTTCAGCAGCACTGCCACCACCATCACGCGCACCCGAGGCGAGCAAATCTACTAGTGTGCAAGCACCAGCAAAGAGCTCTTCATCGGTTGCTTCCACGGGCCGTACGACGGGCATTGTGTGCCACCGTTGTAAAGGGATGGGTCACGTCATGAGAGATTGCCCAAGTCAGCGGGCGTACATTGCGACAGAAGATGGTGGTTATGTAAGTGCTAGTGATGTTGAGGATGAATATGCTCTTGCAGCTAACCTTGCAGGTGATGATGATGATCATGAGACAGACAGTGATGGTGAGGAGATTTTAGGTGCAGCTGCTACGGCGAGTTATAGAACCATAATTGTGCAGCGAGTACTGAGCACTCAAAAAGAGCAAGAGGAGAAGCTACAACGTCATAATTTGTTTCAGATGTTCCTCATCGTCAAGGATTGCCGTGTTCGTGTTATAATTGATGGCGGGAGCTGCAATAACTTGGTGGATTCAGGATTGGTCAAGAAGCTTGGCTTGACCACACGTGCGCATCCTCACCCATACCACATTCAGTGGTTCAACAACAGCGGTAAGGTGAAGGTAACACAATCTGCAAGAGTGCAATTTTCCATTGGTTCCTATCATGATGTTGCTGATTTCGATGTAGTACCTATGCAAGCATGCTCACTTTTATGAGGTCGCCCATGGGAATTTGATACCGATGCAACTCATCATGGTAGAAGTAATAAATACTCTCTTGCGCACAAAGGAAAGAAAATAACTTTGCTACCTTTGACACCTACTGAAATTGTTAATTGTGATAAAGAGCTAGCTGAAAATAAGAAGAAAGAACTTGAACAAGAATCTGAAAATCAGCAAGTAGTGAAGGATGTTTTTAATGGATCGCGAGTAGGCTACGATAGCAGAAAACAAAATTTTTCTACCGCGCACACAAGAACATCATGCTTAAGGAAGGATCATAGATCGTTACCACTAGACGCAGCAGCAGTGAAGAAGAGTTGGAGAAGCCGATCCAACCACGCGCGTCGAAGTAGTAGTGGAAGTAGTCGATCGTCCCGAACCGATCGTCTCCTCCACGCGATCAACCACACCACGAGCGGATCCAATCAGAGGTTGTTGATGCCGATCAACGCCGCAACGAGCGGCGCCTCCACCGGTATCCACACGTCCGGTGGAACGCCGATCGCGAGTGTACCAAAGACTCGCGAGCGGCTAGGGTTTGGCTCGAGGTGGCGGCTACGGATTAGCTCGGGATTATCGGTGCGTTCCCTCAGCCCCCGCCTCCATATATAGACCTCCTCACTTGGGCCTCGTGGACCGAGGCCCAATAGGAGTCTATCCGGATCTCTATCCGAATTGAGCCCATATCCGAATCACATTGAATTAGTCTTCCAACCCGTTAAGTGTGCGACCAGAGGTTCACGTATACTTGGTCGCGACCGAAACACCTTTCCGGTCACCGTGTTAATAGCGGCCTCTAGTAAGACATATTAACCCCAAAGTATACGTAAAGATCATATCATTTGAACTCGTAATGTTCTCATGTACTAATCCCTTTGCCTCACGATATAGATTAAGCTCAAGGCGAGACCGTGTCATCCTCTTAATAGCTCAATCACTCTCTCGATTCCGTGATGGATTATAAACTCGTGATTGACTCCTCAATCACCTTGGCATGGCCATGCACTTTCATAATCCATTACATCGAGGGGCCCGAGATATCTCTCCCATAAGGAGGGGCAAATTCTATCTTGATCATTCACATCCCACTACATGTTTCATGGCAAACCCAAAGACTACTTTTATGACTACCCGATTCACGGAGTAGTGTTTAGTAGTCCCAAAGTAGCTACTACGCATCTTGGGAACCATGATGATCTCAAGTCTAAGGATTCCACATAAACACTACTTGAGACCAACCGATGACACATGGAATCTCGCGTGTCTCATGGCGGGTCTATCCAACATATGTTCACTAACACATGTCCATATTATTGATTTGGTATCTCCATACCATGATCCATGAGACATGATCATCAATCAATACATATGTTGATCTTTGAATCATATTTGTTCCTCATATGAAATATAATCGGGGATCATTTAGAAATAGCAACATTTTGGCATTAAGAGTCTCATGAATAAGTCACATACTCATTGATCAATAATGATAATGTCTATTTCAAGGAACAAAGCAATGTATCATAAACATAGTATGTGATATATTCAACATCTCCATGTTGCCTCTAGGGCATATCACCAACATCTCCCACTTGCACTAGAGTCAACCATGTAGGTATCTAATACCCATTGCCCTAGTGTGAGCCTCATGCTTTGGGCGGGAAGCGGCTTTGTCAACGGATCTGCAATGTTCAAATCCGTGTGTACTTTGCATATCTTAACATCGCCTCTCCACAATCTCGCGGATGAGATGAAATCGCAGTAGAATGTGCTTGGACTTACAGTGCGATCTAGGCTCCTTGGCTTGCGCAATGGCTCCACTATTGTCACATGAGGTCCATTGGGTGGAGGCACTAGCCATCACACCAAGCTCAAACAAATTTCTTGATCCAAACGGCCTCTTTAGCGACTTGAAGCCGCTATGTACTCGGCTTCATTGTAGAATCAACAACCGTCTCTTGCTTGGAACTCTTCCACTCACCGCACCGCCATTCGTGCGAACACAAATCCAGATTGCGATCTAAAATCATCTTTGTCGGTTTGGAAGCTAGCATCGGTGTAACCATTTACAACGAGCTCTTCCTCACCCCATAGACGAGGAACACATCTTTAGTTCTTCTCAAGTACTTCAAGATGTTCTTTACTGTAATCCGATGACTTTCACCGGATCGACGGTATCTACTCGTAGCACTTAAAGCATACGAGACATCCGGACGTGTACAAAGCATGGCATACATAATGGATCCAATAGTGAAGCATATGGAATCACATTCATTTTATCCCGCTCATCGGTGTACTAGGACACCGATTCTTGCTAAGATTTATACCATGTGACATAGGTAGGAAGCCTTTCTTGGAATCGCATGTTGAACCTTTTCAACACCTTGTCAATGTACGTATCTTGGCTTAATCCAATCACCTTTTGATCTATCTCTATAGATCTTGATGCCCAGAATATATGTCGCCTCTCCTAAGTCTTTCATAGAGAAACTACTTTTCAATGAAGACTTATGATTCGAACATAGGAATGTCATTTCCGATCAATAATATGTCATCCACATATAAGACCGTAAACACGAGTGCGCTCCCACTAGCCTTTTGTAAACACAAGGCTCTTCTTCATTCTTGATGAAACCAAACCCTTTGATTACTTCATCAAACGAATGTTCCAACTCCGAGATGCTCGCTTTAATCCATAAATGGATCTTTGCGACTTGCATATCTTTCTAGGCGATTGCGGATCGACAAAACCGTGGGTGTGTCATGTACACATCCTCACTCGATTTCCATTAAGGAAAGCTGTTTTGACATCCATTTGCCATATTTCATAGTCGAAATAAGCGAGCAATCGCTAGAATGATCCGAATAGACTTTAGCATTGCGACGGCGAAAAGTTTCATCATAATCAACACCTTGAATTTGTTTGAAACCTTTGGCCACCAATCGCGCTTTATAGATGTGAACATTTCCATCTATGTCTATCTTTTCTTGAAAACCCATTTGCACTCAATGGTTTTAACACCATCGTGGATCAACCAAGTTCCAAACTTGATTACTGTGCATGGATTCAATTTCGGATCTCATGGCTTCAAGCCATTTCTAAGAGTCTGGTCCCATCATCGCTTCTTCATAGGTCTTAGGCTCATCGTTGTCTAACAACAATATGTCCCGTTGTTGAGTAGTCAAGAACATGTACCTCTCGGTGCACGACGTGACCTCTCGACCCACGTGGTGCGGTGTGTCCTAACAGGTTCTTCAACAGTTTGTTCATCTGTTGTGGTTACAGAGGAGCTGAAACGTTTTCGGTGTTTCTCGAATTTCTTCAAGTTGCACCATGCTCCCACTATCCCTTCTTGAGAGAAACTCTTTTCTAAGAAGACACCATCTTGAGGCGACAAACACTTTGCCTTCTTCTTGATTATAGAAGTAATATCCTTTTGTTTCCTTAGGATACCCGATAAAGAAGCATTTATCGATTTAGGGTGAGCTTATCGATTGTAAACGTTTTACATAAGTCTCACATCCCCAAATCTTAAGAAAAGACAAGCTAGGACGTTGTCTGTCCACATCTCATATGGTGTCTTTTCTCGATTTTGATGGAACTCGTTTAGTGTGAAAGCGGTTGTTTCAAGAGCGTACCCCAAAAGACAACGGAAGATTCTTGTGGCTCATCATGGGCGCACCATATCTAATAAGGTGCGATTTCTCGTTCGAGATACCCCATTCCATTGAGGTGTTCCGGCGGAGTCAATTGTGGAACAATTCCACAATCCTTCGAGATGATTACCAAACTCATGGCTCAAATACTCGCCTCCACGATCGGATCGTAGAAACTTGATTGTCTTGCCTAAATGATTTTGCACTTCATTTTGGAATTCTTTGAACTTTTCAAAGGATTGGACTTATCTTCATCGGTAGATATATCCATATCTACTAAAGTCATCGATAAAAGTTATGAATCATCGAAAACCACCTCGGTCGTTGAGCTCATTGGTCCACATACATCGAATGTACGAGTGCCAATAAGTCACTTGCCCGTTCACCTTGACCGGTGAAAGGTGCTTTTGTCATCTTGCCAAGTAAACAAGATTCGCATGTCTCAAATGATTCAAAATCAAATGAGTGCAGAATACCATCTCTATGGAGCTTCTCCATGCGTTTCTCATTTATGTGACCTAGCGGCAGTGCCAAATAAGCGTGGGATTCAAATCATTCGATCGTTGCCTCTTTGTATTAATGTTATAGACCGATGACTCTTCAAGAGTAAGAACATATAACCCATTCACCAATGGAGTATGACAATAGAACATATCTTTGAAATAAAGAGAACAACCATTGTTCACGGATCTAAAGTCATAACCTTCGCTTGTAAACATGAAGCGAAATAATGTTCTTGGAAAGAGATGGAACACAATAACAATTATTCAATTCCAAAACTAATCACGAAGGTAAAGACAATGGCATGGTGCCAACAACCACCGCATGACAACTTTGCTCCATTGCCAACGCGAAGATCCACTTCGCTCCTCCTCAAACTTCTACTTCTTCTTAGCCCTGCAACGATTTGCAAATGTGAGCAACCGATCCGTATCAAATACCCAAGAATCGATAGATGAAGTAGCAAGATTGATTTCTATAACATTTATACCGGAGCGGAAGTCGTACTTCCTTCTTTTCTCAAGATCCTCCAAGTACTTTGGGCGTTCCTTTTCCAATGTCCCGATTGCTTACAATAGTAGCAATCGCATCGAGAGCAGGACCCTTCTTGACTTGCTTGGCCTTAGAACCGCTCGCGATCTCATCGGAGCTAACTTTCTTTGACGCGCCTTTCTTTACATAGGGCTTGCCCTTGCCTTTCTGCATCATCATCACATGATGGTGCTTTTCTTAATGCTTTCCTCGGCTGATTTTAGCATCCCATGCAACTCGACCAAGGTCTTGTCCATGTTGTTCATGTGATAGTTCGAATGAATGGCTCAAAGCTCGAGGGGGCGATCGAAGAATCACATCGTAGCCAACTCTTGGCTAAGGGGAAAACCAAGCTTTCGGACTCTCAATGTAGCCAATCATCTTAATCACATGAGGGTCGACGGATTCCTTCAAGAAGCTCGCACGCAAACAAGGACTTTGAAGTGTTGAACCTCTCACCCTTGCTTGGTTCTCAAACATACCACGCAACCCCACAATGATATTGTAGGCATCGTGTTCTCATATTGCTTCAAGCTCAGAGGACATTGTGGCAAGCATGAGACACTCACATCAAGGTAATCATTCGTTTGCTTCTCATAAGCTTTCCGCATGACCACGGTAGCATTATCGGGCAAGTCATCGGGATAAGGAGACTCAAGGACATGCTCCTTGCGCTCTTGCTTGAGAACAATTCTCGTGTTGCGATACCAATCCAAAAGTTCGTTCCATTGAGTTTTCTTTCTCAAGAATAGATCGCAAATTAAAAGAACTGGATGCGGCATTAGTTGACATGATCTACAACAAAGAATATGCAAAGTTTAGCACTATGTTCATGTTTGATCTTCCATTAAACAATTTAACAAAGATACTCCCACTATATGTTTTGTAATCGTCTTCCTCTAACGACATATAGTGGTCAAGATCCATGTTCATCTAAGTTCTAGTGAGCTTTGGCATCACCGCTAGAAACCTAGTGACGAGGTAAGCAACACTTGCTAATCACATCTTATGTGACTCTTGTTTGTTGGGTGGCATCCAATGCCCGGCTCCCAACACCATGCCCCAAGGCCCAAATCTAATTTGATAGCCTTGTCAAGTAAACCAATACTATGCATGTGGATGTCCGACATCCACCCTATTAGATCAAGATAGTTGATGGTACTCGCTTTGGAGACCTACCAAACAATGATCATGATTCTTATAAGCGCAAACAATTGGAAGGGCATCAAAACAAATTCTTAATTTTTTTCTTGAGAGAAGCTATTCTATCATGAAAAACTAACCCTTAGTTGGTATGGCATGAAAGAATAGTATGACAAGAAATAAACATCACATGCATATAATCACATTATACTGTGAATGGTATGGCATTTTGTATCGTAGTGGTTGCCATCGCCATGGTTCCACGGTGATACTCTTCGCCACACTTCTTGTCCTCTTTGTCATCATGCTTGAAGCCTCCATAGCAAAGAACTAAACTATTACAACTAATAGGTAGCAAATGAATTACATGGGAGCTCAAGCATCACAAGTCGACACGCAGTCGTTATACAATTAAAGAACGACCTCAACCCTACTGTGATTAATACGACACACAGCCGCAAAACACACATGCATCACATATGCATCTATGCCATACCATTCACATCATTCCTGCAAAAACAAGTTAAGCGTAGAACATATTCTACCGCCCTGACATGAATGTGTTTCTATAACAATCTATGCGTGTACAAATCAACCCAAATCCGAGCCATTCAAAATGTCTCAATTTAGATCAATCACATCAATCATCGCGATCGGTATGTTTGAGGAGACCGCAACACAAGACCTCGATCTGTTGTCTCAATCTCATCGATTGTGCGCAGATTAGCCCGATGGTGTTACCAGCCGGTAGGGGCAAGTCGCGCGTACATCAAGTCACATACTCATTGATCAATAATGATAATGTCTATTTCAAGGAACAAAGCAATGTATCATAAACATAGTATGTGATATATTCAACATCTCCATGTTGCCTCTAGGGCATATCACCAACAGTTTTCCCACCTAAGAAAGAGAGGTTGCCATCTAGTTCTAGGACCGGGGGAATTAAATTAAAGGGTTGTGTCATGCTTGCAACCAAATCTGATCTTGCTGAAATTTGTCATGATGAAATGCCATGCTATGCTTTGATATGCAAAGATATTTTATTTTCACTTAATGATGTATCTAGCTCTTTGCCGTCTGCTGTCACTAACCTTTTGCAGGAATTTGAGGATGTGTTTCTCACGAGATACCTCGTGGCTGCCACCAATTAGGGTATTGAACATCAAATTGATTTGATTCCGGAGCTTCCCTACCCAACAAGGCGCCATACCGAACCAACCCGGAGGAGACTAAGGAGATTGAGCATCAAGTGCGAGACTTGCTTGACAAAGGGTACGTACGTGAGAGCCTTAGTCCATGTGCTGTTCCTGTACTTTTGGTTCCAAAGAAAGATGGGTCGTGGCGTATGTGTGTTGATTGTAGAGCTATCAATAATATTACCATTAGATACCGTCATCCTATTCCTAGGTTAGACGACATGCTTGATGAATTAAGTGGCTCTACAATGTTTTCTAAAGTTGACTTGCGTAGTGGATACCACCAAATTAGAATGAAACTTGGAGATGAATGGAAGACGGCATTTAAAACTAAGTTCGGGTTATATGAGTGGCTAGTGATGCCTTTTGGTTTAACTAATGCCCCTAGCACTTTCATGAGATTAATGAACGAGGTTTTACGTGCTTTCATTGGTAAGTTTGTGGTAGTTTACTTTGATGATATTTTGATTTACAGCAAGTCACTAGATGAACATCTTGAACACTTATGTGCTGTTTTTATTGCTTTGAGAGATGCACGTTTGTTTGGTAACCTCGAAAAGTGTACCTTTTGCACCGATCGAGTTTGTTTTCTTGGGTATGTTATTACTCCGCAGGGAATTGAGGTTGATCAAGCCAAGATCATCGCTATCCAGAGTTGGCCGCCTCCTAAAACGGTCACACAAGTGCGGAGTTTTCTCGGGCTCGCTGGTTTCTATCGACGTTTTGTTCGGGATTTCAGCACCCTTGCTGCACCATTGAATGAGCTTACAAAGAAGGGTGTTGCTTTTACTTGGGCCACCAATCATCAACAAGCTTTCGACACTCTCAAAGATAAGTTAACACATGCCCCTTTGCTTCAACTTCCTGATTTCAACAAGACTTTTGAATTAGAATGTGATGCTAGTGGCATAGGTCTTGGGGGTGTGTTAATGCAAGAAGGAAAACCTGTTGCTTACTTTAGTGAAAAGTTAAGTGGTCCTAGTTTGAACTATTCTACCTATGATAAAGAATTATATGCTCTAGTTCGAACTTTGGAAACATGGCAGCATTATTTATGGCCCAAAGAGTTTGTAATACATTCTGATCATGAATCCTTGAAACATATTCGAAGTCAAACCAACCTGAACCGTAGACATGCTAAGTGGATTGAGTTTATTGAATCTTTTCCCTATGTCATTAAATATAAAAAGGGCAAAGAAAATGTGATAGCGATCGTTGTCTAGGAGATA
The DNA here is from genome assembly GCA_036346245.1 of Bonia amplexicaulis. Classification (NCBI taxonomy): domain Eukaryota; kingdom Viridiplantae; phylum Streptophyta; class Magnoliopsida; order Poales; family Poaceae; genus Bonia; species Bonia amplexicaulis. The sequence continues at coordinate 7,691,155 of CM070766.1, forward strand.
TACCATGCTTTCACAACTTGATTTCAAAATCTTTGGGTTAGAGACAATAAAGGAGCAATATGTGCATGATCTGATTTTAAAGACGTGTTGCTAAATTGTCAAGAGGAAAGGGTTGGAATAAATTTGTTGTGCATGATGGTTTCATATTCCGTCTTGGCAAGCTATGCATTCTGTTGGCTCCGTTCGTCTTTTGTTGTTCTGGGGAGGCGCATGGAGGAGGATTGATGGGCCACTTGCGTGAAGAAGACTGAGGACATTTTGTTCCACCATTTTTATTGGCCAAAGATGAGGCGTGACGTCGAACGCTTCATTTCTCGCTGCACCACGTGCCAAAAAGCTAAGTCACGACTTAATCCTCATGGTTCATACATGCCTCTTCCTGTTCCAAGCATACCTTGGGAAGATATTTCTATGGATTTTGTTTTAGGGCTTCCTAGGACAAAGAAGGGAGGATAGTATTTTTGTTGTCGTGGATAGATTCTCTAAGATGGCTCATTTCATACCATGTCATAAAAGTGATGATGCTACGCATGTTGCTGATTTGTTCTTTAAGGAAATTGTTCGCTTGCATGGTATTCCGAATACGATAGTTTCAGATCGTGATGCTAAATTTCTTAGTCATTTTTGGAGAACTTTATGGGGAAAGTTGGGAACTAAACTGTTATTTTCCACTACTTGTCATCCCCAAACTGATGGACAAACTGAGGTAGTCAATAGAATATTGTCTACCATGCTTAGGGCCGTGCTTAAAAAGAACTTAAAAATGTGGGAGGAATGTTTGCCTCATGTGGAATTTGCTTATAATCGTTCGCTGCATTCTACCACGAAGAAATGCCCTTTTGAAATTGTTTATGGTTTCATACCTCGTGCACCTATCGACTTGTTGCCTCTTCCAACTTCAGAAAAAGTAAATTTTGATGCGCAACAACGTGCTGATTTCATACGTAAGATGCATGAGACAACTAAAGAGAACATTGAGATTATGAATGCTAAATATAAAGTTGCTGGTAGTCAAGGACGCAAGCATAATACTTTTGAACCTGGTGATCTTGTGTGGTTACACTTCACTTAGATCTGCTTCCTCCCGTGATGAGTGTGATGTATGCATTGCCTTGCTTGGAGATGTGGAGAAACTAAGGACCTCGTATGATAATATGACTTCTGAGCTTGACATGATTAAGGTGGAGAATGTTAGTCTGCTTGCTGAACTAGAGATGAGTAGGGTAGCTACTCTGTCATCTACTACTGTTGAAACTACTTCTTGCACCTCATGTGAGGTTAAGGACAATGCTTTTAGAGGTCTTTACACAATGCTTCTTGATCTGCCTGAAAATTGTGAAAGTTGTAATAACTTAAACATTAACCTAAAGAAGGCAGATCATAAAATTGCTGAATTGCATGCTTCCTTGCTTGAGCCCATTGTGTCTTGCACCAATTGTCCTAAATTGACTGCTGAACTTGAATCTGTCTCAAAACAGTTTCAAGAAATGATTGACCACAACAACAAAATGGCTCAATATACGTCTAAGGACCCTGTTAGCTCACCATGCAATAATTGTGAAAAACTAAAAATCTGAACTTGTTGCACTGAATTACAACTGTGTGAAGCTAACTAAGGAATTACTAGAAAGTCACATTCTGCTTGTGCCTTCTGTGCTAAGGTGTTGGAAAAGGATAAGGACATGATAGAAACGTTTAGGAAGAGCTACGAGAACCAAATGGCTAGGATTAGGACTGCCCCTGTGTGTCCTGCGAAGCTCTCAAGGTTGAGGCGGCCGTGCATAAGGAGAGATATGCACGTGCTATTTGTTCTTCTGCTTTTGTTTCTTCTTTCTCTCCCTCTGCTGTCTCTTCTTCCCCCTACTCTTCTTGCACCTCTCTCTTTTAGGAGTGTCAGTATCTTATGAACACTCTTGAGAGATTTGTAGGAGGCAAGAAGAAGCTGAATCTGATTCTAGACAAGTCTAAAATTTGCAAGTTCAATCAAGGTCTAGGATACGATTTTCTTGAGGATGTTAGGAAGCATCCACCTGCTGTTCTCAGACCCGTAGCAGCAGGTGTGATCGAGGTCAAGCCCCGAACCAAAAAGGTTGAGTTCAAATCTGCGGGCTTTGTCCAAGAGATCTCTGACAGTAAGGTGGTAACACCTGTTGCTTCGACCTCCCAGAAGGCGAAGTTCCATTGTACCTTCTATCAAAAGGATGGACACATGATCGAGAGATGCTTCAAGCGTGCCAAGATCGCGCGGAGAGATCGTGTTCACGCTATTAGGTGTATTCAGGGTCAGTGTAACACCCCAGGACCCACATTACCCTAGGATGCTACTAAAGCCACTACACAACTAGCCAATTTACAAGTTAAATTAAACTGGCAACAATTACTAAACAAGATAGTATAAGCAGACGTATAAACAACTAAGGAATAACAGGATAGTGATAACAATTTAATATTTAAAACAACCTCCAACATTTTAATCTAAAATATAATTCACAAATTTAATATTATTAAGATAATGTAGACAAAGGTATGCAAAAGTCTATAATCCTTTCAACTTTATTACAGCATAATAATATGATTCACGTGCATCAGTGTGGTGCCGCTCTACCCTTCCCATGCATGCATCGTATTACGGTAATATATGATGCTGTACCTGATGAGGACATCACTTCTATTGATATGAACACCCCTCTTACTGCTTCCATGAATGATGGGCAAGGTCCAATCACTCGGGCACGTGCTCGTCAACTCAACTATCGTGTAAACTCGTTTTAGGAGTCAATAATATTTCACGAGCATTCGATACTTCCTAAGACTTGTGATTTTCTTGTCCTTAGGAACCATGGAGAAGAACCACGCGAGTTCAAGTGTAGAAGTGGAACCGTCAAGCGCAATCCAAGTCATATTCGCGAGTTCGATTCAGATTCGGCCTTCGTAACAACGTCTACTTCAAACGGCCATAACTTTTAATCCAGAAGGCTTCTTGGGGCCCGTGAGTACTCGTTGGAAAGATCTTGAAGTCTACTTTCAGGTGAATCTGGTCTCACCTCCAACTCCATCCGAGCGGATCGAAACCGCAAAACAAGTCACGTCACTTTTTGGTCCGAGTCAAAGTGGGTGAGGGCCTTGTAAATTGGGCTATTTGGGCGGTCTTGTTCACGTGAACAGTACCACGTCCGCATGAACAGTAAAACTGATTAGTACCACCTCCCTTTTCATTAGATAAGTGTGGCTTCCCCCTTCCCTATTTAAGGAGGTCACACCCCTCTAGTTTTCTTGGGTTTTCTTAAAGATTATTCTCGCTTGCGGTTTCACCGTATGTTCGGTTGAGAAACCCCACTTGTGAACTCAAACTTTATTCGCAATACAATTTCATATTGCGTCTTAAACTCTCTTGCTTGTGTTCTCGATTCGCTTGCAGGAGATAGCCTTCTTGCGAGGTCAACCGTGTTCGGCACGGTTGATAACCAACATAGCAGTGGTGTAGTGATTGCAAGGGGTTCGATCTGTTTTGGTCGGAGCCTTTGGATCATCAACGTCGAGATCTCCACAATCTATTTATCAGTACCTTTCGGAAGATCGGGCCATCGTCACATCAGTACCGGTACGGTCGCGGCTAGGTGCGGCGACATCCACATGTGTAAATATCATGATATGATATGAATGATATGATAATCATAAACCACATAAATTCCAACCGCAAAGGAGCATCAACATGCTCACAACATATTCACAACCACACATCCACCACATATTTGTTTTCATACTCCGTATTAGCACAGTAAGCAAATTTCCACATGATTACGAGCATTTTATCCAAACATATCAATTGATCAATAATTGCTACCACCACAACCACAAGTATTTACTAAGAATACTACCACTTAGACCACAATATACTCGTAAAGGTTTCTACCCCACAACTATGTAGATTCATCAAGAACAATCCCGCATATCCACAATTAATCCATCAAGATCATAAGCAATTGAATTCATAAAAATACTACCATCTGAACCACGTTAAGGAAGCATGTAACAAAGACATAGCATTACCAATTAATAGAATTAATCAGTGTGAAGTTAGAATAATTAACGAGTTAAACAGTAGCACAACCGCTACGTTTACTTGCCTCAACTGTTGAAGCGATGCAGTCACGTGCGCTCAGGAGCAAAACCACCTGTCCACAAGGTATCTCTCAGCACAAAGCTATAACATACAAAGCGCGACTTAAAATTAAAGACGTCGCTAGAACCCCGAACCCGCACATACACCTCTCCGCTCAACGATTTAACAAACTACCCACTACAGCAATGCTGCTTAATATTTTCGTATCTTTAAAAATATTAATCCAATTACAGCAAACGATATATCTCTGGATTCATCACTTCAAATCCTACATTTTTCATGTAGATCACATATTTTTATTTTGATCATAGCTAGGTGTAACTTAATGCACAAAACAGAGGAAGTTCTCTGTTTTGACAAACTGGACAGCAAGATTCAAATGCGTCCCAACCACAGTACAAGGATCCAAAAAATATAATTTTTATATAGAAGCTAGATCACTGCATTCCCTACAATTTTCTCAATTGCGACCATATTTATAAAAATCATTTACTATCCTTAAATCACAGTTGAACAGCAGTCTGTCCCAATCTGCTCCCCTGAAAGACAACGGTATTCCTGAAAGACAGCGGTATTCCTAAAAAAAATACAGAATATGGGTTTCAAAGTCCTCTATAATTTTCCTTTTGGGAAGATCCACAGGAAAAATCGTTTGATGGGTCGAAACCGCGCAAACAAACACGCTGTGCGAATCAATCTACAGGCAGACAACAGGTAATCTCTAATCGGGCAATTAATCTATTAATCCCCTTCAAATTTCGTTCCAAGAACCCTAATTACTCCATAAAACAGAGGGTTTAGGATGAGAAAAAATTACCTATATGATCCCTTGGGATCACCCCTCTTCTTTCCTCCTCTTCTTCTCCTCCATCCCTTCTTCTTCCTTCTCTTCCCTTCATTCTCTTCCCTTCCTTCTCTTCCCTTTCTTTTTCTCCTTGGCTCCAATGGCAGTAGCATTTTTGGGAGGGGAGGCACCAATCTGGAGGGTGGCAGCCAAAGGGGTGGGGTGGCGGTGTGGTGGAAAGAGGTGAGGGGGCGGCTAGGTCAAAAGGGAGGGAGGGAGGTGCGGCCACCCCTTGGGCCTTCGGCCCAAGGCGGTCGGCCCACTCCCCAGGCAGCCCACCCAGGCAGCCCAAGGCGGTATGCAAGGCTTTTAACAAGGGAAGGCTCAAGTTATTTTATTTGCTGAAATATGCTTTTTGAACTATGATACTTAAAATTCTCCTAGGACCTAGCCAGTTAATTTTTTAAACATGATACTTAATGACCTATACCTTTATTTTTATCGAATCAGAGATCATCCACCATTACATGATCTCTGCTCCTCATACCATACCTTCAGCGTATGGTCACTTACATTACCACTGGGACGACACCCAGGACAACTCAAATGAGGGCCTTACTCTGCCTTCCCATAAAGGCCTTTCTCTGCCCTTTTTAAAAGATTTTGAAATAGAACTATATCTAGTTAAGTTCCCATGTCTGCCCATAACCGTGGGCGCGGCTATTCGAATAGCTTTAACTCTGCAGAGTGTGTACACTTTACCCACACGAGATAGATCTGCTCATTGCCCCACATGATTCCTTAGCCATGCAGTTGAGTAGACTATCACAAGGCTTTTACAGTGCATTTTCCTAGCAGAGTTGCGACCGCTAAGGTTTCCACTTCCTCCGGGTACGACCACCCTTCCAGAAGCCCCCTCTTGCGCCATCACGTCGAAGGATGTGGCCATCCTCTACCCGCCCGTGTTCACACCGACGCAACTCTTACTAAGTCATTGCAAATTAATTGGCCTTGCCTACACTTTGCCAGCATGTGGTTGTACTTGTTATATCGTGGGAGTTTATCACAAGATTCAGTCCTTAAGTGTTATCTGGGCGGTTCTACCACAATCTCTTGTGCTATCACGGCACCACTTTATCACAAATCTGTGCTATCACGGCACCATTCAACACTCCCGCCCTCAACCATCCGCCCAGATAATTAAGCATGTGAGGTTCTTTCGAAAAATACTCTTATACCCACATAAACCAGTCATCATCACAATGACTGCCCAATACTGCTTTCTTTTAGCTTGCAAGATATGCTAGGGTGCTTTCACACCCTTGTTTATCTAAAACAACTCTAAGCATGCATTTATAATTATAGACTTAGTTTCAAAAGAGTTGTAGCATTATTACTTTTACTAGGGTGACAAGGATCACATAGCCAAAAGTATTGCAAAGGACATATACTAATTCCAGAGAACATGGGCATATATCTAAAAGCTGAAATTAACATGTATTGCAACATAGACATAAGCATGCAACTTGTAATACTTAAACCAAAATGCTTTATTGAAAACGTAGGCTCAAAATGATCAAAGCATTGACTCGCCTTGGATGCAAAGGTCGGGGTTCTGAACGTTGGATTCTACAGCAGCTGCAGCTTCCTCCTCTTGAGTCTCGAAAGCTACGTTTTATACGCGCGAAAATTTAGATAAAAATTATCACCACAATCAAATAACACAATGAAAATTTGAACAAGCTTCAAAGTGTTGGTTCTGGTTTCATTAGGTAGCCCTTGATTTTAGATGAATTTAGAAATTGATTTCACTAAATTTGGAGCTAAAATGAATAAGTTATACACATTTGAATATCTTCGGTTTGAATAAATCCAGAAAATATTAAACTCTGACATGTGGGGCCCACTGTCAGTGACCGTCGATTTTTTCTTTTATGATTTGACTCTTTGGTGGGGAGTTGGTGATGTGTGGTTGCGCTGAGAATCCTTTGTTTTCAGTTGGATTCTATTAGTAAAAGAGTTTGTTTACAATGAGCACTATTGTGCGTCAGTGGTTGAAGGAGGTGCTCCTTGTTAAGGTAAAGAAAACGATTGAGAGTTGAAACAAGAGATACATATGTTGTGCAGGTTGTGTGGGTTGGTACTAAAGGGAATGATAACCCGAGGTATATTTAATCGCTTCTGTTAGTTGCAAGGATTTGGAGGTCGACCGCTTGGGTCCAAAAGACAGTTGAACGAGTGGCCTTGGTGAGACAAAATCTGTTGGCCGCCCAGAGCAGGCAGAAAAATTATGTAGATGTGAGAAGAAGGGATCTGGAATTTGAGGTGGGGGATCAGGTGCTCTTGAGAGTATCTCTCACGAGGGGTGTGGTGAGGTTTGGTACCAAAGGGAAGCTTAGTCCAAGGTACGTCGGGCCTTTCACGATCCTGGCTCGGATCGGGAAGTTGGCATACTGCTTGGATCTTCCAGAGTCTTTGCGCGAGGTGCATAACGTGTTTCACGTGTCTATGTTGAGGAAGTACCTACGAGATCCGGAGCTTCATATTTCACTAGAACCATTAATACTTGAACAGGATATGTCCTTTGAGACCAAGCCAGTGCGAATTCTGAAAAGATCAGAAAAAGCATTGAGAAATAAAACTTTAAAATTTGACAAGATACTTTAGTCTCAGCAGATAGAGAGAGAAACCACTTGGGAATTGGAGTCTCATATGCATGAGCAATATCTAAAATTATTCACAACAGGTGCGTGTTAATATGATTAAGTTTTAGCTGTGATTAAACCTTGGTGTAAGCGTGGATAGAATTCGGAGTCGAATTCCGTCTAAGGGGGGTAGAATGTAATACCCAAAAGTGATTCGAGAGGTAATCTTTTAATTGGAGGGAAGGACCATATAGAAAAGAGTTAAACAAGGATTTTTAGAGGGGGATTTCTAAAATATCCCGGCAACCTGGGCCTGGGACTTGGCCCAAGTGGTGGCCGGCCAAAAGGGAGGAGGCACCCCTCCCCCAAACCCTAGCCGCCACCCCCTAAGCACCCTCCTCTTTCTCCAGCAGCACCTCCTCCTCCTCCTTCATTGAAGCCCCCTGCTGTTGGTGAGGAAGATCCCGTTTGCTGCCGGTCGAGCGGAGGAAGGTGTTTTTGACCCGGAAGAAGAAGAAGAGGAAGGGAAAAAGGGAAAAGAAAGGGAGAGAGAGATCGCGTGGCGTTCATCGTGTTCTTCAGCGGTTCGTTAAGAGTAACCCCTATTTACCCCGGTTAGATGCATTTTTTATTGTTGTAGCAATGTTGGTATTGTGGTCTGTCTAGGACAAATTGCGTTAGACGGTCATTTTGGGATAGTTTCGTGGGGATTCAGTTCTGGACGTCGCCATCTTTCCGTGAAGTACTAAAGCACATCGTTGGACCTATTGTCAGACCCGGATTTTTCAATCCAGAATCTCCTGTGATTTACTGCATTATTCCCTGGATCAGTAGATAATGCGCACAGGTACATTGTTGCATCATCTCATACATCACATAAACATGAATATTACAAACCAGAGTTTGTAAATTATACCACGTCGGGCAACATTTTTACAAAAGCGGCGCATAGGTCGAATGTTATCATTACAACCAGCAGCGGAAACGAAAACAAAAGTAAGACCATAACCGCAGGCAAGCGACTGGGGGTAAGGTGAGCACATATGTTACCTAGGCTTAGGTAACATACATGCTTAGTTTGTAAATTATACCACGTCGGGCAACATTTTTACAAAAGCGGCGCATAGGTCGAATGTTATCATTACAACCAGCAGCGGAAACGAAAAAAAAGTAAGACCATAATCACAGGCAAGCGACTGGGGGTAAGGTGAGCATATATGTTACCTAGGCTTAGGTAACATACGTGCTCACGATGCCGTAGGTCTAGCTTGTCTATGTTTAGAAAACGTAATTGACGCCCTAATTTCCTTCTCCATTTCTTCCTTCAGTGGCGGGGGCATCTTCATGAGCATAATGATCCTGCGTCCCTATTTTTGTTTTTGGTAATGCGAGTGTGAGCACACTAACCACCGTACTCAGCGAGCTAACACACAAAAATGCAATATATAACATGCTAGGCTGTTCAAGGAAAGGCTCGGGTTTGATTTCTTTTGCCAGAAATTGCATTTAAATACGATACTTAGAAAACTCCTACGACTTAGCAGTTTTGAACAAAAATATAATGTTTAGGAAAATACCACATTATTAGCAATACAGATTCCATCCACCGTTACATGGCACCCGCACCATATAACGTCTTTCAGCGTTATAGCCGCTTAACTTACCACTGGAACTACATCCATGACAATTACAAACTAGGGCTTCCCACTGCCCTTCATTTTTCCAATTTCACCCACAAATCATTTTGAAACAGAACTATATCTAGTTAAGTTCCCATGTCTGCCCCTGACCGTGGGCACGGCTATTCGAATAGTTTTGACTCTGCAGAGTTTGTACATTTTCACCACAAGAGATAGTCAACTCGTTGCCCCACATGATTCCTTAGTCATGCAGTTGAGCAGACCATCACAGTGACTTTTCAAAATATCTAGTCCCTTTTGTCATCTCACTTTATGGGAAACTACCCACTTGCGGTGGGTCACATCTATGCACGGGATGTTCACCACGGCTACTAGCGTTATTCGGGCTCCACTCCCCTCAACGCTAGTACGACCTGTAAACTTCACCCTCCACTCGGTGTCCCTTTAGGTCTCCTCTGCCCTTGCTTGTCCACTTCTATCCACTACCAGTGAGATGAGTCCGGGGGTTTCGATAAATCTACTTAGCCAAGTTGTAATTTATAGACTTGTGGTTATACTGTTTTACACAGGAGGTCATGACAGGATTCAGTCCTTAGGACTACCTGGATGGTTCTACCACATTACATAATTTGTGCTTCCACTGCATCACATTCCAGCCCCCAAACCATCCACCCAGGTATTTAAGCAATATGGGGTTTTTCGGGAGCATAAAATAATCATTCCAGTATTTCTCAGTCATTCCCACCATGACTGCCCAAACCATTTTCATACTTGCAAGTGACGAGTTGTGGGGCATGTAAGTACCCCCGGTTGACTAGCAATACTAAGCAGTGCGATATATTTTAGACTTATTTGTGAAAACTACATTATCATAGTTTTGCTACGGTAGTTCTCAATCATTCAAGGGTGTCAACGGAGTGTTACTAACAACCATAATGTTGGGATTATAGCTAGGATTTAAAGGTGAATGTAAAGCTATAGCACAAATAATCGCATGCATTTTAGATATTTAAAGGAACTAGACTTGCATTAACATGGGTACAATATGATCAAAGTGTTAACTCGCCTTGGTCACAGAGGTCTGGGTCTTGAGTGTCGGGGTCTGCAGCAGCTGCGACTTCCTCTTCCTGGGCCTCGTACACTATTTTTATGTAACATCCTGAAAATTTGGAAATTGGGAATATAAAGCTTTTCAATTATTTTGCCTTATATTTGATTTGAAATTAATTTTTAAAGCATTTCTTAAATCTTGGTTAAGGTTCCAAAAAGTTAAAACTTAAACACTAGGAAACAAAAATTTAAAATGTGAATCTGAAAAGATGATCCAGTGAAAGAGGATATAGTTTGGTCCCAAAAATTTGAGAATTCTAATGTTGGAATTTCAATAAAATAATAGGTGAGAATAAAACAAAAGAATATATATACATAAATATACCTATTTGTATATATAGAATGTAAAGGAATAAAAAAATCAAGAAATTATGCAAACAAAATCTTCATAAAAGTAGGATTGGAAGAATATATAATTATCCATACACACATAAGGAATATATATATATATATATATATATATATATATATATATATATGAGTAAAATAAAATAAAGAAAATAAAAATAAAATTAAAAAGAAAAGCAAAAGGGAGGTCAGCCGACCCACCCGATCCACCACCCCCCAACCTCGCGCCCAACACACCCCACCATGCGATTTTCTTCTTCTCGCCTCCTCCTCGCTCGCTCACTTCCCGGGCGCAAGAACCCGCCGCGCCCACACCTCGCTCTGCAGCCCGGCCCATGGCACGCTTTGAACCGGCGGTTTCCCTCCCCGGACCGGCGGTCGCCCAAATCTGTCTGCGCCACCCTAGCTCTGCCGCCGCCTCTTTTTCTTGCCCGCGCGCTCGGTGGCAAGACGCGCAAGACGGCTCGAGCCCTGCTGCCACTTCACGCGCGCACCAGGGCATCATGCCATATCCTGCGCCGGATATCCCTTGTGCCACTGCATCCGCCGCTGTCCCGCCGCTCACCGACATGACCAAACGGGAAGTCTCCCGATGCCAGCTTCCACCGCCTCGCCTATAAGAACCCCGAGGCTCTCACCGCTCTTCCCACGCCCCACACCTTCTCCCACAGTGAGCAATTACACTCAAAACCCCCCCTAAGCTCGCCAGCGCACCGTTCTTCTCCGCGGCCGGCCACCGGGCTCCCCGACGAACCCCGCCGCTAGAGTCCAATTCCTTGCACCCGAGTCATCTCCTGCACATCGTGAAGTCGCCCCCGGTCTTCCACGAGCCTCCCGAAGCCCGTACCTCGCCAACGCTGGAGCACCTCCCGAGCCGCCGCCGCCGCACGCCGCCAGCTGCCACCGTGCACCCCGGTCCCCACCGACTCCTCCATCGGCTTCACCGTAGCATAGGGAACGCATTTCAAGCATCATGGCACCTCCCGACCAGCCCACCGCCGGCCGCATGCCGCCGACCCCGCCTCGGCCTCCTCTACCCAGCCCTCTTCCGGAGCTACCTCAAAGGGTTTACTCACCCTTATAGGGTAAGATAACTCGGGCGCTCACTTGGCGGTGACAGTGGGCCCACTTTGTCGCCGCCACGGGGTCTATGGGCCTGCTAACATGCGGGCCCCACCCGTCAGTGAGTACGAGAGAACCCCGAGGTACTGCCATGTGGGCCCCACTGGTCAGGGACACAAGATGAAAAATAATAAAATAAAATAAATTTTGAAAAATAACGTGTGGGACCCACCTATCAGAAATTTGATAATTTAGGGATTTATCTGAACTGGAATTTTTGAAATGGCATAACTTCCTCATTTTAACTCCAAATTGAGTGGGACAAATTTCTAAATTCGTCTAAATTCAAGATCTATCCAATGGAACCAAAATCATGATTTTTGGAGTTCAGTTGAATTTCTAGTGTTATTTGGATTGATTTGTTGCTTCTCTTTTTCTGCAAATCTTCGCGTACGATTAAAATAGCATACGAGGCTCAGGAGAAAGACGCTGAGGCAGCCAACGTAGCAGCTCCAGATCACCAAGAGCCAGACCACTGTGACCAAGGCGAGTTATCACTTTGACCATGTTGAACCCATGATTATGCAAATTAATTTCTTTTAAGTTATCCATGTGCATGCTATTATTTTATGTAGTAGATTATGTTCAGTTTTATAGAATGTAGTTATACACCCATTATTATGCTTGTTAGTATTACCTGTTGAAACCCTTGGGATATGTGAACCTTGTCGCCATAGTAAAGCTATCTTAATGTAGTTTTCACAGATAGAGTTATAATTAATGGATCGCGAGTAGGCTACGAGAGCAGAAAACAAAATTTTTCTACCGCGCACACAAGAACATCATGCTTAAGGAGGGATCATGGATCGTTACCACTAGACGCCAGTGCAATGAAGAAGAGTTGGAGAAGCCGATCCAACCACGCGGCGTCAAGTAGTAGTGGAAGTAGTCGATCGTCCGAACCGATCGTCTCCTCCACGCGATCAACCACACCACGAGCGGATCCAATCAGAGGTTGTTGATGCCGATCAACGCCGCAACGAGCGGCGCCTCCACCGGTATCCACACGTCCGGTGGGAACGCCGATCGCGAGTGTACCAAAGACTCGCGAGCGGCTAGGGTTTGGCTCGGAGGTGGCGGCTACGGATTAGCTCGGGATTATCGGTGCGTTCCTCGGCCCCTCACCTCCATATATAGACCTCCTCACTTGGGCCTCGTGGACCGAGGCCCAATAGGAGTCTATCCGGATCTCTATCCGAATTGAGCCCATATCCAGAATCACATTCGAATTAGTGTTCCAACCCGTTAAGTGTGCGACCACAGAGGTTCACGATACTTGGTCGCGACCCGAAACACCTTTCCGGTCACCACGTTAATAGCGGCCTCTAGCAAGACATATTAACCCCAAAGTATACGTAAAGATCATATCATTTGAACTCGTAATGTTCTCATGTACTAATCCCTTTGCCTCACGATATAGATTAAGCTCAAGGCGAGACACGTGTCATCCTCTTAATAGCTCAATCACTCTCTCGATTCCGTGATGGATTATAAACTCGTGATTGACTCCTCAATCACCTTGGCATGGCCATGCACTTTCATAATCCATTACATCGAGGGGCCCAGATATCTCTCCCATAAGGAGGGGCAAATTCTATCTTGATCATTCACATCCCACTACATGTTTCATGGCAAACCCAAAGACTACTTTTATGACTACCCGATCCACGGAGTAGTGTTTAGTAGTCCCAAAGTAGCTACTACGCATCTTGGGAACCATGATGATCTCAAGTCTAAGGATTCCACATAAACACTACTTGAGACCAACCGATGACACTTGGAATCTCTGCAGTGTCTCATGGCGGGTCTATCCAACATATGTTCACTAACACATGTCCATATTATTGATTTGGTATCTCCATACCATGATCCATGAGACATGATCATCAATCAATACATATGCTGATCTTTGAATCATATTTGTTCCTCATATGAAATATAATCAGGGATCATTTAGAAATAGCAACATTTTGGCATTAAGAGTCTCATGAATAAGTCACATACTCATTGATCAATAATGATAATGTCTATTTCAAGGAACAAAACAATGTATCATAAACATAGTATGTGATATATTCAACATCTCCATGTTGCCTCTAGGGCATATCACCAACAATAATATATCGCATTGCTTAGTGTTGCTAGTTAAACGGGGACACTTAAATGTCCCAAAACCCCTCACTTGCAAATATGACAATGGTTTGGGCAGTCATGGTGGGAATGACTGGAGAAAAATTTGGAACTACTATTTTATGCCCCAAAACTCTCAATATTGCTTAAATATCTGGGTGGGTGGTTGAGGGCAGGGATGTGGTGCAGTGGAGGTACAATTTGAGAAATGTGGTAGAACCACCCAGATAACCTAAGGACCGAATCTTATCATGTTAGCCCGTGTAAAACAGTACAACCACAAGTCTGTAAAATACAACCTGGCTTAGTAAATTTATCGAAACTCCTGTACTCATCTCACTGGTAGTGGAGTGAAGTGGTTAAGCAAGGGCAAAGGGAGGCCTAAAGGGACACCAATGGGAGGGTGAAGTTCCCCAGCTATTCTAAGCGTTGCGGGGAGTAGAGCCCGACTGCGTTAGTAACTGTGGGGAACATCCCGTGCACAGATGGGACCCACCGCAAGTGGGAGAAGCCCATAAGGTGAGATGACAAAAGAAACTAGATACTTTGAAAAGTCATGGTGATAATCTACTTAACCACATGACTACGGAATCGTGTGGGGCAACGGGTTGATTATCTCTTGTGGTGAAAGTGTACAAACTCTGTAGAGTCAAAACTATTCGAATAGCCGTGCCCACGGTCATGGGTAGACAGGGGGACTTAACTAGATATAGTTCTATTTTAAAATGCTTTATGGATGGAATGGGAAATGGAGGGCAGTGGAAAGCCCTGATTTGGAATTGTCTTGGGTGTCGTCCCAGTGATAAGTTAAGCGGCTATAACGCTAAAAGACACTATATGGTGCAGATACCATGTAACGGTGGATGGAATCTGTATCACTAGTACAAGGATTATACTTCACTAAACTTGTGTCATACCTTTCAAAATTGCTAGGTCATAGGAATTTCTTAGTACAACATTTACATGCAATTTTCTGGCAAAACAACTAAACCCGAGCCATCCCTTGGACTAGCCTAGCATACTATTTACTGCATTCTGTGTGATGGCTTGCTGAGCACGGTGGATAGTGTGCTCACACTCGCATTACCAAAACAGAGACATGGACGCAGGATCATTATGATCATGAAGGTGCCCCAGCCGTGAATGGAAGGAACGACGAAGGGAACTAGGACGTCGCTCACGTTTTCTAGGCCTAGACAAGTTAGACCTAAGACTGTGTGTGCACGTATATTATCTAAGTCTAGGTAATATATAATGCACACATTATCCCCCAGTCGCTTGCCTGTGGCTTTGGACTTACTTTTGCTTCCGTTTTTGCTATGTGGATGTAATGATGACATTCGGCCTAGGTGCCCTTTTGTAAACTATTGCCCGACGTGGTGTAATTTGAACAATGGTCTGTAATATTATTGTTTATGCGATGTATATGTTGATAAAGTAATGACCTGTGTGCTCTAGCTACTGATCCAGGGAATAGAGCAGTAAATCACAGGAGATTCCGGATTAAAAAATCCGGGTCTGACATTTTACATGCGCGAAAATTTGGATAAAAATCAGCAAAACAACCAAAATATCACAACAAAATTCAAATGAACTTCAAAAATTATTGGTTCTGGTTCCATTGGATAGTTCATTTAATTTGGAGTTAAAATGAATAAGTTATGCCCATTTAAAGCCTTTCGGTCCAGTTAAATACCAAAAATATCAAAATCTGATAGGTGGGACCCACATGTCAGCCGGGGAAATAAAAGAAATGGGCTCAACCTCGGCGCTGCGTGAGCGGGGGCTCGAACGCGTGCGGCCGAGGGAGCCCAGGGGGGGAAGAGATTAGCGGTGCTAGCTAGGGGAGACTCGGGGTTTATCTTACCCATATAGGGTAATATACCCTCTTAAGCCGGCGCGGCTCACCTGTGGAACCGCTACAGATCGAGGGAACAAGAACTAAAACACCCCAAGAACACGAGGATTCCTCTGTTTACAAAAAACAGTAAACCCTAAAATCTAAAAAACAGAGGAAGAATAAAGCGACCCGATTCCAGAGAATGAACACTGCAATTTAGACCTTTGCTGTTGGGCATGATCTAGCCAAGAGGCTTTGAGTAGAATCCCAGGTCAGAGCAAAGGAGATTTGCTATTACTTGACCAAAACCACAAGAAAGAAGAGAAGAAACCAGAGAGGATCAAAGGGCAACACAGAGAGAACAAAGGCAACCAAAAACCAGAGAAGAGATGCAGACTGAAATAAATAACCAGAACATCTCAGACATGAGATATCTCAAATGAACTTCATAGAGATGAATGATTACAAAGGGTTCCTACTGCCATCTCATACCTATCCTCTCATAATGAGAATAACACATACAAAGAAACACAAACGGGGGCAACACATCTGCCTGAACACACCTCATACAAACACAAACCCTCACATCAGAAATAGAGTAAGAAAAGCCCCAAAAACCTATGAAGCCTAACTCTCTCCTTTTATAGTCTTCCACTAGCGGGTTCACAATTCGCTTTACCCGTTAGCTCCAACAACTCTGCACTTTACCCGTTATCTCCAACCGAATCCGCTTCCACTTTGTAGCCTTGCGCATTTTACCAATATGCCACTCCTGCACCTTCTTGGAAGTTTCCTCTTTTCTTGCTATCCAAGCCTCGCAACCACCTTGAATCCTCACTGTCTTCGGCATCTCCCGACCGCTTCGACCTCAGCACCGCCTGTGCCTAGTCCGGCCATCCCATGCCTCGCCACGACTCAACTTCAAAGTCCTGCAGCCATCACAGACAAGAAAACACGTAATCATACATCAGCATCAGTAGAAAAAGCTTAAGCACGAAACACCCAAATCAAACTCAACCTTTCCAGAACACGTGTCAATTACTCATCACAAACATAGGGTCACCTCCACATGGTCTCTCAAATATAAAGTGATCATTATAGTGTATTATCTATTCTTATTGGTAGATCATGATTAGCAGAATGAGTGCTACTTATTTTTACTATGTTCCTTTTTCTTTTTACTTGTTTACTCTCCCCTTGCATAACTAATTATGAGCTAGAGTAACAACATCCTGAAGTACACGTGGTGCATAATTTAGTAGTTGCCCTGGAATACTAGGAGCTTTATGATAATGTTGGGGGATGTACGGTGATAGCATGAAAGCCAGTGCGACGCAAAACTCCTAGTAGGTTTCTTTCCCATAGTATATATAGTGGCTACTCAAACGTTGGACAATTTGTTTATGTTGTTGTACAATACGTTTCTCATGCCTTGAACACTAGATCACTACATAAGGACCACAATACTTCACTCCTATGCCTCTTACTGGTTACTTAGACTCTGGCTTGTCACCTATCTTTGGTTGTGTAAAGTAAGGTTGGATCAATATGTTGATCCTATCCATATTATATTCTTGCCCTTCTACTTTGGAAAAGCGGTTAATATTTATATAATTGTTAATTTGATATCCCTAACTCATAGTGCTTTGTTGAGAAAAATACAGTACCCCTAGAATACACCACGATGAAATGTTACGACAATTATCATGCACTTGCAAATAAATTGATAAATTATCATTATGATGTAAGGATCATCAATAGTCATCGTTGTCGGCTCAAGTATGGGGTGACATGGGCACAAGTGGAGGAGGCCAAACCTAGGGGCGGTATGCTGGGGCACTACTACAGAAAGCCTAATACTAGATGCTAAATCACAGACGATTTTGTGAAACCGTCTGTGATGTATACTATTATAGACGGTTTTCATTTGGAGGCCGTCTGTGGTATTTGTGGCGGGAAAAAGAAGTATCATAGATGGTTCTTACCGCTGAACGGTCTCTGATACTGGAATATCACAGACGGTTTTATAATATAAACCGTCTGTGATATTTCAGATTATCACAGACGGTTTTTATTATAAAACCGTCTGTGATACTAGAATATCACAGACGGTTTTTATTATAAAACCGTGCGTGATATTTGAATATCACGAGGCGGTTTTATTATAAAACCGTCGTGATATTCTAGTATCCTGACGGTTTTATAATAAAAACCGTCTGTGATATGTTTCCCGCCTTGCAATTCCTCAAAATTTCATATTTTCCCGCTTAAGTCTGAGTATGATTCAGTTTTGAGACACCTTCAATAAAATGGGCATAACTTTTGCATACAGTGTCTGTTTTCGACGTTCTTGTACTCGTTGGAAAGCTAACGACGAGCCCGATCCAAAAATAACGACCTGCTTGTGCCCGTCGCCCTCCAAGACCTCCAAAATCGTCCATCTTTGGACCTAAACCTGCGTTGCAAGTTTTTGGTGTCTGTTTTTGCCTTTTTTCTTGGTCTTCCTTTAGGAATTTGGATTTTGCTTCAACTAAAAAGTTGTAGATCTCGTCGAAACCTTTCAAATGAGTATATATAAGCCATATAAATATTTTCTATTTTATCTTTTCAGACTAGTTGTTTATATTGCATCGGTATATAAAATTTTGTGCTCTAATTCACAGACGGTTCTATATATCGAACCGTCTGTGATATTCATTCATCACAGAGCGGTTCTATATAGAACCGTGCAGTGATATCTCAGGCCCGTCGATCCTACTCGACCCAATCATTGCCAATAGAAATCGACCAATCCTCACCCCACGGATCGTAGCTCCGCCTCTCCCTCCCCCTCCCCTATAAATATAACCAAAACCCAGCCTCCTTGCTGGTCTCCTCTTCCTTCTTGTCCTCCTCCTTCTGTTCTCCCTTCCTTCTTGTCCTCCTCCTTCTGTTCTCCCCTCCTTCTTGGTCTCCTCTTCCTTCTTGTCCTCCTCCTTGTTGTTCTCTTCCTCCTTGCTATTCTCCTCTTCCTTGCTATCCTCCTCCTTGCAGACAACGCATAAGTCTACGGAAGGCAAGACATCGCAGAAGCAACTAGCTCGTGCCAACCGTGCCAGCTCATGCGTTGCATCAGGGGCGAGAAGGCATAGATGATCTTTGCTTTTTCTCTATTCTTGTTGTGTAACCTGCTCGTTGTTTTGAGATATTGTAATGGTAGGCTCTAATCTTAATAAAAATGGATGTTTTATGTTTGTGAAATGAATTGAGATGTGAATTGGATGTATACATTTACATGTTGATCTGCTTATTTCAGAAGGCATGGCTAGCATTTCCTGAGGCTAGCCAATAAACAGAAATATGTTTAGGAGTAGAAGAGAATATCACAAACGGTTCTTAATTAAAAACCGTCTGTGATAGTTATAATCACAGACGGTTTTTAATTAAGAACCGTCTGTGATATTTGCACCACAGACGGTTCGAAAGCCGTCTGTGATGATCTTGTATTATTACTGACCCATAAATTCAGACGGTTCACAAAACCGTCTGTGATGATGTTTTTGAACCGTCTGTGATGATCTTTTCTGTAGTAGTGGGGGAGGCTGACTATGGTAGCTGCACAGCTCGGGGAGACAATGGACAAATGGGGAGGAAGAGGAGGATGGAGAAGAAGGAAAAGATGGGGCCTGACAATGGGCCTAATAAACTGACGGGGGCAATATGGCAATTTCTATAAAAACTGACAAGTCTTTAGCGGTCAACAGAGTCAAATTAACAGACCTAATGAAAACGACACCAAATGAAGCAAAATTTAATGGAAGGAAACTCATTTTTTATGGCATATAGGAAACTCTGTAACTTTGGATGGCAAATAAGGAATTTGCTCTATTACTAGATACTACCTCCGTCCAAGTTTATAAGACGTATTTTTCATGATTTTATCCATAAATATATGGCGTATTTCATATTTCAATGCAAAATTAGCGTGAGGTTTCCTCAATACCCCTAATAAATATCCCGTTTTACTTTATATTCTCTATATAAATGTATTGAGTATAGTGTTTAGAGATAATAATTAGAGACAGTCTAGTTATTTTTAATATCTCATTGGTCTATACTCCAAGAGAAAATACGTCTTATAAATTTGAACGGATGGAGTAGTTTTCATTTCATATATTGACCGTGCTCAAATGTACATTTTATAAAAAATAATTTTGTAAAATATATTAGCAGTAATTACAAACTATAGTATGTTTATGAAGGCAGGTTTGATGGCAAAATACGCTGATGTATGTACACACCGCTTAATTATATAATTAGCGGCCGTACCACCCGTCTTAATTGCTCTTACGTGACGTAACGTAGCGCATCTCATACTTAAGTGCGCCTCGTGCCTCAGCTGCGGCCGCATATATTGCCGTTCTTCGGTCCCGCGTTGAATTGTGCATCTGTGCCCCAACAGAGGAAGAAACCAAAAAATAATTAATTAAACCGTACGTCGCAGTTGCGGCTACCCAGCACGAATTAATTCTTAATTAATTAATTGAGTTTGGAAGTCAACACAAGTGTGTGCGTGTGTATCGCCGGCATAACATGGCGATCCAGTTCCAAAAACTTGGACCGCATTTTTCAGGAAATAATAATTTGTTGACTCGTTTTTTCTGTGAAAATAACTGAGGATCGATAGTCACGTTCGGGCAGGTGTGGGCGTGTGAAGTCATCTTGGGCCATATGCCCAAGTTAAAATGACGTACGTAAATTGTAGAGTTCAAGAAATTTTTTAAAGAGAACTCCTCTAATCATAAAAGAGTGCCGTTGTAGAATATGTGCAGTCATGCACTATTAATTTTGATCAAAGATTTTTTAAAACATATGGTTCATATATATGAAAATAATATGGGTGGGTCTGTTATGAAAAATATTTTCATGATATTGTAATTTTATATATTTTATCAAATATATGATAAGAGAAGTTTAGTGACAAAGGAGCAACATGTTGACTTTGAGAAGTTACAAACTTCACTCTTTTGTGACTCCGTCTTTCTGGTTTTCAGCTTTCGTACAAAAATTATTTTAGTTCCAAACATTGGACGACTATATGAAAGCAGGGAATAAAAAAAAACCTGCTTAAGAAAATTTTCATAGACGCAGATCTAGTTGGAACCAGCCAATTATGGTGATTTTTGTTCGGTCATTTTTCTATTCTCCATTTATTTTTAAAAAATTAAATTGCTAGTTCTTTAGATTTAAATTATCCTTATCTTCTATAATCCATTGAAGAAGTAGGGAAACACATAAAAAATGTTTGCTACGACATGGTTTTTATCCCTGTTAGAAACTACTACATCGTTTTCTATTCTAAATGCTTTGGACATCAGTATGATCTTCAAGATACAACTTTAAATATTAATTTTGATCATAATTTGTTTGCATGAAACTTAAATAATTATTCTTAAGTATTTTAGGGACAAATATACGATCAATCTAGATATTTTTATCTATATTGGTAGTCCAAGTTAGAAAAGTATGACATCTATATGATCTCTGAATACAACATCATTTCCTTGAATGTAGGCTGTAGATAGCTTATTTTTCATTAGAAAATAAAATCTCAAACTTAAGACTATCTTTAGTACTCCATCTGTTCTAGAATAAGTGGCGTTTTAGCTGTCGGAATGTGTTCTTTTAAGTGACGTTTTAGGATTCCAATGTGATATTTACACATTTCTTCCCAAACTGCCCATGATTCTGTTTAGTGTGATGCAACTGAAACATGTGAATGCAAGCACCAACAAAGTAATTAAATAGGGGTAGATAAGATAATTCACAACAGCCCTTAATTCTTATGCCAACTACTAAAGCGATTCATTTTAGAACGGAGGGAGTAACGATTTCTCTTGATTCAAATGAACAAAATTAATTAGCCTTCCCGAAAAAAATGAAATTAATTAGCCGGTCAAATGCATAACAATTGATTAGGTAGCGCTATAAGCGGCTCACGCGTTCGGTTGTGGGCTTCAGCTTAGCGATTCTGGCGAAAATTGCATTGTAACGTTTGATAATTTTTTCTCATAAAAATAGGAAAAAAATTAAAAAAGTTATATCGTCATGAACAATACAAATGAATAAAAAAAATAAAGGTAAAAAAACAAAAAAACTAAAATAAATCAAAATTAGAAGTTAATGTATTTTAACCCGCTCGTTTCAGCTTAAGCTTCTGACTTCTGGCTTATTTTGTATTATTCATAAATTTCGTCTTTTTCTATACTTTTCGTTTTTTAGCTTTTTTGCCAGTCCTTTTTTCTCGTATTTGTTTGTATTATACGTGATGGGTTAACATGTTTTTTCTATTTTTAAATTTTTTAAATTTAATTATGCTAAATAATCATCTGTCAGCTACAGTGTTTTTTCAGCCAGCTAAGTACTTTTCAGTCATAAGCCATCCAAAAAAAGCTCTTTTGAGCAAGTGGCTTTTAAATTAAATAAGTTTAAAGCTAAAAATATAAAAACTAAAACTGTTTGAAACGGACCAAATTATACGGAAAAAGCAACACAGGTAAGAGTACTTTCACACGTGGTTGGCAAAATTTCGGCAGTACCGGCGTTGCCTGCCGCGTAACGAGTAGCAGCAGCTGCGGCCTGCTGCAAGAGAGGAGAGAACTCAACGAAGTGCCAAGTGTAACTTTCATATGTGGGCCCCACCGAAGAATGGGCCCAAATCACATATGCCAGATGGAGACATGGAGAGCCCCCGACCGACCATTGGCACATTTTTGCACGTCATGCCTAACATATCCTGAAATTTTTCTTCCTGTGTTCTTTTTTCGGTAACTTTTTCCACAAGCTGGTGCCTGGTGGTCATAGTGGAGAGAACCTTTCCCTTTCTCTTTTGGAGAAGCTTTTGTAGCATGCATGCAAACTCTTACAGCCATGCTCTTTGATAAATATTAGTACGTGTTACTCAGTTTCATGTAGACAAACGCTGTTGAGAAGCAGAGACAATAATGCACGGCACATTTCTACTAATATAAAAGGAAGTTTGTCCACCATCTCACTCCCTCTAACAATCTTTTCACCCACCCAAAAAAACCATCCAAAAGCCCAAAAAAGAAACCAAAAACAAAAAAAAACAAAAAAACAAGAAAAAAAATTCTGAATTAATTTAAGTAACCACAAGATAAGCTCCGTTGTAAAGCACAAGCACATTACTAGTTTAAGTAAAGAATCAGTTGTTTCAACATGAATTAATTTATGATAAAAAGAAAATGTTGGTAAACTTAGTTCCGTAAATAATTTTAAGCAATTAGTTGAGATAGCTTAATGGTTGCTGGATAGAATATCTGAGAAAACAAATAATGTTGTCCCACTAGATGAAAGAATCTTAATTTTTAGGATATATAGCGCGCAAAATTGCTAGAACAGTAATGTTCTCAATTATAATATTTCAAGCTCCATATGTGGCCATTTGATGTAAGTGATAAATGTTGGGATACGGGTAGACTACACTAGCGCGGATTAAAATTTTCTACCGCGTAAATCAGGAAGCCGTGCGAGTAAGAGATCATAGATCATTACCACTAGACGCTCAGTGCAGCGAAAATAGAGTTAAAGTTGTCGGTTCAACGAAAAGTGTGTCCGTGTATTGGAAGTAGTTGATCATCCTCTGTCCAACTGTTTCCACCTCTCGATTGTCCTGATCATTATAGCAGTCGCAGCAGCGCCTCTACCGAGGTCCACACGTCTAGGGATGAAACGTCGTACGTCAGTATGCTAACATCAGCACGCACACCAGGGGTTATCTGAGGTGATGCTAGAGTTTCAATGGGTGTGTATCGAGATAACTACCTCAGCCCCCACATCTCTCTTTATATAGCCTCTAATTGGATTCTTATCCGATACGATCAGATATTGTATCTAACTCAAAACGCCTTAGGCTGGATCTTTATCCAATACGAGTAGAGATCGTATCCCACTCGAAGAACCTCCAATCGGATCCAATATGACTAGAGATCGTATCCTACTTGGACTCTATCATCAGGAACCTTATCGTTCCAACCCATGAAGTATGTAACCCTGTATGTTTATGTATATTTGGCCATGGACAAAAAATTCTTTTTCGGTCTATAAGTCGGTAGCGGTCCCTAGTAGAACATAATGACTCCCAAATATACATAAAAATCATATCGGACGAACCTACATAGTGTTTATGTACTGATCCCTTGTCTCATGATACTAGATCGAACTCAAGATGAGAAGCGTGCCATCATATGATAGCTCGATCATTCACTCGAACCTATAGTGTATTACTCAATTGTGATTGACTTCTTAACCACATTTTGCATGGCCATGTACTTCCATAATCCAACCATATCGATGGGCCTAAAGATATCTCTTCTATTATATTGGAGGGGCAAATTTTATCTTGATCGCTCACATTCCTCCGTATATTTTATGGTAAACCAAAAAGTAACACCCAGTTACAGAGTAGTATTTCATAACCCCTAAGTAAACTACTACACATGTAAGCTGATCTTAGGTTTAAGGATTATACGTACACTATGTATGAGACCAACTGACAACACTTAAGAATATAGCAATTCCCTCAATATCATATGGTAGGTCAATACAACACTATGTTCTCTAATATGTGACTATATTATTAATTTGATATTCCATATCTATGATTTGTGAAACATGATCATCATTCAATACATACACTGATTTTAAATCATAATTGTCCACATAATGATATAATATCAGAAATAATTTAAAATAATATCAAAACATAAATAAAGAATTCAACGAACAAGTCACATATTTATTGATCAATATGAAAGACATTTATTCAAAGGACAAAATAACATGTTATTCAAAAGATTATAAATATAGAAATAATGCAATTATCTCTATAATTACCTCTAGACCATATCACTAACAATCAATACAGGCTTTGTTATGAAGTCTTACCATAAAAAACACAAAAAGGCTTTATGAAAAGAAAAACCAACACAAACCCCCGTTTGCAAATACTGGGGAGGCCATGGACTAAAACGCGAAAAGCGGAAGAGAAGGGGAATGGAAGGGAAATAAACGGAGCCCTCACTTCAACGCTGCTCGCGCACCAGTCAAATTCCCGCGCACAACGTGCAAGATGTGCTCCTTAACCTTCAAAGTTCAAACCACCCTTTAGCCAACACGTCTCGCGAGAAAACGTTGTGCGCGCGCGCCGCGTCCTTTTCCCCGCGCCCCTGTACATAAGCTCACCCGCCCGCCTCTACCTTCGTTCAGTTGCCCTCCCAACCACCAAACTTCCTTTCTCCTCCGCCCAACCCCCTCTCATCTCACTACGCAGCAGCTGATCGATCCGCAATGGCGATACACCTCCCGGTGCCTAACCCGTCTCCTGGGCTCTGCGCTAAGCCGCAGCAGCAGCGTGGCCACGCCTCAACGACGTCCACTGCCGCGGCGTTGGCTGCCGTCGCAGCCCCGCCCTCCACGTTCGCGCCGCAGACGACGCGGCTGTCTGCGCCATCGACCATCGCAGTGAACACCAGGCTTGCTGTCCCGGTGTCTCCGGTGCTTGCTCCGGAGAGGAGAAAGAACGAGCAGACGCTGGCGAGCATGTGGCGGGAGATCCAGGGCGAGGGCGACTGGGCCGGGCTGGTGGAGCCGCTGCACCCGCTCCTCCGCGCGGAGATCGTCCGGTACGGCGAGCTCGTGACCGCAACGTACAAGGCGTTCGACCTCGACGCCGGATCTAAGCGGTACCTCAACTGCAAGTATGGCAAGGCCCGGATGCTCGAGGAGGTCGGCATGGCGGGCGCCGGTTACGCCGTCACAAGGTACATCTACGCCGCCCCGGGCGTCGCGCTCCCCGGCGGGGCGGGTCCGTTCCCGAGCCGGTGGATCGGGTACGTGGCGGTGGCGTCGGATGAGACTGCACGGCGGCTCGGCCGTCGCGACATCGTCGTGTCGTTTCGCGGCACGGTGACCGGGTCGGAGTGGGTTGCCAACATGATGAGCTCTCTCGCGCCGGCGCGGTTTGACCCGGCTGACGCCCGCCCCGACGTGAAGGTCGAGTCGGGGTTCCTCTCTGTCTACACCTCCGACGACGCAACCTGTCCGTTCACCTGCGGCAGCTGCCGGAACCAGCTCCTCTCCGAGGTGACACGGCTCATCAACAAGTATAAACACGAGGACGTCAGCATCACGCTGGCCGGCCACAGCATGGGCAGTTCCCTGGCTCTCCTCCTCGGCTACGACCTTGCCGAGCTTGGCCTGAACCGCGACGGCAAGGACAACACCGTGCCCATCACCGTCTACTCCTTTGCTGGCCCGAGGGTGGGCAACACGGGGTTCAAGTACCGGTGCGACGAGCTTGGCGTGAAGGTGCTGAGGGTGGTGAATGTGAACGACCCAATCACCAAATTGCCCGGCATCTTCTTGAATGAGAACTCTAGGGCTTTGGGAGGCAGATTGGAGCTGCCATGGAGCTCTGCATGTTACACACATGTAGGCGTTGAGCTTGCCCTAGACTTCTTCAAGGCTAGAGACCCTGGTTGTGTGCATGACTTGGAAGCCTACTTAGGGTTGCTGAAGTGCCCTAAGATGGCAAATGTTAAGAAACAAGGGGAGGATCTTATAAGCAAGGCCAAGAAATTTCTTCTTGAGCAAAGATTTGATACTTGGAAGTGGCAAATGGCTGCAATTCAAGTTGCTGACTTGGTACAAGCCCTGGGGGTGTAGATTTATAAAGGGTCAATTTTCATTCCCATGATTTTTGAGGGAAATGAAGCTTAGATACCCTTGTAAATTCAAATTTTTTGTGGGGTAAATGAGCCAGGGAAGAGTGGAAATACTAGGCGGAATACTGTACATGCAAGTTAACCAAAAATACAAGAGATACTAATTATTACTGAAATACGTTTCTTATTTATTCGCTTTGATCAACGTCATCTGTAAAGTTCTTTGAGGAATAATGAGCATGCACATACGTCATACTTATTTCCAGTTTTCCGTATTGCCCATGCCCTACAAAGTTATTGCTAGGCGTGCAAGCATGCAGTTCATCTTTTCTGTAGTAGAAGATAAAGGGCACCAATCAATTTTTGTTGTATATGGTGCAAATTAAGTTAAAATTTTGATTTTTTTTGGGTGCATAGATAATGAGTTTCAGATTTGTAATCTTTATGTAACATCTTTTATATACATAAACTTGGCTTTAGAAATTGTGTAGATCAGCCCTCTTCAATAGGATGACCAAGCAGGAGTATGCTTCTTTAATTATTGACTTGTTTTATTTTAAGCATTTTAAAAGCTTATTGAGCTAGCTAGAGGTATCTTGTTTAATTTGATCTCAACTAACTGCTAAATAAAAATATTTACTTTGTGAAAATTACTACATGTATGTCTTTGAAATGGACAATATTTAAATATTGTTGATTCGTTATAAACCCTTCAGACATTTGCCTTAGGGAAAAAATTGTCAAATGTTTGGTGTATGGGTGATAAGTTATATATATATATATATATATATATATATATATATATATATATATATATATATATATATTTATATGTATGCTTGTTGCAATAGCTGGGTCATGATGCATGTTGGGGTAGTTGTTTCCCACTGTTGCGTAATAAAGTGTACTGTGTCTAATATATGCAATATCAACATTACAAGCTGGAAACTAAATAAAATATTGGTGCTTTTTTCACCATATGCACGTAGTTGCCACGTGTTATTTTGAAATATATTGTGTTTACGTAACTAGAATGATATTCCAGATACAAAACAATTTGCGTCGGACCTTTATGAAGCGGGATTAGGCTCAATCTGTTTGATCAATTCGATTGAAATCTGTTTGTTAAGTTTTGCTCAGCAAATCTCGCCAGCACACACTAATTCTTTGAAGAAGTCAATAGAGCCTAATCTGCAATCTGCTCGGATCAACTCCACTGCACAAACTCTCATAAAGTCGTACACGAGGGAACATGGACACTATTAACTTCTTGACTCATGCCCAGGTGATGCAATGCATGCAAGAAACACACTTGGTTCCTGCTAGTGGTTTCAAATGTTCTACTAGGTTACGCGAATTGCACAAGTGTTCATGTCAAACAACAAAAATCTGTTACACATTCATTCAAGTGGCACATTATAATGCAATGCCTCTCTGACATCATCCTGTATTCCGAAATAGTCACCATAAAGTCAATAAGATACCATAGGCTTGAGAGCATCATGAACATATCATCGACAACGATTATTTGTTGCAGTTACATACGCTCATCTCAAATGTTCGAAGGTTCATGTGTGCATAGTTGGAGCGTTAGCGGTTTAAGTTTTGGGTGTGCAATAATTAGCTCAAGGTTCATGAGCTTCTATTGTTTAGGCTTGAGCTATGCTCAACTCTGATGAACACGGATCGACTATATACATATATATATGAGTCAAATATCTATCTTGTTCGTGAGTAGCCCTCAGCAAAGACGCAAATTATTTGTAGACCCAACACCATTTGGCCTACACTACTACAAAAGAGGCTAAACTGGACGGCTATATCACAGACGATTCATACGGAACCGTCTGTGCTTAAACTATCACAAACGGTTTATAATAGAAAGCGTCTGTGATATTTTCACGGACGGTTTATAATAGAAACCGTCTGTGAAAATGTAGACAATACAGACGGTTCGTTTTAAGAACCGTCTGTGAAATTTCACAGACGGTTCGTAAAATGAACCGTCTGTGATAAGCGAGACAACAGAGACGTTTCGTTTTAAGAACCGTCTGTGCAATTTCACAGACGGTTCTTAAAACGAACCGTCTGTGATAAGCGAGACAACGCAGACGGTTAATTTTAATAACCGTCTGTGGTAATCGATCGATAACCAATAATTTGTGTACCCTGGATTTCGATCTCACCCGTCTATTCTCTCCACATCGAATGACAGGCACGACGGGATTTCGATCTCACCCGTCCTCCCACTGCTCGGCCCTTATTAATAACTCCCCATCTACATTTCCACCGGTACTAGTCACGGGTGAGTTCATCCACTAGCTAGCTTTCCTGCATGCATCTCCCCTCCGCTGTGAGCTAGCGCCTCCGTCGCGGCACGACGGGTTCGTTAGCTTGTTATCCTGTAACAAAAAATTTGCTTCTCCCCCCCGCTGTGAGCTAGCACCTCCGTCGCGGCACGGCGGGCCGCTGGACGACACACTCTTGCCGGCCGTAAGTGTCGTATGTGTGTCTTTTTCAGTGGCACCGTCGTGTCATGAAGGGTTCGTTAGCTTGTTATCCTGTAATAGATCTGAATGTGTGTTGTTGTGTTTCCGTGTGCATTTGCTTGTTTTCCATCTGTATTTGCTTGTTTTCAAAGGGCATGTAACAAAAAAAATTGGACACCGTCTGTGTAGGCGGCGTCGGAGAAGACGAGTATCACAGACGGTTGTTACTGATGAACCGTCTATGATACTAAAGTATCACAGGCGATCAGTATTAAAATAAATGCGTGATAATCGGAATTATCACGAGACGGTTTTTATTACAAACCGTCTGTCATAGTAACAACCAATCAAATTAAATGCGAGACGGGGATCACAAATAAAAGGCAAATTTATTAATTTCAATTCGAGGCAAATTTATTACAAAAGTCGCGAGAGATAAAGAGATTGCCGATTCTAATCTTACGGGCTTCGACGCTTCTTCTTCGACTTTGGGACTTGGAGGAGCGCCCGCTGAGTTCTCGAACGCCGTTAAGATTGTCCTTGTCCTCAGCACTTCCTCCTCCAGCATTGGCAAATGATCAGTAGCGTACGTCATAAGCTCGTAGAGGATAGCATTATAAGATTCCTCAGAATCTGTCGTTTCTGCTTGGGCGGCAATGCTATCCATCAATCTCTCCATTGCCACAAATGCTTCTTCCGCTTTGTGCACATTGTAGAGAAGAACGAGGTTAACGCGGTTTCCCTTTCTGGCGGAAGAAAACACCTCCGTCGACGGCGGATGATGAGGTCGGTGACGGATGGAAGCGAGTCGAGGGAGGAGAGCAGGGCGTGAGCGGAGGAGCTGCTCTAGACGTGGATTATTGGCCGCCTGTGTAAGATTACGGCCGAACAACTCATGATGGATAGATGAGAGGAAGGAGATGAGCAGAAGAACAGTACTAGAATCCATATTAATTGGTAGCTAGTAAGAACAGTACGTAGGAGATGTGATCACAAGAACAGCACAGATGAGAGTGTACGTATGTAGAAGACCCTGACGCGCATATTTAACCTTCAGCACAGACGGTTCGTATACCAAACATTAATGAAATAGACGCTTCGTATAACGAAGGAGATCGTTACGAAACACAAGAGATACGTTCGACTTTTCATTATCACGGTGGTTATCGCAGACGGTTTTGAATAAACAACCGTCTGTGTTGGCGACGTCGCATACGGTTTTGAATAAACAACCGTCTGTGAAAAGCGACTTTTCACGAGCGGGTTTTAATATAAACCGTCTGCGATAACCGACTTTTCACGACGGGTTTAATATAATTCACGACGGTTTGTAATAAAACCCGTCGTGATAATGCCTAAAGCATTTAATGCGCCGCTCGAGACCACATCATCTTCATTTCGATCCGGATCTAGCCCTGCTGCGCACTCCTTCGCTCGGGAGGCGATCGGCTAAGCGATTCGAGGCCAATTAATTTGGTGGGAAGAGGCGAGATTGAGCTTTGAAGATTCATTCATACTTTTCTGGTAGCTCTAGATATGGTTAGTAAGGAAATTTGTTTTTTCTTTAATTGCATTACAATTTAGATCTAAGTAATTAGTGAGTGTTATTGAAGATGGTTAATTTGCAAAATTGTTGGTTATATAATAGCTGTTGTGTTTATAATATGAATTGAGCTAGCAAATTAAGCCTCAATATAATACATGTGGCCGGTATATATTTAGTAATAATTAGTTAATCTAATTTTTAATCTTGAGTTGTTATATATATACGTAACGTGGGACCAAGTGGATGTATGCCATGAGCCGTGTGAGTGAAGAGTATATTAATGGCGTGTCGCTTTTACAAAGCCGCCGAGGAGGATATGTTGAATAAGGGGTGGAATATATGTAATGTCCATCCGATGCGAGAATTTAAAGATGTTTAAGAACCGAGGCAAATTGAAACGCACTTGATTCGGAGGGGTTTCAAAAAGGGTTATACGTGTTGGACCAGTCATGGCGAAGTGAATGATCATATGCCGCCGGATGACATCGGCAGTGAAGTGAATGATATGCCGCCGGATGACATCGCCAGTGAAGTGAATGACATGCCGCCGGATGATGATAGTTGCACGATGATAGTCTGGATCAGATGCTTCGCGATGTAGAAGAGAACTATGATCGAGAGAGTATGTTAAATTCGGGGCTTGATGGAGGACTCGGAGAAACCTTTGTTCACGTCTGCAAGTACACGAGGTTGTCGGCCGTGCTTGAACTGTTGAAATTGAAGGCGAGCAACGGTTGGTCGACAAGAGTTTCACGGCTGCTAGGTCTTTTAGCGGACATGCTTCGGAGGAATGAGCTGCCTAAAACCACGTATAAAGCCAAGAAGGTTCTTTGTCCGTTGGGAATGGAAGTAGAAAGAATACATGCATGTCCGAACGACTGTATCTTATACCGTAAAGAGTATGCAAACATGCATGTATGTCCAGTGTGCAACGCATGCCGATACAAACGTAACAATCAATCGGATGACGGCGAGGGAACAGAGGCGAAGAAATGACCTCCTGCTAAGGTGGCATGGTATTTTCCTATAATTCCCCGTTTGAATAGGTTTTTTGCAAATTCAAAGGAGGCAAAACTACTGCGTTGGCACTCGGAGGAGCGCAAGAAAGATGGAATGGTAAGACACATTGCTGATTCCGTCCAGTGGAGAAACATCGATAGGAGTTTCGCGAGACTTTGGTGCGAGAACCAAGGAATATAAGGTTTGGATGATACGGATGGAATAAATCCTTTCAAGTAGCATGAGCGCACGACATAGCATATGGCGTGACTCTGCATCTATAACCTTCCTCCTTGGTTGTGTATGAAGCGAAAGTATATTTCTTGTCCATACTTATCCAAGGGCCAAAGCAACCGAGGGAATGATATCGATGTGTACCTAGCACCGTTGGTAGAAGATCTAAAAATCTTGTGAAACGAAGAAGTGCGGTATGGGATGCATACAAGCGAGAGAATTTCACTTTGCGCTCCTTATTGTTACGCACCATAAGCGATTATCCTGCCTTGCTAACCTATCGGGCGAGTACAAAGGTGCCAAAACTTGTACCCTTGTTTAGATAATACCGAGAGTGTGTGGTGAGACACTCACATAAAGCAGTCTACATGCGTCACCGCCGGTTCCTTGAGGGCTCACCCATACCGCAAGATGAAGAAACAATTTGACGGAGAGAAGGAAGGCGGTTCAGCTCAAGGCATTTAAGGGGACACGAGGTTTATGATATGGTTAAGGATTTAGATGTTGTCCTCGGAAAGGGACGTAAAATGAGGGCTCATGAGAAGAACACACGGAAGAAGAGATCAATATTTTGGGACTTACCTTATTGGAAGTACCTAGATGTTCGACAACGCATCGACGTCATGCACGAGAAAAGAATGTATGTGATGACTTGATTGGTCTCTTCTTGAACATTCGTGACAAAACAAAGGCGGCGTCAACGCATGCGGCTTGACTTGGTGATATGGACATCGGGCCGAGTTAGCACCGACGGTAATAGATAATGGACGACGTACCTTCCCCTGCGTGTTACGATCTGTCTAAGGTCGAGAGAATAGAAGCGTGCGGTGCTTGCATGGTGTGAAAGTTACGTCTGGTTACTCCGGCAACGTGAAGAAACTTGTTTCGATGCAAGATTTGAAGTTAAATGGCATGAAGTCTCATGATTGTCATGTGCTGATGACACAGATGCTACCTATTGCAATTAGAAATATTTTGCCGATCAAAGTACGAGAGACAATCATGAGGCTATGTTATTTCTTTAACACAATTGCCCAGAAGGTCATCGATCCGGAAGGACTAGATGCTCTACAGGACGAGGTGGTGGTGACTCTATGTCATCTTGAAATGTATTTCCTCCTTCGTTTTCGATATCATGGTACATCTCATTGTTCACGTTGTGTGGGAGATAAAAATATGCGGGCCCGTATTCCTACGTAGCATGTACCCATTTGAGAGGTTCATGGGAATTCTCAAGTCCTACGTACGGAATCGATCTCGGCCAGAGGGCAGCATTGTCGAAGGTTATGCAAGCGAAGAGGTCATGGAGTTTTGTGTCGATTATATGGCTCAGACTCAACCGATAGGTGTGCCTCAATCTCGTCATGAGGGGAGGCTGAAGGGTATCGGAACTATCGGAAGGAAAGCAATCACTGCAGATATGGACACGTATACTCAAGCCCATTTCACGGTCTTGCAACACATGGTGAAGTGGCGCCTTATGTCGACCAAACACAAGAATGTGCTTTGGCAACAAAATCAGGCGGCGGATGTTTGGATCGGAGGCAACATACGATCAGTTCAACCAATGGTTGAAGAGCAAATCGCTAGGAGCTCGCCAAGTGAGACGCTGACATGGTTGGCAAAAGGGCCAACACAGTTGTGACATGGCAATGATATGACATAAATGGGTACACATTCTATACGCAGTCTCAGGATGTAAAGAGCACAAACCAGAACATCGGTGTCCGCATAGATGCGTTCAGTACCGATGGGTCGAGAAGCTCGTACTATGGGTTCATAGAAGAGATTTGGGAGCTCGACTACGTGGTTTTCAAGATCCCTTATTTATTTGCCGTTGGGTGCATCTCCCACAGGTGAAGGTTGACAAGTACGGTGTCACTACCGTAGACTTCCAACGTGTCGGGTACAAAGACGAACCATTCGTGCTCGCCAACCAAGCTGTTCAAGTTTTCTATGTAACCGACCCGGCAAATAAGAAACGCCATGTAGTTCTTCATGGAAAAAGGAGAATTGTCGGAGTAGAGAATGTAGTGGACGAGGAAGAATACAATCAATTTGACGAGTTACCTCCTTTTGGAAATGGCATAAGGGTCGACGACGAACAACGTGACGAAACTAGTTACGTACGTATTGACCATCATGAAGGGCTCATTTTTAAAGGAAATAAGCAAGTACAATGAGAATGAGCTTCATATATGTGGCCATTTGCATATATGTATATAACAACGCATTTGTGTGATGTATATGTGAAAATGTGTGATGTAGTCAATTTTGAGAATGAGAAAATATGTAAAGAAATATACTATATGAATGCCGCTGGTTGGTGTTGTATATGAATGCAGCTGGTTGGTATTAATGGATTGCACGAAGGCTACGAAAGCAGAAAACAAAACTTTTCTACCGCGCACACAAGGACATCATGCTTAAGGAGGGATCATGGATCGTTACCACTAGGCAGCAGCAATGTGAAGAAGAGTTGGAGAAGCCGATCCAACCACGCGTCGAGGTAGTAGTGGAAGTAGCCGATCGTCCCGAACCGATCGTCTCCTTCACGCGATCAACCACACCACGAGCGGATCCAATCAGAGGTTGTTGATGCCGATCAACGCCGCAACGAGCGGCGCCTCCACCGGTATCCACACGTCCGGGTGGGAACGCCGATCGCGAGTGTACCGGCACTCGCGAGCGGCTAGGGTTTGGCTCGGGAGGTGGCGGCTGAGGATTAGCTCAGATTATCGGATGCATCCCTCGCCCTCGCCTCCATATATAGACCTCCTCACTTGGGCCTCGTGGACCGAGGCCCAATAGGAGTCTATCAGGATCTCTATCCGAATTGAGCCCACATCCGAATCACATTCGAATTAGTGTTCCAACCCGTTAAGTGTGCGACCACAGCAGGTTCACGTATACTTGGTCGCGACCAAGAAACACCTTTCGGTCACCACTGTTAATAGCGGCCTCTAGTAAGACATATTAACCCCAAAGTATACGTAAAGATCATATCGGTGAACACGTAATGTTCTCATGTACTAATCCCTTTGCCTCACGATATAGATTGAGCTCAAGGCGAGACTGTGTCATCCTCTTAATAACTCAATCACTCTCTCGATTCCGTGATGGATTATAAACTCGTGATTGTTGCTCAATCACCTTGGCATGGCCATGCACTTTCATAATCCATTACATCGAGGGGCCGAGATATCTCTCCCATAAGGAGGGCAAATTCTATCTTGATCATTCACATCCCACTACATGTTTCATGGCAAACCCAAAGACTACTTTTATGACTACCCGCCACGGAGTAGTGTTTAGTAGTCCCAAAATAAGCTATTACGCATCTTGGGAACCATGATGATCTCAAGTCTAAGGATTCCACATAAACACTACTTGAGACCAGCGATGACACATGGAATCTCTGCAGTGTCTCATGGCGGGTCTATCCAACATATGTTCACTAACACATGTCCATATTATTGATTTGGTATCTCCATACCATGATCCATGAGACATGATCATCAATCAATACATATGTTGATCTTTGAATCATATTTGTTCCTTATATGAAATATAATCAGGGATCATTTAGAAATAGCAACATTTTGGCATTAAGAGTCTCATGAATAAGTCACATACTCATTGATCAATAATGATAATGTCTATTTCAAGGAACAAAGCAATAAATCATAAACATAGTATGTGATATATTCAACATCTCCATGTTGCCTCTAGGGCATATCACTGTGATCTCCCACTTGCACTAGAGTCAACCATGTAGGTATCTAATACCAATTGCCCTAGTGTGAGCCTCATGCTTTGGCTGGGGAAGTGGCTTTGTCAACGGATCTGCAATGTTCAAATCCGTTTGTACTTTGCATATCTTCACATCGCCTCTCTCCACAATCTCACGGATGAGATGAAATCGCCGTAGAATGTGCTTGGACTTCTAGTGCGATCTAGGCTCCTTGGCTTGCAATGGCTCCTTGTTGTCACGAGAGAGGTCCATTGGGCTAGAGGAACTAGCCATCACACCAAGCTCAGAAACAAATTTCTTGATCCAAACGGCCTCTTTAGCGACTTGAAGCCGCTATGTACTCGGCTCGTTGTAGAATCAAGAAGCTGTCTCTGCTTGGAACTCTTCCACTCACCGCACCGCCATTCAGGCAGAACACAAATCCAGTTGCGATCTAAAATCATCTTTGTCAGTTTGGAAGCTAGCATCGGTGTAACCATTTACAACGAGCTCTTCCTCACCCCCATAGACGAGGAACACATCTTTAGTTCTTCTCAAGTACTTCAAGATGTTCTTACTGATAATTCGTTGACTTTCACCGGATCGTGGTATCTACTTGTAGCACTTAAAGCATATGAGACATCTGGACGTGTACAAAGCATGCATACATAATGGACCCAATAGCTGAAGCATATAGAATCACATTCATTTTATCCCGCTCATCAGGTGTACTAGGACACTGATTGTTGCTAAGATTTATACCATGTGACATAGGTAGAAAGCCTTTCTTGGAATCTGCATGTTGAACCTTTTCAACACATTGTCAATGTCACGTATCTTGGTTTAATCCAATCACCTTTTGATCTATCTCTATAGATCTTGATGCCCGAATATATGCCACCTCTCCTAAGTCTTTCATAGAGAAACTATTTTCAATGAAGATTTATGATTCGAGCATAGGAATGTCATTTCCGATCGGTAATATGTCATCCACATATAAGATCGAAAACGAGTGCGCTCCACTAGCCTTTTGTAAACACAAGGCTCTTCTTCGTTCTTGATGAAACCAAACCCTTTGATTACTTCATCAAAATGAATGTTCCAACTCGAGATGCTCGCTTTAATCCATAAATGGATCTTTGCGACTTGCAAATCTTTCGGTGATTGCGGATCGACAAAACCCGTGGGCTGTATCATGTACACATCCTCACTCAGATTTCCATTAAGGAAAGTTGTTTTGACATTCATTTGCCATATTTCATAGTCGAAATAAGCGAGAATCGCTAGAATGATCCGAATAGACTTTAGCATTGCGACGGCGAAAAGTTTCATCATAATCAACACCTTGAATTTGTTTGAAACCTTTGGCCACCAATCGCGCTTTATAGATGTGAACATTTCCATCTATGTCTATCTTTTCTTGAAAACCCATTTGCACTCAATGGTTTTAACACCATCGGTGGATCAACCAAGTTCCAAACTTGATTCTTGTGCATGGATTCAATTTGGATCTCATGGCTTCAAGCCATTTCTCGAGTCTGGTCCCACCATCGCTTCTTCATAGGTCTTAGGCTCATCGTTGTCTAACAACAATATGTCCCGTTGTTGAGTAGTCAAGAACATGTACCTCTCCGGTGCACGACGTGACCTCTCGACCTACGTGGTGCCGATGTGTCCACAACAGGTTCTTCAACAGTTTGTTCATCTGTTGTGGTTCTCAGGAGCTGAAATATTTTCGGTGTTTCTCGAATTTCTTCAAGTTGCACCATGCTCCCACTATCCCTTCTTGAGAGAAACTCTTTCTCTAAGAAGACACCATCTTGGGCGACAAACACTTTGCCTTCTTCTTGATTATAGAAGTAATATCCTTTTGTTTCCTTAGGATACCCGATAAAGAAGCATTTATCGAGTTGGGGTGAGCTTATCGGTTGTAAACGTTTACATAAGCCTCACATCCCCAAATCTTAAGAAAAGACAAGCTAGGACGTTGTCTGTCCACATCTCATATGGTGTCTTTTCTCTCGATTTTGATGGAACCACATTTAGTGTGAAAGCGTACATGTTTCAGGCGTACCCCAAAAGACAACGGAAGATCACGTGGCTCATCATGGGCGCACCATATCTAATAAGGTGCGATTTCTCCGTTCAGATACCCCATTCCATTGAGGTGTTCCTGGCGGAGTCAATTGTGGAACAATCCTTCAGATGATTGCCAAACTCATGGCTCAAATACTCGCCTCCACGATCAGATCATAGAAACTTAATTGTCTTGCCTAAATGATTTTGCACTTCATTTTGGAATTCTTTGAACTTTTCAAAGGATTCAGACTTATCTTCATCGGTAGATATACCCATATCTACTAAAGTCATCGATAAAAGTTATGAATCTCGAAAACCACCTACATTTGTAGAGCTCATTGGCCCACATACATCAGAATGTACAAGTGCCAATAAGTCACTTGCCCGTTCACCTTGACCGGTGAAAGGTGCTTTGTCATCTTGCCAAGTAAACAAGATTCGCATGTCTCAAATGATTCAAAATCAAATGAGTGCAGAATACCATCTCTATGGAGCTTCTCCACGTTTCTCATTTATGTGACCTAGCGGCGGTGCCAAATAAGCGTGGGATTCAAATCATTCGACGTTGCCTCTTTGCATTAATGTTATAGACCGGTGACTCTTCAAGAGTAAGAACATATAACCCATTCACCAATGGAGTATGACAATAAAACATATCTTTGAAATAAAGAGAACAACCATTGTTCACGGATCTAAAGTCATAACCTTACGCTTGCAAACATGAAGCGAAATAATGTTCTTGGAAAGAGATGGAACACAATAACAATTATTCAATTCCAAAACTAATCACGAAGGTAAAGACAATGGCATGGTGCCAGCACCACCGCATGACTTTTGCTCCATTGCCAGCGAAGATCCACTTCGCTCCTCCTCAAACTTCTACTTCTTCTTAGCCCCGCAACGATTTGCAAATGTGAGCAACCGATCCGGTATCAAATACCCAAGAATCGATAGATGAAGTAGCAAGATTGATTTCTATAACATTTATACCTGGAGCGGAAGTCGTACTTCCCTTCTTCTTCTCAAGATCCTCCAAGTACTTTGGGTAGTTCCTTTTCCAATGTCCTGATTGCTTACAGTAGTAACATTACGCATCGTGAGCGGCGCCCTTCTTGACTTGCTTGGCCTTAGAAGCGCTCGCGATCTCATCGGGAGCTAACTTTCTTTGACCGTGCCTTTCTTGACATAGGGCTTGCCCTTGCCTTTCGCATCATCATCACATGATTGCTGGTTTTCTTAATGCTTTCCTCGGCGGTTTTAGCATCCCATGCAACTCGGCCAAGGTCTTGTCCATGTTGTTCATGTGATAGTTCAGAATGAATGGCTCAAAGCTCGGGGGGAGCGACTGAAGAATCACATCAGTAGCCAACTCTTGGCTAAGGGAAAACCAAGCTTTTCGGACTTTCAATGTAGCCAATCATCTTAATCACATGAGGGTCGACGGATTCCCTCGCAAGCTGCACGCAAATAAGGACTTTGAAGTGTTGAACCTCTCAACCCTTGCTTGGTTCTCAAACATACCACGCAACCCCATAATGATATTGTAGGCATCGTGTTCTCATATTGCTTCAAGCTCGAGAGGACATTGTGGCAAGCATGAGACGACTCACATCAAGGCAATCATTCGTTTGCTTCTCATAAGCTCTCGTGCAGCCACAGTAGCATTATCAGGCAAGTCATCAGGATAAGGAGACTCAAGGACATACTCCTTGCGCTCTTGCTTGAGAACAATTCTCAAGTTGCGATACCAATCCAAAAGTTCGTTCCATTGAGTTTTCTTTCTCAAGAATAGATCGCAAATTAAAAGAAGCGGATGCGGCATTAGTGACATGATCTACAACAAAGAATATGCAAAGTTTAGCACTATGTTTATGTTCATCTTTTATTAAACTTATTTAACAAAAGACTCCCACTATGTGTTTTGCAACAAAACTCCCTCTAAGTTACATAGTGGGTCAAGATCCTCATTTCACTAATTCCTAGTGAGCTTTGGCATCACGGCTAGAAAACTAGTGACATGGGTAAGCAACACCTTACTAATCACATCCCTATGTGACTCTTGCTTGTTGGGTGACATCAATATGTCCCGGCCCCAACCTATGCCCCAAGGTTCAAAACTGTTTTGATAACCTTGTTAAGTAAACCAAATGCTACCGCATGTAGATGTCCGACATCTACCCCAAATAATGATGATAACCGACACCACTCTACTTTGGTAGACCTACCATGCGGTGATCATTATCTTTTGGTGCAACATATGGAAGGGCATTAACACCTAATTTTATGAGGAATTCTATCCTACCAAAGCAACATATCACATATATCATTGCACAAAAATAAGATAGATAACATCACAGATAAACACATTTAACTGTGAAATAGTATGGCCCAAAAAATGGTGATCTCCATCTCCATGTAGGTGTAGACGATCTCCATCCTCCACATCACTCCTTTAGGCCACCATGCTTGAAAGCTTGTAACCTCAAAACTAGACTACTACCTATAATAGCTAGAAATTGAAGATTACAAACATAGATTCAAGCATTAAGGTTGACACGCAGGTCGTTAAATACAATATAGACAGCTAACAATAGCTGAAATAATCATGACACGTAGGCCATGAACGAATGTTACATGCATCACATACATCTCATACATTCCAATAAGATATAGGGCCATACTATTCACATCATTCCCTGAAAAACAAGTTAGATGTAGAATCGTATTCTACCTAACGATGTGAACCCAAGACGCTATACAAGGTGGGTATACAACCCTACGATATTTACAGATCCAATCTATGAAATCGCAATGGAAAAACTATTCGGCACAACCACCTTATGCCGATCCGAGACATTCTCTAGGACGCTAGTTTTTCCACTGGGCCGAGGCCATCAGATCCATAACCTACTAGTATTCGGCATAACTACCTTATGCCGATCCGAGACAATCTCTAGGGCACTAGTATTCATACAATCTGCGCCTCATCTAACCCCTGTTCACCGATTGATCTCATCAACCCGTGCTACCATCGATTCATCACATGAACCGACTGATCTAATCTGTAATAGATCCAATCTACTACAACCGCATATCAACATATGCGCCGATCCAGATCGCAAACTAAGCAAGATGGCTCTGATACCACTAATGGATTGCACGAAGGCTACGAAAGCAGAAAACAAAACTTTTCTACCGCGCACACAAGGACATCATGCTTAAGGAGGGATCATGGATAGTTACCACTAGACGCAGCGCGGTGAAGAAGAGTTGGAGAAGCCGATCCAACCACGTGCGTCGAGGTAGTAGTGGAAGTAGCCGATCGTCCCGAACCGATCGTCTCCTTCACGCGATCAACAACACCACGAGCAGATCCAATCTGTAAGTTGTTGATGCCGATCAACGCCGCAACGAGCAGCGCCTCCACCGGTATCCACACGTCCGGGGCTGGAACGCCGATCGCGAGTGTACCAGCACTCGCGAGCGGCTAGGGTTTGGCTCAGGAGGTGGCGGCTAGGGATTAGCTCGGGATTATCAGATGCATCCCTCGGCCCTCGCCTCTATATATATAGACCTCCTCACTTGGGCCTCGTGGACCGAGGCCCAATAGGAGTCTATCCGGATCTCTATCCGAATTGAGCCCACATCCGAATCACATTCGAATTAGTGTTCCAACCCGTTAAGTGTGCGACCCTGTAGATTCACGTATACTTGGTCGCGACCAAGAAACACCTTTCCGGTCACCCTGTTAATAGCGGCCTCTAGTAAGACATATTAACCCCAAAGTATACGTAAAGATCATATCGACTGAACCTGTAATGTTCTCATGTACTAATCCCTTTGCCTCACGATATAGATTGAGCTCAAGGCGAGACCTGTGTCATCCTCTTAATAACTCAATCACTCTCTCGATTCCGTGATGGATTATAAACTCGTGATTGACTCCTCAATCACCTTGGCATGGCCATGCACTTTCATAATCCATTACATCGAGGGCCGAGATATCTCTCCCATAAGGAGGGCAAATTCTATCTTGATCATTCAAATCCCACTACATGTTTCATGGCAAACCCAAAGACTACTTTTATGACTACCTAGTTACGGAGTAGTGTTTAGTAGTCCCAAAATAAGCTACTATGCATGCTGGGAACCATGATGATCTCAAGTCTAAGGATTCCACATAAACACTACTTGAGACCAACTGATGACACATGGAATCTCTGAAGTGTCTCATGGCGGGTCTATCCAACATATGTTCACTAACACATGTCCATATTACTGATTTGGTATCTCCATACCATGATCCATGAGACATGATCATCAATCAATACATATCTCGATCTTTGAATCATATTTGTTCCTTATATGAAATATAATCGGGATCATTTAGAAATAGCAACATTTTGGCATTAAGAGTCTCATGAATAAGTCACATACTCATTGATCAATAATGATAATGTCTATTTCAAGGAACAAAGCAATGTATCATAAACATAGTATGTGATATATTCAACATCTCCATGTTGCCTCTAGGGCATATCACCAACAGGTATTTGTCTGAAGAAATACAGTCGGCTTATCTCAGACGGTTCTACACGTATAACCGTCTGTGATATAAATATCATAGACGGTTATACACTTATAACCGTCTGTGATAGTATAATATCGCAGACGGTTGCAATTTATAACCGTCAGTGATATTTAGTATCCGACGGTTCTAAAATGAGAACCGTCGTGATATTAGTATCACGACGA
Organism: Bonia amplexicaulis; assembly: GCA_036346245.1. Lineage (NCBI taxonomy): Eukaryota > Viridiplantae > Streptophyta > Magnoliopsida > Poales > Poaceae > Bonia > Bonia amplexicaulis. The sequence continues at coordinate 7,733,456 of CM070766.1, forward strand.
TTCTAAGCGAGAACCGCCTCGTGATAATCCTTATTATATATCCCCGCTAGGGTTTTGCGCGCATCTTGCGTTATTGGCAAACCAACACTTAGACGCTCTAGCGGATCCCGATCGAGCCCATCGTCGCCGCCGCCGTCCGAGGCCGCCGCCGTCCTCCTCCCGAGCCTCGCCGTCCTCCCGACCGAGCCCTCGCCGTCGCCGTCATCCCCGAGGCCGCCGCCGTCCTCCCGACCAAGCCCTCGCCGCGCCGTCCTCCCGAGGCCATCGCCGTCCTCCCGGCCGAGCCCTCGCCGTCGTCGTCCTCCCGAGGCCGTCGCCGTCCTCCCGAGCCGTCGCCGTCCTCCCGAGCCGTCGCCTCCCGAGCCTTGCCCTATTCTTCGTGTTCTTCGGCTTGACTATTTCTAGACAGTTTTGAGTACTGTCTAGGCAGTGAGTGTTCTTGATCTTTGATTTCTATCTGAGAGTTCAAATAATTGTTATGATGTATATCTCTTGTGGGCTCAAAATGCATGCTCTGTGATAAACTAGTCCTATAGTGATTGTGACTCTAATAGAAGAATTAGATTTGAGCTCTATTGATTGGCTTCACTGGCTGAGTTGTAGTTTGTTGTCTGATGTTAAGTTGATCTGTTTCACTTGCAAATGAATTTGTAGAGTATGCTATAGTTTCGGTTCTATTCTGTTCATGTCAGATTCTTATTCACAGTGATATCCTGTTTGTTTCAGATTCAATTTATCATTGTTATATATCACTGCTTGTTGTGGATGATCAGAAATAAACTTATTGCTGTGAATGATTCAATAGCATACTATTACATTTACCTTTGCGTGTGAACATTTCAACCGATATCTTCGGCGAGATTACGTCTTTAAGAAAAGTTTGAGCTCAAGTCTTGATTTTAACTATTAGATCATTTGTGAAGAGTATAGACATTGCATGAGAAGGCCAAGATTTTAAGATCTTGAAGCAACTCTGTTCTGAGAGCAATCCTAAAACAATTAAATTGTTATTTGTTAGATTTAATTGTTCTTTTAAGAGGTCAGATGGTTATGTTATTTTCAGCATATCTATATTCTTTGAATATTTATATGAGTATGAATGGTAGTTTGGAGTTAAAATATTTATATTCAGAAACAGTCTCCTCTGTGCACATCACCCCCTCTTCAGAAACAGTCTCCTCTGTGCACATCACCCTCTCCCCTCTACTCCTCTCCTCTCTTCCATTTCAATATGATAACTTTCTTATTTTATCCTTACAGACCCACCAATTGAGCAACATGTAATCCGCGCATTCTTCAACACCATCGCGGGGCGCCCGCTCCAACATCAAGGCGCCAAGGAAGAGGACTATCAAAGAAGCACGAGGGCGATTTACCATCACAACGGTCGATGCATCCGGGGTCCCTCTCCTTCCTCACAAAGCGATGGCGCATTCGAACATTGATCGGAATAGTTGCACGAGAGCGAATTGAGATCACATTCAATTCGTGGAAGAACGTTCCTGAGACTCGGAAACGTGAGCTGTGGACCGCAATTTTGGCATCGTTCGAGATCCCAGAAGAACACCAAGACGCCGTGCAACGACAAACCTACCTAGCGGCGTGCAAAGCATGGAAGAACTTCAAGAGCACGCTTGTCAAGAAATATGTGGAGACGGACGACGCGCTATTCATAAATACCCATTCACGGAACCACAATGGGAAGAGTTCAAAGCGATGAAGACAATCGAAGATTTCAAAAGTACAAGTGTGGTGCATAAGGCCCTCAAGCAAAAACACACACCCCACGACTTGGCACAGCTGGGTATGCGGGTAAAATCTCGCAGTGGAGGACGGAGGATGACTTGGTAGCCCAACAGGACATTGCCCCGCCATTTTCCAATATCCCGGATGAGCGCGCTCGAAATTGGATTAGAGCAAGGTCATCTACAATGACAATGGGGCGTCTCCTTCGAAACTCAGAGACCGCAAGTGTCCCAATATTCGGTAAGATATCAATCAAGTGCTTAGCTTGTAATTACTCGGAACTTCATACAATTGAAATGATATGTCGTGCTCTTGCAGGAAGAGCTGAGTTTTGAATCTACCGTGGGATCATTCCATGGAACAAGGGAGAATGATATGCTCTCCGTGGCCCTGGGAAACAAGGAGCACCCGGGCCGTACGAGAGGCCTTGGGCTTTACGTTCCTTGGAAACATGGTTTCCAAGATGACTCCGAAATGTATCGGCGTAGGAAGAGAACCAAAGCCGAGCTACGAGAAGAGTTCAAGGCAACTCTTAGAGAGGAGATAATGGGTGAGCTGGCTGATGTAATCAGAGATGAGGTGCGGAAACAAACAGAAAGTCGTGACCGCCGCTCCGTGGTAGCTAGCCCGCATAACCATCCGAGTAGTTTGCGTCAATCCGACGGAAAGCGTGGCCAAATTTCTGTGGACAACATCCGGTAAAATGATTATCTCTCAATGCTTGCTCCATTCATAGACCTATTGGAGTAGCTAATTTTGTATCGTTATGTAGGAGCCTACGGCGCGGGCTCAAGTGAGATGTGCCTCCGTTCCTTGTCTGTTGCTTGGGGCCGGGCATATCGATCAGTATCGGGGCCGGGGTGCAGTAAACCTTAGCGCCAGCTACGCAAAGTTAATGTGGATGGTGTGCATGCCAATTTTGAGGTCGTCCCGCTACCGAAGGCCCCCAACGACGAGATCGTGACTCTAGGGCAGGCCATTGGAACCTTCATCCGATGGCCCAAATGCGACATCTCCTGGAGGCTTCTTCACCGGTGGCGGACCGTATGGGCAAGACGAACCGAGCTACAAGCGCGGTGTTATCTCCACGGCTAAAGACGAACCGAGCTAGCGATGGTGCTATCTCCACAACGGCAAGACGAACCGAGCTAGCGATGGTGCTATCTCCACAACGGCAAAGACGAACGAGCTAGTGTTGGCGCTATCTCCAGGTGCTATTCTCGCCAAAGCAACTTGCGTGCGTCGAACCATTACGGTCGTCTACCATAAAGTCGACCTACGATCGAGGCGATGGCAAGGGCAAATCAAAGATGAAGGATGATGACGATCCCCCGTACCTGCCATTGTCCCGCAAATTCGTGCTAGGCGAGCCGATGATATTCCGCAAGAGCAACTCGTAACCCTAGGACTTGGTTGCCAAACATTACACAATTGGTATATGCAGCGATCCAATAGGCGAGGCGAGCGACGCTCGGTATCCTTTGTCAAATTCAAGCGGGAATATTTCAAAGACGAAGTTCGAGATTGTGTCTTCGTGGTGACCTTTGACGATATATTTGATATTTTCACGCTCAACGCTCTCGACGCCTCACTCATTCGATCTTTCGACGACGTAAGTGCATGCGATTCTGATCTCTGTTCACGTCATACCGATATATGTCACAATTTGTTGCTTCTCGTGTATATATATATATTCATCGACGAAGCTAGATCATCGAAATTACCAATTGGTTTTCTGGACCCACGCTTGGTCGCCATTGATACCATCAACGAGGATGCATCCTTCGTCGAGAGCTATATTACAACAACACTGCTGGCTCACCGCGATAAGGATTTTGTTCTTATGCCATACAATGAGAACTTCTATTGGATTTTAATTGTAATTATACCAAAATGGAACAAGGCTATATACCTTGATTCTTTAAGTAAGAACAAATCCAAGTACACACTATCGCGAAATACTCGATAGGTAAGTACATTGTACATTGTACTCTTTTTTCCTTCCGAATGACTAATCTAACTTTTTCGAATAACGAAGGTCGTTCGCCGCATACATTCAACAAACACGTGGCTCGACGACAGGGGCCAAGCCCTTGAAACATTCTCGTAATTTTCGGGTATTCACTAGCTACACATTAATTAATCCTATACAACACTTAGCGATAATGCCTTTTGATTTAACACATTCTATTTTTGCGGTGCCACCGGCAGGAGCCGGGCAACACATGTGGATACTACGTGTGCCACCATATGAGACTACTCCTCGATTCCTCGAAGATCAGCAATTCTAAGGTTTGTCAATCTTCCCACATTCATTTCATACTTGTCACGTTATATATGTAAGCGCGTTGATTTTCCTATCGACAGGCTGCGCCCATCCCTACATGTGCATTGAAACAGCTAGACTTTGCAAAAATTCGAGGAGAGTTTGCTTAGTTTTTGTGGAGTAAAGTCATCAAATCCAATGGAGAGTTCCACTACGCACTGTAATTGTGAATTTGTTAATGGATATTAATATCATTTCAATTAATTCATTTGCGAAATGGATGCTTTATGTTTGTGAATGAAATGTGATGTGAATGAATTGTATGTATACATATACCTGTTCATCTGCTTGTTTCAGAGGGCATGGCTAGCATTTCCAGAGGCTAGCCAATAAACAGAAGTAGATTTAGGGGTAGAAAGAAACATCACAGACGGTTTGTAGCTACAAACCGTCTGTGATATTTCAACATCACAGACGGTTGTTCGACAACCGTCTGTGATAACCTTCGATTATTACTGACCCATAAATTCAGACGGTTCACAAAACCGTCTGTGATGACCTTTTCTGTAGTAGTGCTAAGCCAAGGAGCAATTGATCATTTGACGCTTGGCTTAAAAACATTTTGTTTACAAAATGAAAAACTCTTACAACAATTAAAAATGTGATGAAGTTTATAAGACCTCTGGATCCTCACCTAGTATTAATTAATAGTGTGGTTGTTAAACATATATAGTGTCAATTGACAATCATGACCATGCTTGCGCCATTAGCCCTAAACCACCCAAAAATTCCTACCGCATATTGTGAATTGTATGATTTGGCATTTATTATATGTTTACTTACACTTTGGCTAAGAGACTAGGAGTTAGCTATTGTGCATGTTGTATCGCAATATTTTGTAGAGCAATGTTTTATAATTGTGATTGCTACATTACATTATGCTGACTTGTGTCAAAATGCAATTCCGAATATGCAATCCTATATACATACATACACTATTCGGTGCAATTATTCTTACGCTCCAGCTACTTCCCCTTGCCCCAAGCAAGCATGTCTCCCATGGAGTCACTCCACCCATCAGTCCCCACCCACTTGCGCTAGACCCATGACCCCGACGCTGATGTCACATGGACAGTATGCACCATACCTAGGTGAGGCAGTACACTCTAACAACACGTGCAGTAAATTCGTGTATAGAATAAAACCAGTTAATGTGATATCTGGCAGTAAATATAGATTTATCTAGCCATTAATGTAGTATCTATTTTTACTGTCGCTATCACACAGCGGTTCTATTTTTTCATCTGGCCATAAATTAGAATGTATCTGGACATAAATGTGGTATCCATTTTTGCTACGGCTATCACTAGTGGTTCTATTTTTTCTTCTACTGTAATTTGAAATATATCTGAATATAAATGTGGTATCTATTTTTGTTGCTGCCATCACACATCGATTCGATTTTTTATCTAGCGATAAATTGCAATCTATCTGAACATAAATGTGGTATCCATTTTTACTGCCACTATCACATGGCTATCATGTGCAATGGTTAGTTGTAATAGTAAACTCTAACTATGCATACAGTAAATTTGTTAGTAGAGTTAAAGCACATTCATCTGGTCGTAACTATTAGAAATAGGCCCATACGTGTGTAAAGCCCATTTCCTATAATTCCAAAGTATGCATAGTTTAGTACTACTATATTGCTAAGTCAAGGGAGGAGACCAATTTATAAGGTGCGATTCTTATCATTCCCTAAAATCTTGAGACACATGGTATGAGAGGGCTTTGGCTAAACACATACGTGTGCATGCATATTTATGTATTTTTCACATGAAAAATCATGTGACTTGTGACTTGTGATAAGTGATCGGGTCGTTAGGTGGTGCGCCACTTGGCAGACAAAGTCCACTTTATTTTTACTAATTGCGCATCTCTCTCTGTTGAATAAGATTCGAGGCTTTATTAGGTGTTGATGATAGGCAGTTACTAGTGGGTAAGTGGCTGGTTAAATGTGTCAATTACCAGTAGGTAAATAACTAGTTAATCATGTAAGTTCATAAGCTGCATCTATATATATGCCTAGAGATGTCCAGAGCATATAGCTTTGAATCATTGCCTCCGCCATTTCTTTTCATTCCTTATGCAAACCTATGGCATTGTGTTGCATCATCTGAACCTCGTTGACTCTTCTTCTTAGTATGCACCATGAAGAAGGGGAGCAATATCTCTAAGTCGTTGCTGCCGTGAAGACTTGCACGGGGGTGGCAATATGGTTTCTGGACAGTGTACATTTGTGTGACCGCTCGCTTTGCTCTACACTAGATCGAGTCTGCGCTGCTTCCTGCTCTTTATTGGACCCAACTATAAGTCATCTATGTGATTGATTGACTTTCTCCATACATAACTATATTGTACTCTTTCTTTCCTTCCGAATGACTAAGCTAACTTTTTCGAATCATGAAGGTCATTCGCCACATACGTTGTAGAGACATGTGGCTCGATGCAAAGGGACAAGCCCTTGCAATATCTCCACTACTTAAAAATTGGAGTTGGTGGCAGTCCGTCCGTCCTCCCCAATCCCCTCACAGACCCTAACCGCGCCGACGTGTGGGCCTCATCCTCCCCAGCGATTCTCTCTCCCACGTTCTCCGCCCATTCTCCCCACGTTCTCCGCCCGTTCCTCTTCCTCCATCCCGCACCGCACCTCCTCCCCACCGCCGATTCTCTCCCTTATTCTCCGCCTCCGCCCGTTCTCCGCGCTGCTACGCCCCCCTTCCTCCATCCCGAACTGCGCCTCCTCCCCACCATCGATTCCTCTTGGCTCGTTCTCCGCGCCGCCACTCTCCTCTCGTTCTTCGGATTCGTCTCACCCTCCCCACCGTCCCGATAGGCGCCGCTGCTCTCCCCTTCCTCCATCCCGAAACCGCGCCCATCTCTCCTCACCGACGGTGGCGGCGCGGATTCCCCTCCCCACCAAGTACTCTCCCCCCGTTCTCCGCGCCGCCACTCTCCTCCACCACCTCGACCTCGGGCCGCCTCCCATGGCGTCGCCCTCCGGGAACCCTAACCCTATCCCGAACACCCCCTTCGAGGCTCGACAAGTTCTTCAAGTCTCCACCAAACCCTAACCACCCCACAACCGCCCTGACCGTCACCGGCATCTTCCCGGCGCCCGCTGCTGGCCGATGGCCTCCGGCCCACCGGCCCCTACTCATACCTACCGGCCACCCCGCCCTTCCACTGCGCCCCTACCTCTACTACCCCAACGACCCCTCACGGCCACCTCCCGTCACGGCCTTTGCGAACACTAACCCCACCCCAAACCCTAGCCCGGCCCCAACCCGGTCTCAACCTCGGCTGGCTCATGCATTGCTTTGGGCAACACCGCCAACCCACCTCAATCGGCGGCGTCCATGCCGCCGTCTTGAGTTCTCTGCATCCACGGTGGCGCCGCCCCGGTGATGCCGTCCGCGCCGCCAGTGAGGATGCCGAGCAACAAGATGTCGCGGGGAGGTTCTTTGGGGCGGGGACCGCCACCTGACGATGTGGACTCGCGGTGCCTGGGGAGGCTCGTGCCGCGCGGTGGAGGTGACACCCATCACAAAGTACACCTCGGACCCGGGGCTGGTGATGGGCCGCCAGATCGCCATGAACCGGACTTACATCGTGTACGGGCTCAAGTTCGGCAACATCCGCGTGCTCAACATCAACACAGCGCTCCGCTCACTCCTACGTGGGCACACACATGTTTGATTGCTGTATATTGATCACACCGAGGAAAATTTGTTGTTGCATAGTTTAGTACACAAGTGTTTGTATGAGTTGGTATTAGTAGCTCTAAAGTGAACTACATATTTGTGTCTTTATGAATCAGCTCCCCAAGCATTAATTAGTATATGTATAGCGTGTTTGATAGGATCATTTTGCTCTGTAGTGGCATCTGCTTCACTCTTATGTTTGTTTTTATGATTATGAAGTGGTCTATTATATTTCAGGCTGAGCAATTGACTTTTAACCACATATATAGGGTGGATTCTGAATTTGGAAGGTTATATTGTGAAATGAATTAATAAGGTCACTACATGTACCAGAAGTCCAAGTGGAAGCGTGTATCTGGTTGTTGCAATGAGTTAGTTTGAAGAATATTAATAACCAGCCATATTTATAGTCCACTGGAATGAATTTTTCTTCCTCGTATTGATGAGGTGTATTTGTCATCAATAATGATATTTATAGAATATAAACAGAAAATGTATCTGCTGTAATTGATGTTTTGGTTTTATCCTAATATTTTTAGAAGTTTGGTATTTGTTTCATTTCATGTGATATTGTTGGTTTTTGTTAGCATGAAGGTGCATTTCTTTTTTATGTTTCATGGTCCTATTTGTGTTTGTTGCAGCAGGTGACAAACATGGCTTTCTTTGCAGAAGATGTCCATCGTTTAGCAAGGTACTATGTCTGACATACAAGATGTTCTGCACACTTGTTTTTCTCGTTAGGGTAGCCGGGTAGCGATCTTTGGGTGCTGTGCTCACATTTTATTCTTTCTTTTTTTTTGAAGTGCGACGGTAGAATGGTCGTGGGTGGCATGCAATTATTGACACAAATTAATAATTTGTTTGGCTCATCTAGTGCAAGTGTAGATGGCGTATATATCTGAAAGATTGATGAGGGCAAAGAAAATGCAATACAGGCAAGATTGAAATCACCACAAATTGTAGGAATAATTTCCAAGTTTGGCTCATAAGCAAGTAGGGATGCATCACATTCAATAAGTCAATGATTCACTTGTAGGAGATTTTGTTTGTTGGAATTGAAATGGGAAGAGGAAGAGACTTGTCCTTATCTCAATGATTGATGACTTGGTTGGTAAACATGATGGGATATCACAAATCTGTCCTTATCTCAATGGATGACTACCCGTCTCGCTTCAACATTGAAAGATGGCATGGTTCGTACAAGATATCCTCTTGTTAATTCAGAAACCTATACTTCATGATAGGCTCGAACACATGAAAGAAATGGTTTGCAAAACTAAAGATCCTGAACACTCTGCGTAAACTTCTATTACATTGCACACAGTCAAATTCGTTATGTCTTTGTTGAGCTTAGTTTAGTCTTTGTTGAGAATGCTAGGATTGTTGAGCTTAGTTTAGTCTTTGTTATTCTGCTATGCAAGGACAAAAATCGTTGCCTCTGCTAAAAGATTTTTCTTACTTTGATGGGGATGGGTGGTCAGGGGATATCTTAACTCTTTTTTTCCCTGTTGGTACCTCTGATGAACAGACACACTATCTGGCATTTCTAGGTGCAATTTATAATGTGTCTTGTCGGCGGTAAAGATGCGGGATGATCGCAGGCGGTGCCTCTATCTGTGATGAAACCACATGATGGTCAAGCTGTGTACTCGGTTTCTTTTCTTACGACACCTGAGCGGCCAAATCATATAAATCTCGTCACAGTCGTATGTATTTTTGTACATTATCACTATATTTGTTGTCATATTTTATTACCTTTATCAATTAGTTATGCTATTCTGCCAAATAATGAATGACCACAACATTGTTGTCCCGCTCATATAGGATTAACCATGCTTAGGCAAATAAAATGTCCAATTTATCCTTTATCAGGAATGGTATGTCATAGTAGTGCACGAAGGCGGAGTTGAATAATCGGAAAGGATCATAGTTTCCTAATCATAACTAAGATCGCTCATGATTGGATAGTTCATGGAATGATGATTTTTTTTATGGGTGTCGTGTGCGTGTCGTGTGTGCATGTGTATTTATCAATATATTATTATGATAATCAATGCATGGAACTCTACTTGATACATGATGACATAACATAAAATTGATGTTTATTATTCTGTTTGAGATCATATTTGATAGTATGTATCACCTTTATTTAGTTTTTCGTTGTAACGCACGGGCACCTTACTAGTATGTTCTAAATTTTCGGGTATTTGCTAGTACATATTAATTAATCATATACAACACTTTGTAGTAATGCCTCTTTAATTAACACATTCTATTTTTTTTGCCGTGCCACCAGCAGCAGCCAGGCAACACGTGTGGATTCTACGTTTGCCACCATATGAAACTACTACTCGATTCCTCGAAGATCACTGACCTAAGGTTTGTCAATCTTCCCACAATTATTTCATACTTATCAGGTTATATATGTACGCACATTGATATTCCTATCGACAGACTGCGCCCATCTCTACAATGGCATTGCAACAGCCCGACCTTGCATAAATTCGAGGAGAGTGCGTGTGCTTTTTGATGGCTAGAGTCATAAAATCAGATGGAGAGTTCCACAACGTATAATGATTTTTTTTCGGGATAAGATTGACATTGATTGTAATTGTGTATTTGTTAATGGATATTTTATTTCATTTCAATTAATTGATTTGTGAAATGGATGTTTTATGTTTGTGAAATGAATTGAGATGTAAATTGGATGTATACATATACATGTTGATTTGCTTGTTTCAGAGGGCATGGCTAGCATTTTCTGAGCCTATCCAATAAACATAAATGGATTTAGTGGTAGAAGAGAATATCACATAGGGTTTTTAACTAAAAACCGTCTGTGATAGTTGAACTTGGGAGATTACTAATCGTCCAAGCAAGTGCTAACCTGTAGAGTGTAGATGGGTCTTCAAAAAGAATATAAGGCCTAATGGTACTATTGAGAAGTACAAGAAAAGACTGTGGCTAAGGGTTACACTTAGAAAGAGGAAGAAGATTTTTTATACCTATTCTCCTGCCACTAGATAAACCACCATTGGAGTTCTCCTTGCATTAGCATCTCCCTATGGTCTACATGTCCGTCAAATGAATATGAAGACAGCTTTACTTAATATAGAGTTGGAGGAAAAAATCTATATGGATCAATTGGATAGTTTTATGATTTCTGGAAAAGAAAATTAGGAATGCATATTGTTGAAATCCTTCTAAGGCGTAAAGCAAGGACCTAAACAATGGCATGATATGTTTGACAAAACATTGACATCCATTGACATTGTTGTGAATGAAGCTGATAAATTTGTATATTACCATTATGGTGGTAGTCAAGGAGTGATCTTGTGTCATATGTGAATGATATACTTATATTTGGAACAAACACTACTGTAATAAACGAGGTCCAATATTTCTTATCTTGATGTTTTGATAAGAAAGACTTGGGAGAGGCATATGTCATTCTGAATATTAAATTAGTCTAGAGTGAGGATGGGATCACTTTGAACTAATCTCATTATGCTGATAAAATATTGAGTCATTTGTGTTTGAAATTTGTAAAGTTTCTGCAACGCCCTCAATTAGCATTAAGCTATGAAACAACCAGGAGCTAGAAAAACATCAATTGAGATATCTTCAAATTATTGGGTCACTCATGTATTTAGCTAGAGCAACAATGCCTGACATTTCATTTGTAGTAAGCAAATTAAGTTGGTTTACATCTGACCTAATAGATGATTACTAGAAGGCACTAGAAAGAGTGTTACGTTACTTAAGAGGACAATATGTTTTGGAATTCATTATACTAGATACCCTTTTGTATTAGAAGGATATAGTGGCTCTAATTGGATCTCTGATGAAGATGGGATCAAAGCTATAAGTAGCTATGTGTTTACTTTAGTTGGTGCTGCAGTTTCATGGAGATCTTGCAAACAGATACATTGATAAGGTCAACCATAGAAGCATAACTTGTAGCACTTGACACAACTACTGTTAAGGCTGAATAACTGTGGGAGCTTTTGCTAGACTTGCTATTGGTTGAGAAATCAATACCGGCAATCCTAATGTACTATAATAATCAAACAGTGTTGGCTAAAGTCACAAGTACTAAGGATAATATAAAATACTCCAGACATGTGAAGCATATGCTCAAATATGTTTAAAAAAATGAGAAACTCTAGAGTGATTGCTATGAATTATATATTCGCACTGAGAAAAATGTGGTAGACCCTTTTACAAAAGGGTTAGCATGGAAAGCAATTTTCATTACATCTAGGACATGGAAATAAAGCTCATTTGAGTTACATCACAACTATAACCCATACATTCTTGATCAGAGATCCTATAACTTAGCTAATGGGAAAAACAAGTTGATGTCATAATAAGAGAGGACATATTCATTGTACCTTTGTCATAATAGACAAATTACTCTTGACTAAATGAAAGGTTGGCATAAAGGTTTAATGTATTCTATTGTCTAAATGAGAAAAAAATATTAGCCTATAGGATACCTATAATGAATACGCCTACTTGAGCCTAATTTTGATGCCATAGTTCATGAGAATGGGCCATTCTCTAGAAGCTCATGAGTATGCAAGGGAGCATGATCATATAAAGCTCTATTTAGACATGGTTCATCGGTAATCTAGTATCAGTTGAGATTTTAAGTGAATGACAATCACGAAAAGCTATGAATTCAAGGCATAGTCCATTCATCAGCTATGAAAAGATGTATTTTGTCATTCTAGGTGTAAGTCCAACCCACACAGGACTTACACTAAAAAGGATATATTAACAATACTTCAGTATAATATCTTTGACTTCTTTTTATTACTTGCTTTGGAATTAGTGGGATTTGTTAGAGATAGGCCCATATGAGTGAGAGGCTCATTTCCTATAATTTCAAAGCATGCATAGTTCAGTATCATATTGCTAAGGCAAGGTAGAGAAGACCAATTTATAATGTGGGATTCTTGCCATTCCCTAAAAGCTTGGGACATATCGCATGAGAGGGTTTTGGCTAAACACATACGTGCGTACACGTATTGCATATTTTCGTGTGGAAAACTATGTGACTTGTGACTTACGATGAGCAACCGGGCCATGAGATGGTGTGTCACTTGGCATACAAATTCCACCTTATTTTTGCTAAACTATGCATCTCTCTTTGTTTGAATGAAATTCGAATATTTCAATTTGAGGTTTTATTGGATGTTGATGATAGGCAGTTACTAGCTAGTAGGTAAATGTCTAGTTAAATGTGTCAGTTACCAGTGAGTAAATGACTGGTTAATCATGTGAGTTCACAAGCTGCATCTATATATATGCCTAGAGATGTCCAGAGTAGATAGCCCTGAATCACTACGTAGGGTATTGTGTTGTATCATCTATACCTCGTCAACTCTTCTTCTCGGTGTGCACCATAAAAAAGGAAAGCGGTATCTCTGAGTTGTTACTGCCATGAAGACTTGCACGGGGGCTGTAATATGGTTTCTGGGCAGCGCACATCTGTGTGACCGCTCACTTTGCTACTTCATCTATGTTCTACACTGCATCGAGTCTGTGTTGCTTCCTGTTTTTCATCAGACCTAACTGTAAGTTGTTCATGTGGCCAATTGACTTGCTTAAATTATGTTTTTGCATATATTTTAATGTATAATGAGTTGACTACTTTTAGTACTGATTTACGTATCATTAGTTATTTGCAATATTTGTCTCCTAGTAAAATCTAAAATTAAATATTATCGATATTTTCAACAGTAACTTGATTTGTGTAAATGTGATATCTATTTTTACTGCTGCCATGACGCAGCAGGAGTGTCAGTACGGGAGACGGCGGATGTGTGGCAGCAGCAAAACTTCACGACATAGGCAACAATGATTAATTACTGCTGATAGGGTGGGCTGCCACGCCTTGTGGTGGACAACTTCATGCCATTTTACTATCGATTTCAGGAAGCGGCGCTGTGTAACATCCCATTCCCTGAGCTCTTTTTTGCCTGTTTGAATTCAGATTTTCATAATAAAATCAATTAAGCTCAAACTCAAGCGTTTTTCCAAAATTTAAAACATGTCCTACCACACCTCTTCCTCTCCTGGACCCAGCCCAAAACCCACACGGCCAGCCAGAAATGACCCGTGATGGCTGGCGCCCCTGGGACGCGCCCAGGCCGCGCACTGGATGCGGTAGCCTTCGCCGCGCATGCTCGCTGCAGCCCATTGCGCAACTCCCTTCCTCTGCAGCCCGAGAATCATGGCTTTGGCTCAGCGCCATGCTATCCCGTCTCCACCGCTCTGCTCCACTCACCGTCTGCACGACTGCGCCGAGCCACGCTGCGCCAAGGCTCGCTTCTCCATCATATCGCCCCGGCATCATCATGCCATCTTGAACGGTGTGCCACGCCGACCCCCTGCACCAACCGCCGCTCTTCTCCACCCGGTCTTCCGTCGACGTCGCCCTCGGCCACCACAACGCCATCATGGCGCAACGTCATCATGCCACCCTTCCACGGCTATAAAACTGCTCCCCCGTCTCAGGGCATCTCCACCCAGGCCCCAGTGCATCCAATCGAGCTCTAGCGCCCGAGCCTCTCCCTTCGCCTCCATCTCTGGCCAGCTCGCCGTCCGAAGTCAATCTAACGAACCGGAGCTTCTCGGTCCGATTCTGGCCACTGAGAGTTTCACCCGGACCTCCTGAGGACGCCCCGACCCCCGCCGTACTTCTTCATCACCTTCAGCGAGCCTCCCCCGTGCGCCCTTCACCGCCGTTCGGCTTCACCGTCGCCAGGCTAACTGCCACCTTCCCGAGATCCCTCTTCTGGGCTAGTGAGCTGCTATACCCCCATAGATGCTCTCCTATCATTTAATTGGACGCTAATGCACCCTTGAGCCACCGCGCTGAATCCCCTGTCTCCGCCGCCGCCATGACCACCGCCGGCCAACCCCGAGTCAGTTTTGGGTCACGCAAACTCGGGCAAGGTGTGCGCCAGGCCGCGGGTCCCACTTTTGAACTCGCCCCGAGCCGCCGTGTACCACACCGCCGGCGGTGAGCTGCGCCACTGTCGGAAGAAGAAGCCACACTGTAGCATAGTGATTAAGATTAATACATGAGATTAGTGAAACCTAATGACACTATTTAGTTTCCTTTAATTACCACTGACAGGTAGGCCACACCCCTTTAATCATGACTTTGTTCCACCGGCCAGTGGGCCCCACTCCCGATAAGTGCACATTAGCCGAACCCCACCTATCAGCCTCAGAGTTCTATTCTTTAACTTTAATTCTAGAAAATTAATTATATTCGTCGCCCACATGTCAGAGAGATTAATCTCTCTCCTCTGGTAGTTTTCTTGAATTAAAATCTGATTCAATCTTCATCCTAGCATAACTCCCTCATTTTAGCTCCGAAATTAACGAAACTTGTTTCAAATTTTTTTGTAAAAATAAGATCTTTCTCTTGGTGTTGTTCTTTTACTTGTTAGAGTTCATTTCAATCTTCTTGCTTGTATTTACTAGTTGTTCTCTCATGCACGTTATTCGATGCGACTAGATGATAGAGTACGAAGGTGCCGAGGAGCCGTAGTTCAACCTAGCTCAAGACCCTTAAGGATCCCCTACATACGAATTAGGCAAGTCATCACTTTGATCATACTGAACCTACATTTTATGTAAATTATATTTGTTTAAATTATTAAATTGCAAGCTTTTATTTGATATGCAAATATATTCAAATATAAGGATATAGTTAAATGCCTATCATCTCGTATTACTATATGTATACGCCACTCCTTGGACCAAATTGCCCTTTTAATTCCTTGTCGCCTTAGAAATTACAATGGTAACCTTACTAGCTATAAGTTGTATCTAAACGCCATGCTTAGTCTTACTTAGATACTCGAGGGCATTATTTTGCCCTAATCATCACCTTTAAAATCATGAAAGAAATTTTGGGCAACCATTGTGGGAAATGGTTGGCATGTTGGTTAAGATGATTTTAAGCTTCTTAAAACCCTTAAAACCTGCTCTACATATCTGGGTGGATGGTAAGAGGTGTTGGTGTAGTGGATGCACGAGAATGTGTGGTTTGTGGTAGAACCGCCTAGATAGCTCTAAGGACTGAATCTGGTGATGACCTCCCAATATAAAACAGTATAACCACAAGTCTATAATGGGTACGACATGATCAATTACTTTGGCAAACTTTGGCATTTATGCCGCTGGCTGCAATAATAGGGGTTGCTCCTTTTGTTGAGGGTGTAAGAGGGATCTTCGTGAACCAAGGAAATGTGGAGCGTCGCCTCTCTATGGCAGAAGGGCACCATTATTAGCCCGTGCTGGTGGAAAATAACTTCCGACACAACTTTGGGTTCCATACTTTGGGTGTAAATGGAAATATGTGGTCCACTTGAGTGAGTGTGGAGGGTCGCTTCCACATAGAAGGAGGGTGCCGTTATTTACCCACTGCAGTGGGGAATAATTCACAACACAATGGGGATGTCTTGTGTGAAATAGGAGGAAATCAACCCTATGATGCGGTTAAAGGTTAAGGGGAGCCATTGGAAAGAGTTTGTGATGGGCATGTCTAAGGAAACATGTTGAACACAACAAGTTAGTTGTCTCTTGTGGGTAAAGTGTACAACCTTTGCAGAGTAAAAACTATTCGAATAGCCATACCCACGGTAAAGGGTGAGCATGGGAACTTGCTCGAGTTAGTGTCCATTTCTGAAAACAACTTTGTGGGTGGGATGAAAAGTGTCGGGCAGTAAAAGCCCTGATTTGATATTATCCTAGGTGTCGTCCTAGTGGTATTAAGCGGATGTATCGCTGAAAACTAGCCGACGGTACATGCAATAACACGCTTACTATGGGCTAACATCTTCAGTAAGCACAGCACGAGGACTGGCATTGCAATCTTAAGCGGATCGTCTGTCCAGTTCAAAATCGAATCAACTGAATATTTTATTCTTCCATAACGATATTGGGATACGGGTAGGCTATACTAGTGTAGATTAAAATTTTCTATAGATCATGGATCGTTGACACTAGACGCGTAGTGCAGCGGAAGTAGGGCTGAAGCAGTAGATTCAACGAAGAGTGCGTTAGTGTAGCGGTAGTAATCGATCGTCCTCCGGCCAACCATCTCCTCCTCGTGATCGTCCCGCTCAGTGCCGCAGTCGCAGCAGCGACTCTATCGTACTCCACACGTTCAGGGATGGAGCACCGTGCGTCGGTGTGCTAGCAACATCACGCACGACAGGGGATATGAGAGGTGGCGGCTAGGGTTTCGACATGTGTGTTCTCAGGATACTACCACCAACCCCCTGCACATCTCCTTATATAGTCTCCAATCGGATCCATATCAAATATGAGTAGAGATCGAATCCCACTTAGAAAATATCATCCGACCTGTTATCGTTCCAGCCATTAAGTGTGTGATCTTGTAGGTTCATATGTATTTGGCCATGGGCCGAAAAACTCATTTTCATCCCATAAGTCGGTAGCAGTCCCTAGCAGGACATAACGACTCCCAAACATACATAAAGATCATATCGGACGAACCTATATAGTGCTTATGTACCAATCTCTTTGCCTCATGATGCTAGATCGAACTTAAGGCGAGAAACGTGCCATCATATGATAGCTCAATTCTTCACTCGATCCTATAGTGGATTACTTAGTTGTGATTGACTCCTCAACCACATTCGACATGGCCATGCACTTTCTTAATACAACCACATCGAGGGGCAAATTCCATCTTGATCACTCATATTCCTCTGCATGTTTCATAATATACCCGAAAGCTACATTTATTATCATCTAGTCATGGAGCAGTGTTTGGTAACCCTTAAGTAAACTATTACACATGTAGAAAACAATGACGATCTCATTAGACATGAGATCATCATTGTTTCCTATATGTAGTAAACTATTACACATGTAGTAAACTATTACTTCTGGTACTTGCCAATTCATTGGTACTTCTCTTGTTTCTTGGTCTTCTAGGAAGCTGTCCAGTGTTGCATAGTCCACCGCAGAAGCCGAGTATGTTGCAGCCGCTAGTTGCCGTAGTCAGGTGATTTGGATGGTTTTGATCTTGCGGGACTTTGGGTTAGCCATAGATATTGTTTCACTTTTCTATGATAACACTTCTGTCATAAACATTACCAAGAACCTAGTGCAGCACTCCAGGATCAAACACATAGATATCAGATATTATTTTCTTAGATACCATGTAGAGAAGGGTGATATAGTGCTTCAGTTTGTAGAAAGTGATCACCAGTTGGCTGACATTTTCACCAAGCCTTTAGATAGCTCGAGGTTCGTGACCTTGCGTGGAGAGCTTAGGGTTGTCTATCCTTATGGCCTAATATGAGGGGAGCATCATGTACTTTCTGTATTATATTGTTCATATGCTTCTTTGTCATTCTGTTGCACTTTGGTTATTGCATGCATTTGGGTTTGTCTTTCTAGCATAGACTTGAGTGGTTCTCATTCTTAGAAGGTTGGACTTCTTTGTCTCATCTTATGATCCTAGAATGCTGCTTATTAGTTGCTTCTCTTATCACTAGGTTGAGTTCACTCACTTCTTTTAGGTCTAGTAAGGGTTGGAGCCACCCCTCGGGTAGACAAGGAACATGTTTACTCCCTTAAGTTTTAGATAAGCAGATGATAGTTCTAGAGTCATATGGGGTAGATGAGAGTAAGTCTGAGCCATAGTATTCCTTCTATCTTGTGTATGCTATAAGGACTGTCATTTCTTCCTTTTGTCCAAGCTTCCTCCCTCTTGCTTACTGCTTTGGTTCAGGAGGAATTCATTTGAGATTTTCTGGAGCTTAATGATGACATAACTCAACTTGAACCAAATTGTTTATAAAATTGACCCAATTATTGAGGGGGAGTTGCGATTTTTATTGCATCATATTTAATTTGAGCAATATGCATTGTAATATACATACATGGAGCCCTGATTATTATCCTTGTGTGACATGATAAAACTACTTTACATCTTTCCATGACTTGTGCTAGATTGCTAGATTTATCATGACTTTCTATGTGTAGCTTAACTATTGTCATGCTAGCTTCTTAAATGTGAAAAACTTGAACTAAATCATGTCTTGCTTGCTATTGTGATTTATGCCATGTCAAATTAGCTAAGTTGAGTCTTGAACTTAAATTGAGCTTTAGATTGAGCTATGTTAGTTCTTTATTGAAACATGAGCTGGTTTTAGCTTTTTGTTCTTGAACTAAGTCATGAAAATGTAAAATGGTCTCTTTTATGCAAAAAACTAATCTCACCAATCTTTTCTCATGAGACAGCTTGCTATTGCATTAGGAATGAACTTAGAGGGAGTTTTGGATTACTAAGATCATTTTCTTAAGATTCTTATTTGGAGTGGTCGCATAAGGCTTGAGATCTAGGATATGACTAAGAAAACAAAATTTTGTGAAAAATTGGTTGAAGCTCGGCTATAACCAAAAATGAACTTAAAAGGTGTAAAATGTGCTAAATTTGCTCAATTACAAATATTATCAAGTGCTTGAATAAAACATTTCAATCTTAAACTTATAGCACTCTAAAATGACCCAATTATAGCTTCTCGGCTCCATTTAGGATGTTGATATGGCTTGGCCCATTTTTGGATAATTTGACATGCTAAAAATCCATTTAAATTCAGAATCATTGCTTATTTTGCTTGAGCTTGGCTATATATGTTTTGGCATGATCTAAATAGCACTTTCACTTTTTATGGCTTGGTGTAATACTTGAAAAGTCGCTTTAGATAATCGTCATGGCTCCTAATGCTGAAAATAAAAACAAATGCAGTTACTTCGTTTTATTCATGCTCTATCTTCTTCTATGCATTTTGATGACTCCATTGCCAAAGGGGGAGAAAGATCGGGTAAAAATGCATATCTAGAACATGTTTTGGAGTTTTTGTGCAATTGATTTATTCTCACCATGATCAAGGTTAAACAAAACAATTGTTCTTTCATATGGACCTAAAGCGAGATTTCCCGACTCATTTGGTGGATATGAAGCTTTTTATGAAAAAATTGTCATTTTTGGTAGCTTCTATCCATTTCTGCCTCAAATGGTCACTTTCAGCTCATTGCATTCTTCTCTTGACCACTTGGAACTCTCTTTGAAAAATTCTTTCTTTCTTTTCTAAAACCACCTGCAATTTACATTTTTGTGTATTGCCAATGGGTTCATTAAGGTGGAGATTGAAGGACCATGTGAGATGGTCCAGGTTAATGTTGTGATGATTCATTGCAATGTTTGTGAGTGGTCAATTAGTTTTGCAAAGATTGTACTTTGTCTGGACTGGTTTTGGGTAGAATTTGAGGATTTTGAGATTTGAGTCATGGATTTAGTTAGGTTGACCTAAGTCATTGTATTAAGGTTGCATGGTGTATGTCTTGGTTAATGTGAGTCAAGTTGTACATAACTTGTGTCTGGAAACGATTTCTTTGTCTTTGATATGCAGGGATGCTTGGCTTCAACCGTGGTCAATGGCGAGGATCGGAGCTAGGCTCATGGAGGAGTTGAGGCCCAGAATGATCGAGGATGTCGGTGAGACGGTGAGCTCAAGCATGGCACGAGAAAGGCAGGAATGATGAAGGCGAGTTCGAACGACAGGATGGCGCTAGGTGGCTTGCACGGGTCAAGTGAGCCGTGGTTTGGTGGAACCGGGACGGGAGAGACTTGGTAGTGCGTGGAAAGCTAGCGATGCACCTACACGAGGCAAGCATGGCGATTGCTTGCGATGGATGGTGATGACCAAGTCAATGAGAGGTATTTTGGTAGTTTGACCAAAATACCGGAAACTATCTTGGATCAAGACCGCGGTGCATGGGCGATGTCGTTGAAGAGCGGTTTTAGTCAAGATAGAACTGGTTTGATCAAGGCGGATCAAGCCTAAGGATTTAGAGGATGTACACTTATACACTTTGAAAAGCGTGCATAAGTAAACTTGAGTGAGTAAAATTTGTGTGTGAGATTAACAGGTTTCCCCCGTTAAGGGGTGTAGTTGGCTGATTGCCCACCTATAAAAGGAGTTGGGATGGAGATATATATGTTTAACCATCCAATCCCTCTCTCATATGCTCTCTTGTTTAGGGTTAGTGTTTGAGAGTGGAGCACTTGGTGTGCTCTCTGTCCTTCAAGGTGGAGTGCCTGTAAAACCTGCCTACAAAGTGGTAATACATCAATGTTTGATCCTCTCCATGTGTATCTCTTGTTTTTGATTGATTTGCTAATGTTTGGGTTGGTTTTGATCTCTTTTCTTTCTTTTTTGTGATCTTACTGTGCCAAAAACGTTTAAGAGATGGACCTTGATAGCAAGATTCATAAGAAAACCCGGTTTTGATTGCTTTTGGCCTGTTTGGTCCATCTCTTGATTCGAGGGTTTTTGGGTACGATTCTTCAGTGTTCTAGCTTGCTGTGACATATGGGAATACATCTAGAGCCATCTTGGACATCATCTACTTACGAGCAAGTTGTATTCATCGTTGGGGGTTTTGGCTCGGTTTTGGTGCAACATTCCAACAAACTGAAAAATGTCACACCTTTAACCATGATTTTCATCATCGTTTGTTGGACTAGGTTGTTGATGCCTAAGAGTAGATCCTTGCAAAGTTTTTATATCATTAGATCTACGGATCAAAAGTTCTCTCGATTTTTATTTTTAAAACCGTGCTGAAAATACTATTCATTGCCCTGATTTTACTATAGCAGCGATCAGACCGCCCTTATAATAGCGGTTAGACCGCCCAAGACGGTCAGACCGCCGGGAAGGGTTAGGTTCCAAGTTTTATTGACTTGGTCTAGTTGGTTTTATTTTTAGCGGAGGATTTTATATTGTACACCTCTGTAGGTATTTAAGAATAGAATCTTGAATACTTGGGAAAAATTCGGAGTTGGCACCATTCACCCCCTCTGTTGGCATATTCGGTCTTTCATAATCAGATTAAATCCAAAAGTAGTTCAAACTAGTTTGAATTGACTTTAAAATTCACTTGCTATAAGTATATCAAGGATATGAAATAGCTTCATACCCAAACTCTAAAATTTTTATACATACACACATATACATATCTTGGACGGAGGTCCTAATTGTTAGGAAGGTTATACAATCACAAAGAATTAAAATTGGTCCAATTAGTCATAAGTTATTCTGTAAACTCAAAATTAGAATAAGAACGTAAAATATATGTGTGTCCATTTGCAATAAGAGCACGCATATTCTCCATGTACAAATAAATTCTTCCGTGCGTTGAGTAGTCCACTGCTTTCATGACGAATCTTCAACATCTGGATTTTATGAATTTATTCAACTAATATCACCATGGCAGATGCATGTATAGTACTCCAAACAAATGTATTTTTCTTTGAAGTCGAGTTTTTAAATTACTTATATACTACAAATGTAGTATTCTGAAAATATCTGTAAGGATATGTGAGTAAATAGAGAAAAAGAGATACGTGAAAGAGGATGTGTGGGATTTTAGAGAAGAGCTTGGTTTCCTCGGATGAGTCTTACGAGGTGTTGGAAACGGCTTAGAATTTGTTCCGTGTGAGAAAGGAGATCATGGGGGTGAGTAGAACTCAAACCCTAGCCACGTATCCTTTTTCTTCCACGCGCGACGTCTGCCCACGCGTTGCCAAAACCCATCGTGCGCTAGCGTCGTTCTCCGCACCGATCAACATGTTGCCAGCATCGCCCACCACTGCTTGCCATGTGCCACTTGGTTTGCACTCTTGGCTACTTTCCTGTAACACCCCATTTTTAAAGCTTGATGCTAATGTAAAATTTCAAGCTTATGTTAATAAAATTAAAAGAATTTATTCTCCGTTGGATTTCCTCTTTGCTTTTCAAAAAGAAAGTCCAAGGTGTGTTTAAATAATTTGGAATGAAAACCTTATTTTGTTTCCCAAAGGGGCATCTCAAATGATCTTTTAAAATCTAGAATTTAAAATTTACCTCAAAGATTAGAAGTTAAAAAAAAATAATAAAATTATATATATATATATATATATATATATATATATATATATATATATATATATATATATATATATATATATATATATATATATATATATATAAACCCCGGTTTTTCCCGGCCGCCCATCTCTTCTCCCCATCAATCCCAGCCGTCCATCCCTCCTCTGGCCGCAGCCCCCTTCTTCTTCCCGGTCGCGACGCCTCCTCCTCCCTCTGCCTTTGCCGCCGCTCGTCGCCTTCCGCTACCAACCGCGCCGGTGAGTTATTGCGACGACAACCTTCGTCTTCAGTGCCGCCCTCGCCTTCAGCGCCCGACCGCGGCGGCACACTGGGCACGCCTCCCGCCTCGGTTCCGCACCACCCGCGTGCACGCCGCTTGCCGCTGCCGCCGGCCGAGGAGCAAGCAGCTGCGGTGTTGTCGCGCCCTCGCCGCCAAGATGTCTCCCGACGCTTCACTGCCGCCCGGCCGTGCGCCATCTCCCCACTCCCCGAGCCGCCAGATGCGTCTGCCGTGCACGCTTGTGGCCGACGGCAATGACGCCATCGCACGCACGACGCCCCGCCTTGCCCCGGCGTCTTCTCCCTTTTCCTCGGCTATAAAAGGCACCAATGCCTCCCTGCAATGCCCCACCACGCTCGGTCGCCTCCACTGCCGTGAGTGCTCCTCCGGCAATCCCCGCCGCCGAACGCCATCGGTCGCCGCCGGAGCCTTTTTAGCCTTCCCTCATGCTCACCACTACCTTCTCTCCCACTTCCCGGTCTAATCGGTTTCTCCCCCTCTGCAGACCGCCTGCGGAGCTCATCTTCCCCGAGTCCGGCGTCGTGATCCCGCCGGTGGAGCGCTACATCTCAGTCCAATTCATCGTGCGTGGATCATCTCCAGGGCACCCTGAGCACATCCCCCATAGCGCCGGACCCGCCGCCCTCCACAGCGAGCCGCCGTCATCTCCATCCTCGCCGTCAAGCTCCCTCTCGTCGCCGGCCCGCCCTGCTCCATCTCGGCCTCGGCCAACGCCCTAGGTGAGCTCAAGACCGCCCGTGGGTGCTCCCATGGCGAGCAATTGAACTCTGGCGACCCGAATTGCCGGCGCCTTTTCCTCGCCGCGGCCATTGCTGCCGTCCGATCGCCGCCCGACCAAAGCCCCGCCGATTCACTTCTCCCGAGGTGTGCTGGGGTGGGTGACCCATTTTGGCCGGCGCCGCCACGCCTCCGGGCCCTCTCCGCCGCCGGCCGGCTCCGCCTCCCCTGCGGCCGAGATGAGCCCGAGCAGGGAGTACACACTAATGACGCTAAATAACTACTGCCCTAACCGGTTATTTATGATGTCCTAAGCCGGTGATTAAAGAGAGTATAAAAGCACTGCTAATTAAGACCCACCTGTCCGCAATGCATTTCTTTATTTTTTCGGATTTTCCAGAAATTGAAACTTTGAAATGCTATAACTTCTTAACCAAAAGTCCAAATTTAATGAAACCAGATTCTAAATTTTTCTAAAATCCAGACCTATCTGATGGTTCTGTTTTGGTTCAGCTTTGAGTTAATTTGATTTTTCTTATTTTATATGGTATTTATTTGCCTTCGTTCGTCTGTGTTGCATTTTCCGGTTCAATCTCCCGAGTAGAGTTCGAAGACGTGAACTAGCCCCCGATTGAAGCAGCACAAGAACCCCAAGCTCTCGATCCAGGCGAGTCAATACTATGTTCATTTAAATTATGAAAAACTGCATGCTTTACTTTATACGCAGACGTATGTCACTCCTAAGGTAGCTAATGACCCTGTATTTACCCCATAATAACATACCCCACCAGTAACATTTGAACTCACATGATCATTGCCGCCCTAGGTATAAACTATAACTAAGGTAGTTATAAGTCGTAATATTGCCATGCTAGTCTTGTGAAATCCAGGGCCTCAGTAGCCCTGATAATCATTCTTTAATCATGGAAAACTAGTTTTGGGATAGTCATGGGATGTACGTGGCTGATTATTTATGTTAATTTGTGTTATGCTTCTCAAAACCTGTTTGGGCGGGAGGTAGGAATGGTGGGTGTGGATGTAACACAGGGTTTGTGGAATGAATCGCCCAGGCAAATTAAGGACTTAATCCTGTGTGGACCCTTCGTGTATAACAGTACAACCACAAGTTGGCATATTGTAGGCTTGGCTAAATAATTTACTGAACACTCTAGTCATTTCACGGAAAAAGTGTGTAGGTGGGTAATGAAAACCCCACTTGGAACGGGACACCGGATGTAGGTGACGTTGCCTAGGGTAGCGTATGTAGAGAGTGGAGTCCGACTGCGCTAACCTATGGTAGACATCCCGCACAACCTATGGAAGTAACCCCATAGAGTGATATACTAGAGTGCGAGGTATTGTAAAGGCCTCGTGATATTTTCTCGATCTGCATGTCTAAGGCATCATGTAGGACTATCGAGACGATTATCTCTTGTGGGTAAAGATGTACAGTCTATGCAGACTATATACAACTATTCGAATAGCCGTGCCCACGGTCAAAGGCAGACATGGAAATCTTCCTCGAGTTAGTTCTATTTAAAAAATTTAGAGGATTGGGGATAAAAATCTGTTAGGTGGATGTAACCTGACTTTGGTAAATTTTCCTGAGGGATGTACTCCAATGTTGATACTAGGGTGGATGTAACATTCTTAGTAAAAGTAAGCATTGGTGGATGGAACCTACCTCGTTATAAATTATTGCACACTCTTAAATTATCAAATCATGAGTCCTTGAAAAATGCTAGGTCATAGAAGCTTTATATTATGATTATTCCAAAAGTTGCTTTAAGCAAATAAAAGAACCCGAGCCACCCTTGTTAGCCTTGCATCCATATTTATATGCATTCTGTGTGTTGGCTTGCGGAGCACGGTTGTTTGTGCTCACCTCGCTCTTAACCCCCCCATTCAGAAACTGAGAACCTAGTGCACTATGCCTACCATGAGGATCAGGATGCCGAAGGCAATGAAGATGCTGGATATTAGGATAGGCTTCGGTAGTCCTGCCTCTCGCCTTAGTTCGGTTGACCAGGCTAGTTTTGGTGGGTGCATCCGTTATTAGTCAGGTGCCTGATTAATAGCGGGGATACTCAAGTCGACCCAGTCACTTGCCTGTGGCGAGTTGTGCCCCTACGCTTATGTACGCTTCCGTTTCCGTTCTTTATGTATTGTAAGACATTTGGCCTGATGGCCCTACTGTAACCTCGACCCGACGTGGTCTATTTGAACTCTGATATTGTAATGTATGGTTCGTTATATATGAAATGATGCAGCATTGTATCTGTGAGCATTATCTACTGATCCAGGGAATAATGCAGTGTTATCACAGAGGATTCCAGGTTTTTAAACTTGGGGTCCGACAGAGCTGGTATCAGAGCATACGACTGTAGAAACCTTGGCTAAACTGGTCACGATTTAGGGTTGAGTCCTAATTGCAAAAAAAATCTATAAAAAAAAATATATAGCATAATACTACTTTACTTAGCTCTCTTAGTTCCTATACTCACCTAGAACTTCTTTTGCATTTTCATCTGTTCTAACCTATTGGTATTCAAAATTTTTAGATGGCCGGAGCTACACGAGTTGGTCCCTGGGATCACTTCTCCCATGGGGACACCGAAGGAGGATTTGTTGAGATCCTGCGGCAGTTGCTGCGGTGTCTCGGCTACAGCCGCCCGCCCGTTTTCAGAGGCAGGAGAGTCCACATCCACAGCATGGATATGTGGACCATGGATGTCTTCATCTACGCACGAGATAGTGCCAGGGAGCTCCACTCCCACACTATCCAAGCCGAGCCTCCACGGATGTACCTCATCGACGCCATCCAGGACGTGGCACGTCTCGCTGTGGCTCACCTATGCCAAGTGCGCACGCGAGCTGCGGCGATCGCCCGCCTACTTACCTCGCATCCGCCAGGGGCAATTCCTTCCAGATCGCGTCGACCACAGGGTGGACAACCCCACTATCTCACGATCCACCGAGCGCGAGCAATGTCGATCTCCTATGCTTTCGCCATGCAGGAGATTAGGCATCTGCGCATCCTCCTGACCGCAAGCCTGCAGCAATCGGACGTCATCAGCGCCCAGCTCAACCGCTACCAGATCGCCTTTCAGCGGCGAGCGCGAGGAGGCTTCTCGAGGCCGGGCTTGCGCCGCCGAGCTGTGGAAGCCTACCCATCGCTCTGATGCCAACCCGCGCCGATTCGGCTCCGGCACAGTGCGATTTCCGCCCAATATCGGCTCCGGCCCGTCCGAGCGACATCGATGTCCGCTCAAAGACGGCAATGGTTCAACGCTAGGGACCTCGCCCCCGACTGACGGCACGCATCAGCGTCCGCACACCGCCCAATGGCACCCTCGCAGAGCCCAGCAGGGGACGTCGCTCGTCTTGCCCCCGTCCCTCCGATGACGGATCAAGCCCTTCTCGGTCACGTTCTCGCTTGTAACATCCCGAAATTGGGTTATTTTAAAAGTGTGGAAATTTAAAAATCATTTCCTGCATTTTGATGGCATTCAAATTTCTTTTGAATATTTGGTTGAAATCTTTTGAGATTTGTATGTATAAATTAAATATCAAAGAGTAACACTAGGTGCAAATAATAGAAAACTAAAATTTTAAATATGAATCGGAAAAGATGATCCAGTATAAGGAAAGAGGAACCTGAGTTAAAAATAAAAAATCTCATTAGGAGAATAATGACATAAAGAGCACTAAAAGTGAATGACAAAAATATAAACACTTATACATAGATATATACATACAAATTGTGCAAAGAAAAATTTAGCAATATAAGAAATAAAATATATATATGTATATGCAAAAATCTAGTAGGCCAGCAAAAGAGTAATAGGTGAAATTATGTATATACACATATAACGTAAATAATAATAATAAAAACTCATTTAATAGCTGAAAGTTTAAAAGTTAAAATTTAAATGTCATGCAAAGATTGAAATCAATAATCATAAATGGGAGATAGAAATTTCGATTAAAGTCCGAAATTCAAAAAAATAATTAGCATGAGCCTTCTTTTTCCCTTTTCCCCCATTTTCCTTTTTCCTTTTTCTCTTCCTAGTTAGCATGAGCCCCACATCCTTTCCCCCTTTTTCCCTCTCTCCCTCCTTCTTTCTCCCCCTGCCGCTGGGCCCCGCCACCTCCCTTCCTCCTTTCTTTCTTTTTTTCTACCGAGCCTTGCCGCCTGCCGCATCCCCTCTGCGTCGACTTGCCCCTCCCTCTCTGCCGCCTCGTCGCTTCTTGAGTCCTCTGCTGAGCCCTGCTGGGTCCCCTTCCATGCCCGGTCCCCCACCCCCACTGCCATAAGAAGCCTCCGCGCCTTCCCCTCTTCTTCCCACCCCTCTTCCTCCACCGCCATTACCACCTTGGCACCTCTCCGGTGAACCATTTACCGATTCCTTGCGGTGGGCAGCGTCTCGGCACCGAACCTTTCCCCACCGCCGGCCGGAGCTGCAGCCCGCCTCAGCTCACGGCGCCAGTGAGCATGCCCGCGCCGCCAATGGCCTCGCCGCCAAGACGCCACGACCTCTTCCTGCTTGGCCAATCTCATGGTGAGCTTCCTCTACCTTCTTCTTGCTTCCGCCCGCCAATTCTTCCTCCCTCCACCACGCGCCGCCACCCATTTCACCCTCATCTCCGGCCGCCAAGCCTTGCCGCCGTCCCGCCACAGCACCTCCTAGCTGGAGCCGCCACCTCCAGGGGCTTCCTCTTCCCCATGGGTTTCTGTTTTGGCCGTCGCCGCCTCCTCCCATTGCTTCCACCGCGACGCCGCCTGACTCGTCTTGTGCACGGCTTGCTCTGCTTCAAGGGGGTGGCATCTCCGGCTGAAGATGAAAAATCGCCCTATAGGGGTAAGATACACCAAGTGCTCCCCAGCTATGACGCTAATTCTCTTCTCCCCGGGCTCCCCTCAAGACGTTCGAGCCCCGCTCACGCAGCGCCGAGGTTGAGCCCATTTTTTTTCATTTTCGCGCTGACAAGTGGGCCCCACTGTCGACCGCCCATGTGCGATCCATTGTCGATTGGGTCCCACTGTCGAGGCGGTGGGGAGAGAGGGCAGCTGCTGCCAGCGGGCCCCGCATGAGTGGGTGCTGCCAGTGGGCCCCATCTGTCAGAATTTTTATATTTAATTAAACCGAAAGGTGTGAAAAGGGCATGACTTATTCATTTTAACTCCAAATTAAATGAAACAAATTTCTAAATTCATATAAATTCAAGATCTGTCCAATGGAACCAAAATTGTAATTTTTTTAAGCTCATTTGAAATTAAAAAGTAATTTAGAAAAACTAATAAATTTAACTAGGTTGTAAATGAGATTATTGAAAGATTTAAATTTAGAATTAGACCATATAAGGTTAATTAATATGATTTGAGCAATCATCTAATAGGGCTAATTATTAAATTCAAAGCAAATAAATATGACTTTAGTTAAATATTCACACTTAATGAAGACTACTCTTAATTATAATATATGCCCTAATATTCATCATGTCGCCATTAAGTAACTCCCCATGGTAGATTTATATAAATAGTGATATTGCATTAAGAATTTGTAAGACCATCCTTGTTAGACAAATAAAATATGAACTAGAAATAAAGCTAAACGTTGTAAGCGTTGCTTAAATGAAACTTGAGCCCTGAATACAACACTCGACAAAATAATGCTGCACTAATCTCGCACATTGAATCATGAGTCTAACCTGACTCATGGAATTTCCTAAATAAATACAAGAATAATAAAAGAGATTACTAATAAAAAAGACTGAGTCGTTATAATATCCCACCAACCTTGTCTCAAACCACCCGAATCGACCATTAACTCATAACAAAACTAAATCAAGGTTATTCGGATTTATTTTGGATCTTCTGAGTTATTTGCCTTTATTTGAATTCAGTTGTTTAGCACGTAATTAGATATTGAAGTCCTGAAGAATCAACGGGTCAAGCGAGGCCAAGATCGAGGTGAAGATAAAGACCGGAAGCTCAGGACCTTCGAAAAAGAAAGCGTTGAGAGAACTCAAGACCGCGGTAAACCGCGTCAGGCGAGTCAATACTTTGATCATG
The DNA here is from genome assembly GCA_036346245.1 of Bonia amplexicaulis. Taxonomy (NCBI): domain Eukaryota; kingdom Viridiplantae; phylum Streptophyta; class Magnoliopsida; order Poales; family Poaceae; genus Bonia; species Bonia amplexicaulis. The sequence continues at coordinate 7,763,322 of CM070766.1, forward strand.
TTGAACCTACATTTTCTGCAAATTACTTTTGTTTAAATTATCAAATTGCATGCTATTATCTTATATGCAAATACATGTTAATTTAAGATCCTAGTTATATGCCTATGTTTACCTTGACTAATATTACACCCCCTTTTTAATACTTGATTATGTGAACCTTGTCACCATAGCAAAATTATAATAGTAACCTTTTGAAAATAAGTCCTTAACTATATGCCATGCTTAGTATTGCTTAGATATTCATGGGCGTGAGAACGCCCAAGCATCACTTTCAAACATGTGAGAATTTGGTTGGGCAGTCATTGTGATGATGACTGGTATATGTTGGTATGAATATTTTATGTTCCCAAAAATCCCACATGCTTAGCTATCTAGGCGGATGGTTCGAGGGTGTGTGTATATATGAGTGGTGCCGTGATAGCACAAAGGGGATTGTGGTAGAACCGCCCAGATAACCCTTAAGGACTGAATCTTGTGATAGCCTCCCAAGGTACAATGGTACAACCACATGCTGGCAAAGTGTAGGCAATGCTAACTAATCTGCATAGCTCTAGTGTGGTTACGTGAAGGTATGAACACGAGCAAAGGGATGGATGGTCTCATCCCCGCCTTTGCCCGTGATGGCCCACGAGGGACCCTTCTCGAGGGATGGTCGCATCCTACAGAAGATAGACCTTAGCGGGCGTAACCACAAGTAGGATTATGCATCGTAACAGTCCTGTGATAGTCTACTCAACTGCATGGCTAAGGAATCATGTGGGGCAACGAGCAGATCTATCTCTTGTGGGTAAAGTGTACAAACTCTGCAGAGTCAAAACTATTCGAATAGCCGTGCCCACGGTCATGGGCGGACATGGGAACTTAACTAGATATAGATCTGTTTCAAAAATTTTGTGGGTGGAAATGGAAAAGTGGAGGGCAGAGAAAGACCCTTATTTGAATTTTCCGGGGTGTCGTCCCAGTGGAATTGTCCTGGGTGTCGTCCCAGTGGTAATGTAAGCGGTTATAACGCTGAAAAGTTAAGCATATGGTGCAGAGACTATGAAATGGTGGATAGAATCTGGACCTCTATTACTATTGCATTCCGTCACATTATGTTTTGTTTAAATGGCTAAGTCTCAGGAAGTTTCTATGTATTATATTTCAAAAGCAAATAATGGCAATACTTCTCCAAAAATAAAATGCTAGGAAGAATAAATAGAGTCGTCAGAAAAGAAGATAACTGTTGTGGTAAATACATAGCAATGTTTGGTGGATTCATGTCGATTATAAATAAAGAAATTTTAGAAAGGAGTCTAAGAAAGTTTAATTGGTGGAGTCTAAATGAATAGATAAGCTAGATAGATGACTTAAATGATTAGGAGAATTAGAAGGGTGTACAGGTAATTGATGGAAATAATGGGATTAGTAGGATTTGATCTAGAAGGACGAATTGAATTTGTGAAAATTTGGAGATATGAGAATTGGGATATAAACTTGATTAATGATAATCTTGGTGGAGAAATACCGATGAATTAGCTAGAGATAGATGATGGAAAGTAGGGATTAATTATGAGCCGAGTAAATTACGGAATTGGATCAATAACAAAAAAAGATTGAATTGTTAGAATATTCTGATACAAATGATTTTGGTGGATGAAGAAGTAATCATGTTAGAGGATCATTAGAATTCAGAAGTGAAGAGTTGGTGATTAGTGATTGCAAGATTGGATTATTAGGAATCCGGAATACAAAGGTATTGGTGGATTAAGTCAATTATGGCAATCGTCGTGTGGAGTCCTAGGTTGCAGCTATAACACTAGGGTTCAGTAATGATAATGCTACCAAAGAGAAACTGCTGGCAAATAAAACAACTCGAGCCTTTTCTTTGATAAGCCATGCATACTATCTATGTGCATTCTGTGTATTGGCTCGCGGAGCACGGTGGTTAGTGTGCTCACTCTCGCTCTCACAACAAATCCAGAATCAAGAATCAGATTGCTACACCTTAGCAACATTATTGCTCACGATGGAAAAGAAGATGAAGATGTCAAGGGCTAAGTCGCGATCCTCTAGTTGGCTGCCTGTGGGTACGTCCTGAGGGTTCCCATGTATGCTCGTACTTCCGCTGCTGTAATTTTCTGGTTTCGGCCTAATCGACCCATGTGTAAGTTTACTATATTAATTATGCTTCCGCATGATATGTGTTTGACATTCAATTCTGTAGCTGTGAGCACTATCTACTTATCCAGGGAATAGTGCAATAAATCACAGAGGATTTCGGATGTAAAATCTGGGGTCTGACAGGCATGGTATCAGAGCATATTGACTGCCGGTCGTGACCTAGTTAGCCTGGCCGTTAGTTTCATGATTAGAATTATTTCCTCAATACCTAATTTCAAAAATATAAGTGTATTGCTCAATCTCCTCTCTCCTAGATGATTCCCTCTCATCTGTATGCTGACTTAGCCACTTTTAATTAAAGAGTTCTCTTATCCCGAATTCAAAATGATGAAAATCCAGTACTTAGCCTGACTTAGCCACTTGTAAACTCTCTTTGAAAACCTAATTTGGGGCTAGAAACCATAAGGCTTAAATTTAAAACTTAATTTCAAAAATTGTATATCCTTGGAGAACAGATTATCAAATTGTTTACGAAATCCATTTTCAAACTCATTTTGACAAACCTGGATCTTCCAAGGAGATTTCCGTAAGCTCAACTACTTACCTAAAACTTATTCAAAAATTTATCTTGGTTTCTCAAATAGCTCTAAACAAAGTTATTTCTTGAAAGCTTTCCCCAACCAGGACCCTGTTTTTCAAAAATAGATCCTAAGGGTTAACCTTGGGGTGTTACCTTTTAAAGAGTTATGTTGATAAAAACATATTTCCCATGTTTGGTTTTGTCACCCTAGTTAAAAGAAAAATCTTCGTTTTTGCCACAAAGTTTCAGTTAAAATAATAATATTAATAATGATAACACAGGAATAAGTATTTATGTCAATCAAAATAGCTCCAAATACTTTCCTCTTCTGTCTATTGATCAAACAGGAAAAATCTTTGATCCTCTTCTCGTACCTTACTCCCAAAAGTTTAAGGTTAGGAACACCGACAATGTTCATGAAGATAAGATAGTCCTATTTTAAATAGGCTATGCAGATGAACCCGATACTCTCTTTTGTGTGCTCCCCGAATAGACGTCGTATTGTCGTAAAATTTCACTTTGGCCCTGTGCACTGCCTTCTTGCCCTCGGGCGTCCTATTTCTCAGTCACGGGAAAAGCTTGTTTCTAAAAATTGGTATGGTTTTGTATCGCCCAGTTATTCGGGGCATTATCTTTTAAAACTTGAATGGGTTAGATCACTGTAACACCCCATCCAAACAATGGCCTAGAATGCTACCAAACTAACAACATAATAAAATTAAGCTAAGGCATTCTATAAAATTTCGGCAGAGCCTCATTTGTTTATTGATTAAAAAGTTCTAACAAGTATTATCAAAAGGTATGAATATCAGCAAGCAAAGTAATTTTGTTACTAAGTAGAAACATCTATAAAACTCAAGTAAAGCGCAGAAGCAATATAAAGAAGTTCTAATCCATTATTATATCTCAGTCTGAAGGTCATAATCAAATACCACTTAAACTAATCAACAAATAATAATTAGAGTTCTCTATCTTCTCCATAGTGAATATTTCGTGCAAGTGCAACAATACTAATCTCTCTTTATTCCCATGCATGCTGATCTCGTGAAGGTACCTAAAATAAACAAACAACAACAACAAAAACAACAGCAAGAGTGAGTCCAATGACTCAGCAAGTATGATAAGATAGTAACATATTCAACCATGAACAGCATTGTATCATACTAATAACCATGGTATGCAATATGATCAAAAATCTCTTTTTCTCTTCTCTTTCGCATTTTACCGGTAATGCGGAGTGAGCATCCGTCAATGCTCACCCATGCCTGTACCATCTGGTACAGGGACCAATTGCCCACACTCCATGAGTATGGGGACCTTTAGCCTGTCATGACCTCAACATGACGGGGACCTCGATGCTTGGTCATCCCGTGACCAAGACTTCAATAATCAACATGATGCATGCATGTGAATATCTCGATAAATAACTTGCATTCACACTATCTATGCATCATAAATTCTCATGAACATAATAATTACAATTGTTCATAAACAATAACAGCAAATCATTAACATATTCATGGGCATACACATCCATAACATTGTAACAATCATCAACAAGCATCAATCACACTCGATATGCACTATCAATTTAAAGCCACACATGTACTTGCCTTAACCACGCGAAAACGGAGGATGAGTAGAAGGTGCAGCCCCGGGAACCCGTCCTCCTCCTGAATATTAATATAATATTTTCTAAGACAACAGAAATGGGTCTATGGATAAAATAAAAACACCCTTAAACTAACCCAACATATTTAACTTGACCCAAACTCAAATCTTCTCTCGGCCAATCCCTATCTTCTACAGACAGTCACCTTGAAAAATTCATAACTTTTCATACGAAGGTCCAAGGAGGTGTTCTGAGATTCTCTGGAAAGATAATTAAATTATCTAACTAAACCTATTTAGGGAGCCTTCCAGATTCGGCCATCTTCTACCCGATCCAACCAGTTTTCCTCAATCTGTATTTGTCTCTGGACAGCGCACTAAAAACGCTGTAACTTCCACCCCGAAACTCGGAATTTGGACTTCTTGACCTTTCTGGAAATCTAAGAAACTTATCTACAGCTTTCCTAATATAAAGATCCTCTGATTCGCCCGTTTACTAATTTCTAAAATCGATCTACCGAAACCCGTGGGGAAACCCTCCGAGATGCAAAACAGTCAATTATAAAAATCATAACTTTTGCTACGCAAGTCTGATTGATGCGTTCTAGGACTTTATGGAAAGATAATTTCGTCCTCTACAATTCTCTAGGAGAGGTCCAGACCTGAATCCCCACGGATCTAACCCAAAACAGCCGTCTAACACATTCTGTCATAGCAGTCTAGACTTACGAAATTGCTATCAAAATCACAGAATAATATTCTAATGGGAAACAAGAATTACCCCTTGACGAACGGATGAAGAACACGAAGATCTTCCCACGAATTCTTCCTCCTCTCTTCCTCCTTTCTTCCTCTTGATCTTCCCTTCCTCCGGATCCGATCGCTCTTCTTCCTTCGCTTGACTTCTTTGCCACCAAAGGAGGGTAGTGGAGGAGAGGGGGAGTTGCTGGAGGTGGAGGAGGCGCAAGGGGGGAGAGGCAGGGGCTGCGCAAGGAGAGAGGGGAGGGGGGATGGCGGCCAATAGGAGGAAAAGGAGGGGGGCGGCTAGGGTTAGGGTGGGAGGCGTCTCCCTTACCCCCTTGGGCCTAAATTTCCCACCTGGGCCGAGGCCTAGGCCCAGGTTGTCCTAATTTTTCAGAAAACCCCTCAACAAGACACTATTCCACTCTTTTCTTTAAAGGTCCTTCTCCCTGATTAATCGATTATTTGCAAAATCATTTCCGGGGTATTACAATCACCTTATCCCCACGACTAAATCCTCATCTCATGCTATTCCCTCTCGTCCTGTTACTGCAAACCCAGTCAGATCTACCGAAGCAAAGTGGTAGCTAATCAAAGCCTAGGCAACGAGTCCTCACCGCTTCCCAGCTAAAAGCCTCATCCGGCATAAAGACCAAGACTCTGCCTTGCTAACATTCTCTCCTTACCCACCTAGAAGGCCCGTAGATCAAATCGCCTCCAAGTAAACCCAACGACAAGCAGTACGTCGACATTGTGAAGAGAGAAGACATTACGCATACCAATGCTCTGTGAACTACTCCAACTACAAAGATGACCATCAACATGGAGAATGCCCTATCAGCAGAGTCATATGTTTTCTCTGTGGAAGATAAGACCCCTAACCCGAAGATCGCTTCCAAACCTTGTTGCCGACCAATCAGCTGAAGCACCATAGATAAGTCTCCAACTCACAATAGGACCCGTCATGCCTGGAGCTCGAAGAGACGAACAATGACTAGTGGTATCCATTTTAAGGGGGGTAGCACTACGGGACAAAAAAATGTCGAAGAGCTACTGCTACGTATATTTTTGGAGGTACAGCAACCTGGACTCGGAGCTAGTCAGACCAGTACAAGAAAATTTATAAGGCTAGAAGTATTATGGTAGTACTGGCTACACGCCACACCCACAGTCAAATCCTCGTGTTTGGCAAAGCCAAAGAATATGAATATGATTACAGTAAGGACAAAAGACCACCATCCTCGTACCGACACCCCTCAGACCGTCTACACTCTAGGGTATAGGCCAATAGTATCAATTCTATGACCATCACATGCCCAATAGACAATGCGACCACTCCACTCTGCAAGGACAAAGAAACGACGAAGTCAACAAGCAAGCCTCTGGGAATTTACGACCTATCCCGGAGAACAAGGTTTCTCTCTTTCCTTTTTATTTCCCCAAGTTCTAACCCCTATTGTGCAGATTTTCACCTCTCCGTGAAGCTAAAGAATTAAACGTCGAATAACACTCAGAAACCCATTGCTAGCCTTAACTAAAGTAACCCCACCTTCTTTCTTTCTATTCTACCGGAATCTCGGGGTCGAGATTCATTTAAGGGGGGTAGATTTGTAACATCCCGAAATTGGGTTATTTTAAAAGTGTGGAAATTTAAAAATCATTTCCTGCATTTTGATGGCATTCAAATTTCTTTTAAATATTTGGTTGAAATCTTTTTGAGATTTGAGGCGTACAAATTAAATATCAAAGAGTAACACTAGGTGCAAATAATAGAAAACTAAAATTTTAAATATGAATCGGAAAAGATGATCCAGTATAAGGAAAGAGGAACCGAGTTAAAATAAAAATCTCATTAGGAGAATAATGACATAAAGAGCACTAAAAGTGAATGACAAAAATACAAACACTTATACATAGATATATATATACAAATTGTGCAAAGAAAAATTTAGCAATATAAGAAATAAAATATATATATGTATATGCAAAAATCTAGTAGGCCAGCAAAAGAGTAATAAGTGAAATTATGTATATACACATATAACCTAAATAATAATAATAATAACTCATTTAATATCTGAAAGTTTAAAAGTTAAAATTTAAATGTCATGCAAAGATTGAAATCAATAATCATAAATGGGAGATAGAAATTTCAGTTAAAGTCTAGAAATTCAAAAAAAAATAATTAGCATGAGCCTTCTTTTTCCCTTTTCCCCCATTTTCCTTTTTCCTTTTTCTCTTCCTAGTTAGCATGAGCCCCACATCCTTTTCCCCTTTTCCTCTCTCCTCCTCGCTTTCTCCCCCCTTGGGCCCCGCCACCTCCTTCCTCCTTTCTTTCTTTTCTTTTCCCGAGCGCCGCGCCGCCGCGTCCTCTCCCCTCGACTCGACTTGCCCCTCCCCTCTGCCGCAGCGCCTCGCCGCCTCCGTCCTCTGCCTTGAGCCCCGTCGGTCCCCTTCCCGCCACCCGGTCCCCCACCCCTCTGTGGCCATAAGAAGCCTCCCGCGCCTTCCCCCTCTTCTTCCCCACCCCCTCTTCCTCCACCGCCATTACCACCGCCGGCACCTCTCCGGTGAACCATTTACCGATTCCTTGCGGTGGAAGCAGCGTCTCGGCACCCCAAACCTTTCCCCACCGCCGGTCGGAGCTGCAGCCCGCCCCAGCTCGCCGGCGCCATGAGCATGCCCGCGCCGCCAATGGCCTCCGCCGCCAGCACGCCACGGCCTCTTCCCTGCTTGGCCAATCTCATGGTGAGCTTCCTTCTACCTTCTTCTTGCTTCCGCGCCCGCCAATTCTTCCTCGCCTCCACCACGGCGCCGCCATCCCATGGGTTTCCATTTTGGCCGTCGCCGCCTCCTCCCCGGCTGCTCCCCGCCGGCGACGCCGCCCAGCTCGTCTGGGCGGATTTTATGTTCCCAAAAATCCCACATGCTTAGCTATCTGGGCGGATGGTTCGAGGGTGTGTATATATGAGTGGTGCCGTGATAGAACAAAGGGGATTGTGGTAGAACCGCCCAGATAACCCTTAAGGACTGAATCTTGTGATAGCCTCCCAAGGTACAACGGTACAACCACATGCTGGCAAAGTGTAGGCAATGCTAACTAATCTGCATAGCTCTAGTGTGGTTACGTGAAGGTATGAACACGAGCAAAGGGATGGATGGTCTCATCCCCGCCTTTGCCCGTGATGGCTCACGAGGGACCCTTCTCGAGGGATGGTCGCATCCTACAGAAGATAGACCTTAGCGGGTGTAACCACAAGTAGGATTATGCATCGTAACAGTCCTGTGATAGTCTACTCAACTGCATGGCTAAGGAATCATGTGGGGCAACGAACAGATCTATCTCTTGTGGGTAAAGTGTACAAACTCTGCAGAGTCAAAACTATTCGAATAGCCGTGCCCACGGTCATGGGCGGACATGGGAACTTAACTAGATATAGATCTGTTTCAAAAACTTTGTGGGTGGAAATGGAAAAGTGGAGGGCAGAGAAAGGCCCTTATTTGAATTTTCCGGGGTGTCGTCCTAGTGGAATTGTCCTGGGTGTCGTCCCAGTGGTAATGTAAGCGGTTATAACGCTGAAAAGTTAAGCATATGGTGCAGAGACTATGAAATGGTGGACATAGAATCTGGACCTCTATTACTATTGCATTCCATCACATTATGTTTTGTTTAAATGGCTAAGTCTCAGGAAGTTTCTATGTATTATATTTCAAAAGCAAATAATGGCAATACTTCTCCAAAAATAAAATGCTAGGAAGAATAAATAGAGTCGTCAGAAAAGAAGATAACTGTTGTGGTAAATACATAGCAATGTTTGGTGGATTCATGTCGATTATAAATAAAGAAATTTTAGAAAGGAGTCTAAGAAAGTTTAATTGGTGGAGTCTAAATGAATAGATAAGCTAGATAGATGACTTAAATGATTTAGGAGAATTAGAAGGGTGTACAGGTAATTGATGGAAATAATAGGATTAGTAGGATTTGATCTAGAAGGACGAATTGAATTTGTGAAAATTTGGAGATATGAGAATTGGGATATAAACTTGATTAATGATAATCTTGGTGGAGAAATACCGATGAATTAGCTAGAGATAGATGATGGAAAGTAAGGATTAATTATAAGCCGAGTAAATTACGGAATTGGATAAATATCAAAAAAAAGATTGAATTGTTAGAATATTCTGATACAAATGATTTCGGTGGATGAAGAAGTAATCATGTTAGAGGATCATTAGAATTGTATGAAGAGTTGGTGATTAGTGATTGCAAGATTGGATTATTAGGAATCCGGAATACAAAGGTATTGGTGGATTAAGTCAATTATGGCAATCGCCGTGTGGAGTCCTAGGTTGCAACTATAACACTAGGGTTCAGTAATGATAATGCTACTAAAGAGAAACTGCTGGCAAATAAAACAACTCGAGCCTTTCCTTTGATAAGCCATGCATACTATCTATGTGCATTCTGTGTATTGGCTCGCGGAGCACGGTGGTTAGTGTGCTCACTCTCGCTCTCACAACAAATCCAGAATCAAGAATCAGATTGCTACACCTCAGCAACATTATTGCTCACGATGGCAAAGAAGATGAAGATGTCAAGGGCTAGGTCGCGAACCTCCAGTTGGCTGCCTGTGGGTACGTCCTGAGGGTTCCCATGTATGCTCGTTCTTCCGCTACTGCAATTTTCTGGTTTCGGCCTAATCGGCTCATGTGTAAGTTTACTATATTAATTATGCTTCCGCATGATATGTGTTTGATATTCAATTCTGTAGTTGTGAGCACTATCTACTCATCCAAGGAATAGTGCAATAAATCACAGAGGATTCCGGATGTAAAATCTGGGGTCTGACATCGCTCCCGATCCCCCAGTATCGTCTCCTGTTCCCGCTTCCCAGGAGATTGTGTCTTCTGCGGCCAGAACCACTCTCCATCCCCGGAGGAGTAGACTGCTATAGGTTAGACAGTAGTATGTCTAGGCAGTCTCTTGTTGGCGTGCACGCACACATTCCCAGATGTACCCCCTTATGTACCCAGTTTGTAGACGTTGTGTATTCGGTGTCGTGACTTGTTGTAAGCCTGTGCGCTATGCCCGGCTGTCATGTAACACCTAACCCCCCTAATGTAATGAACTACTGTAGGCATAACGCCTTGTGTTTTATCACTTTTCTTTTGTGCAGTTTTCTGTTGTGCTATTAAGGGGGCCAACAAACCCTCATATATGATTTCCTCTCCTCTCTTTAGTCTCTAATAAGGCTCTAGATTGTTCCAGATGGCTCCCAGGAGGACTTTTGCCCGTGGTAGGGGTGGAGCTCAAAGAGCCGCAGCCCGTGGGAGAGGCAGAGGCCGTGGATTGAACTTGCCACCACCACCACCAGCACCACCAACCATGGAACAAGTGTTGGCACAGCAAACCCAGATCCTTGAGCAATGCTCACGGCCAGCATGCCGGTGCGACTAGCCGCAACTCCAAGTTATCTGACTTTTTGAGGACCCGACCAATGACCTTCGCTGCAGCAAATGAGCCCTTAGAAGACGAAGATTGGTTACGTGACACTGAGAAAAATCTTAAACTTGCCCGTTGCACTAACGAGGACAAGGTAGACTTTGCCACCCACCAACTTAAAGGTGCCGCGGCAGCATGGTAGGAAAACTACCTCGCCTGTCGTGGAAAGAAGAATCCCTTGGGCAACAGTTCAGATGAAGAGGAAGAATCAGGAGAAGAAGGAGAAGAAGCGGAAGGAGTAGATGTTGAAGACCCAACAGACGCTCAGCAGGAAGAGCAGGGAAACGGGGGAAATCACAATGAAGAGGAAGAAGAATCTGTGACAAACGAGTCCGCCATAACCTGGGCTGAATTCAAGACTACCTTTCGGCAAAACTTTATCCCAGCAGGCATCATGAGAATGAAAAAGAACGAATTTAGAAACTTGAAGCAAGGCAATATGTCCGTCTCAGAGTACCTCACACGGTTCAATCAGCTAGCTCGCTACGCCTTGAGGGACGTAGCCAAAAGAGAAGAAAAGATTGATTGATTTTTGGAAGGGATGCATGAAGAGATGAGGGCTCAACTAATTTTGTACGACTATCCCAGTTTCCATCACTTGGTAAACAAGGCTCTAGTCCTGGAAAATGAAAGGAAAATCCTAGAAGCCAGTAGGAAGAGGAAGTGGACAGCTCCAAGACCTCAGGGCAGTTTTCAGACCAAACTAGTATACCAGGGTAGCTCATCTTTTCGCCAGGTGGCAACACCAGCACTTAGGACTTCATTCCAAGCACCACGCCCAAGCAACGGTGGAATTCAGGTGTCCCGCCCCATAGGACAGTCATCCACAACCAACCCAGCTGCAAACCTCCATTGCTTCAGCTGCGGAGCCAAGGGGCATTTCGCCAACAAATGCCCAGATCGCCAAGCCACTCCAGGGAAGTTCAATCCGGGAGTCTCTTCATCCCGAGTTCAGTCGTCAGCATCCAACAAGGCTTATCAGGCACCTCAAGCATCTCGGACAGCATCAGCTCCACACCATGGTCGTGTCAACCACGTCACAACAGAAGATGCTCAGGATGCCACTGGAGTGCTTATGAGTACGTTCTCTGTTAAGTCAATACCCGCACGAGTTCTGTTTGACTCCGGTGCTTCGCATTCATTTGTCTCTGGGGAATTTGTTGAAAGAATTAAGCTGCCAACCTTTAGATTAAGGAGACCTGTGGTGCTTAGTTCCCCAGGAGGACGCTTAACTGCTACTCTAGTTAGCCCTAGGGTAGGAGTCACCATGGAGGATTATGGTTTCCCAGTAGACCTTTTGGTCTTGCCATCTTAGACTTTGGACATTATCCTAGGGATGGACTGGCAAGCTAAGAATCAAGGATTGTTAGACTGTGCAAATAGGGAGGTAGTACTTATGAAAGCCTCTGGAAAGAAAGTAAAATTAAGTGTGGATCGCCCCTCTTCGGGACGCGCAATCCATCACCTTGAAGTAAAGACATTAGAAGAAACACCGGTAGTTCGGGATTACCCAGAAGTCTTCCCAGAAGAACTACTAGGCATGCCGCCAGATAGGGAGATAGAATTTGTGATCAACCTAAAGCCTGGAACGGCCCCAATTGCTAAAAGACCATACCGAATGGCAGTAGATGAACTTGAGGAACTAAAAAGTTAAATTGAGGATCTCCAAACCAAAGGATTTATTAGACCCAGCTCATCCCCATGGGGTTCCCCCGTGCTATTTGTCAAAAAGAAAGATGGCACCGCCAGATTATGCGTGGATTATAGAACCCTCAATGAAGTAACCATTAAGAACAAGTACCCCTTGCCTCGAATAGATGACCTGTTCGACCAGCTATCCGGAGCTACCATCTTCTCTAAAATAGACTTAAGGTCAGGGTACCATCAGCTCAAGATCAGGGCAGAAGATGTTCCTAAGACGGCATTTACCACGCGGTATGGCCTATTTGAATATACGGTCATGTCATTTGGATTGACCAATGCCCCAGCCTATTTCATGAATCTGATGAATAAAGTCTTTATGAAATGTCTGGATAAATTTGTAGTCGTGTTTATAGACGACATCCTGATCTACTCCAAGACTGCCAAAGAACATGAGGGACACCTACGGGTAGTCCTCGAGACACTTAAGAGGCACCAGTTGTACGCAAAGTACAGCAAGTGTGAATTCTGGTTACATGAGATTAGTTTCCTTGGGCATATCGTATCCGCCGGTGGGGTAGCAGTCGATCCCTCCAAGGAGAGGCAGTTCTAGGGTGGAAGCAACCCACCTCAGTCACCGAAGTGCGTAGTTTTCTGGGTCCAGCCGGATACTACAGACGCTTCATAGAAGGCTTTTCCAAGATATCCAGATCAATGACAAACCTACTCAAGAAAGGGAAGAAGTATGAGTGGACGGAAGCTTGTGAAAAGAGTTTTCAAGAACTAAAGAAAGATTGACCACAACCCCTGTGCTAGTTCTGCCAGACATACACAAAGATTTTGAAGTGTATTGTGATGCATCGCGCCAAGGCCTGGGCTGTGTGCTCATGCAAGGAGGAAAGGTTGTAGCATATGCTTCCTGACAGCTCCGTCCCCATGAGGACAATTACCCAACTCATGATTTGGAGCTAGCTTCAGTAGTGCATGCCTTGAAAATTTAGCGACATTACTTGATTGGGAACCACTGCAACATTTATAAGGACCATAAGAGTCTCAAGTACATCTTCACTCAAGCCGACCTCAACCTGAGGCAAAGAAGATGGTTAGAGTTAATTAAGGACTATGATTTGGACGTCCACTATCACCCCGGAAAGGCAAATGTGGTAGCCGATGCCCTAAGTCGCAGACCCCACTGCAACAATCTCATGTTGGAAGAATTGCAACCCGAACTCTGTAGAGAGTTTGAAGCCCTTAATCTGGAAATAGTAGAGCATGGTACTCTAGCTGCCATGGAAGTGCACCCGACTCTTGAAGAGCAAATCAAGGCAGCCCAGAAGGGACACCCTGGAGTTCAGAGGTTCAAACGTCTCATGACCCAAGGGAAAGCCCAAAAATTAATAGCAGATAAACAAGGAATTCTATGGTGTGGGAAGCGTCTTTTTGTTCCCCACCAGAAAGATCTCAAAGAGCTGATACTCACAGAAGCCCATAGCTCTGCTTATACTCTCCACCCAGGCAGCACTAAAATGTATCAAGAAATGAAGACATTGTATTGGTGGCCTCGTATGAAGAGGGATATCGCCGAGTATGTAGCCTGTTGTGACGTATGTCAGAAGGTCAAGGCAGAACATCAGTAGCCTGCCGGACTTCTCCAACCCCTACAGATTCCCCAGTGGAAATGGGAAGAAATGGGAATGGATTTCATAACTGGTTTGCCTCACACCAAATCAGGATATGATTTTATATGGATAATAGTCGATAGGTTGACTAAAGTTGCCCACTTTATCCCTATAAAGACCACCTACAAGGGAGACAAACTGGCCGAGTTATACATGGCTCGCGTTATATGTCTACATGGTGTGCCTAAGAGGATAGTCTCAGATCGAGGTTCTCAATTCACCTCGCATTTCTGGGCCAGTTTGCACGATGCTTTAGGAACCCATCTTGCGTTCAGTACCGCATACCACCCCCAAACGGATGGGCAGACCGAGAGAATAAATCAAGTCCTGGAAGATATGCTACGAGCCTGTGCTCTGGAATTCACCTCAGATTGGGAGAAGTGTTTACCCTATGCGGAATTTGCCTACAACAATAGCTATCAATCAAGTCTCAAGATGTCACCTTTTGAAGCTCTTTATGGACGAAAATGTAGGACCCCTTTGCACTGGTCAGAAACAGGAGAAGGGTATATTTTTGGACCTGATACTCTGAAGCAGGCAGAAGAAAAAGTTCGCTTAATCAGGGATCGTTTACAAGTTGCTCAATCCAGACAAAAGAGTTACGCCGATAACCGTCGAAGACAATTGGCATTCCAAGTTGGGATCATGTGTACCTTAAGGTATCACCCCTCCGAGGAATCCGCAGGTTCAAAGTGAAAGGCAAGCTTGCTCCGAGATATATAGGGCCATTCCCTATTATTGTTAAGTGTGGAGAAGTGGCTTACCAATTGGAGCTACCATCAAGTCTATCCGATGTGCACAATGTGTTCCATGTTTCTCAACTCAAGAAGTATCTCAGAGTTCCCGAAGAACAGACCTCAGTAGAAACCATCGAGCTACAAAAAGATCTGTCCTACCCAGAGCATCCGATCAAGATTCTTGACATCATGGAGAAGAAAACCAGACGCCAGACTATTCGCCTCTGCAAGGTCCAATGGAGCAACCACTCCGAGCGAGAGGCAACAGCGAGAGGGAGCGAGAGGATCAACTCGAGCCGACTTTCCCTTTCTTTTCTCGAATAGCGTAATCTCGGGGTCGAGATTCAATTTAAGGGGGGTGGGATCTGTAACACCCCATTTTCAAAGCTTGGTGCTAATGTAAAATTTCAAGCTTATGTTAATAAAATTAAAAGAATTTATTCTCCGTTGGATTTCCTCTTTGCTTTTCAAAAAGAAAGTCCAAGGTGTGTTTAAATAATTTGGAATGAAAACCTTATTTTGTTTCCTAAAGGGGCATGTCAAATGATCTTTTAAAATCTAGAATTTAAAATTTACCTCAAAGATTAGAAGTTAAAAAAAATAATAATTAAAATTATATATATATATATATATTAAAACCCCGCTTTTCCTAGCCGCCCATCTCTTCTCCCCATCAATCCCAGCCGTCCATCCCTCCTCTGGCCGCAGCCCCCTTCTTCTTCCCGGTCGCAACGCCTCCTCCTCCTTCTGCCTTTGCCGCCGCTCGTCGCCTTCCGCCACCAACCGCGCCGGCGAAGTTATTGCGACGACAACCTCGTCTTCGCCGCCCGCCCAGCGCCCGACCGCGGCAAAGGCTGGGCACGCCCCCGCCCGGTTCCGCACCACCCGCTGCACGCCGCCGCCGCCGCCGCCGGCGCCGAGGACCAACAGTGCGGTGTTGTCGCGTCCACGCCGCCTTCAAGACGCCTCTCGCACGCTTCACTGCCGCCCGCCGGCGCCATCTCCCCCACTCCCTGAGCCGCCGTAGTACGTCTCTGCCGCGCCCGCACTGTGGCCGCACGGCAATGACGCCACCCCACGCACGACATCCCGCCTTGCCCCCCGGCGTCTTCTCCCTTTTTCCTCGGCGCTATAAAAGGCGCCAATGCCTCCCTGCAATGCCCCACCACGCTCGGTCGCCTCCACTGCCGTGAGTGCTCCTCCGGCAATCCCCGGCGCCGAACGCCACCGGTCGCCGCCAGAGCCTTTTTAGCCTTCCCTCATGCTCACCACTACCTTCTCTCCCACTTCCCCGGTCTAATCGGTTTCTCCCCCTCTGCAGACCGCCTGCGGAGCTCATCTTCCCCGAGTCCGTCGTCGTGATCCCGTCGGTGGAGCGCTGCATCTCAGTCCAATTCATCGTGCATGGATCATCTCCGGGGCACCCTGAGCACATCCCCCACAGCGCCCTAGGTGAGCTCAAGACCGCCCGTGGGTGCTCTGATAGCGAGCAATTGAACTCTGGCGACCCGAACTGCCGGCACCCTTTTCCCCTGCCTCGGCCGCCGCTGCGCTCGTCGCCGGTCGCCGCCCGACCAAAGCGCTGCCGATTCACTTCTCCCCGAGGTGTGCGCTGGGGTGGGTGACCCATTTTGGCCGGTGCCGCCGCGCCTCCAGGCCCTCTCCGCCGCCGGCTGGCTCCGCCTCCCCTGCGGCCGGGATGAGCCCGAGCAGGGAGTACACACTAATGACGCTAAATAACTACTACCCTAACCGGTTATTTATGATGTACTAAGCCGGTGATTAAAGAGAGTATAAAAGCACTGCTAATTAAGACCCACCGTCCATAATGCATTTCTTTATTTTTCGGATTTTCCGAAATTGAAACTTTGAAATGCTATAACTTTTAACCAAAAGTCCAAATTTAATGAAACCAGATTCTAAATTTTTCTAAAATCCAGACCTATCTGATGGTTCTGTTTTAGTTCAGCTTTGAGTTAATTTGAGTTTTGCTTATTTTATATGGTATTTATTTGCCTTCGTTCGTCTGTGTTGCATTTTCCGGTTCAATCTCCCGAGTAGAGTTCGAAGACGCGAACGAGCCCCCGATTGAAGCAGCACAAGAACCCCAAGCTCTCGATCCAGGCAAGTCAATACTTTGATCATTTTGCGCCTATATTTTATGTGGAACTATGTTCATTTAAATTATGAAAAACTGCATGGTTTACTTTATACGTAGACCCATGTCACTCCTAAGGTAGCTAATGACCCTGTATTTACCCCATAATAACATACCCCACCAGTAACATTTGAACTCACATGATCATTGTCGCCCTAGGTATAAACTATAACTAAGGTAACTATAAGTCGTAATATTGCCATGCTAGTCCTGTGAAATCCAGGGCCTCAATAG
Source organism: Bonia amplexicaulis (assembly GCA_036346245.1). Taxonomy (NCBI): domain Eukaryota; kingdom Viridiplantae; phylum Streptophyta; class Magnoliopsida; order Poales; family Poaceae; genus Bonia; species Bonia amplexicaulis. Next base: position 7,780,309 of record CM070766.1, read on the forward strand.
CCCTGATAATCATTCTTTAATCATGGAAAACTAGTTTTGGGACAGTCATGGGATGTACGTGGCTGATTATTTATGTTAATTTGTGTTATGCTTCTCAAAACCCTAAAATCTGCTAAACCTGTTTGGGCAGGAGGTAGGAATGGTGGATGTGGATGTAACGCAGGGGTTGTGGAATGAATCGCCCAGACAAATTAAGGACTTAATCCTGTGTGGACCCTCCGTGTATAACAGTACAACCACAAGCTGGCATATTGTAGGCTTGGCTAAATAATTTACTGAACACTCTAGTCATTTCACGGAGAAAGTGTATAGGTGGGTAATGAAAACCCCACTTGGAACGGGACACCGGATGTAGGTGACGTTGCCTAGGGTAGCGTATGTGGAGAGTGAAGTCCGACTGCGCTGACCTATGGTAGACATCCCGCACAACCTTTGGAAGTAACCCCATAGGAGTGATATACTAGAGTGCGAGGTATTGTAAAGGCCTCGTGATATTTTCTCGATCTGCATGTCTAAGGCATCATGTAGGACTATCGAGACGATTATCTCTTGTAGGTAAAGATGTACAGTCTCTGCAGAGTATATACAACTATTCGAATAGCCGTGCCCACGGTCAAGGGCAGACATGGAAATCTTCCTGGAGTTAGTTCTATTTAAAAAATTTAGAGGATTGGGGATAAAAATATGTTAGGTGGATGTAACCTGACTTTGGTAAATTTTCCTGAGGGATGTACTCCAGTGTTGATACTAGGGTGGATGTAACATTCTTAGTAAAAGTAAGCATTGGTGGATGGAACCTACCTCGTTATAAATTATTGCACACTCTTAAATTATCAAATCATGAGTCCTTGAAAAATGCTAGGTCATAGAAGCTTTATATTATGATTATTCCAAAAGTCACTTTAAGCAAATAAAAGAACCCGAGCCACCCTTGTTAGCCTTGCATCTATATTTATATGCATTCTGTGTGTTGGCTCATGAGCACGCTTGTTTGTGCTCACCTCGCCTAACCCCCATTCAGAAACTGAGAACCAAGTGCACTATGCTACCATGAGGATCAGGATGCCGAAGGCAATGAAGATGCTGGATATTAGGATAGGCTTTGGTAGTCCTGCCTCTCGCCTTAGTCCGGTTGACCAGGCTAGTTTTGGTGGGTGCATCCGTTATTAGTCAGGTGCCTGATTAATAGCGGGGGTACTCAAGTCGACCCAGTCGCTTGCCTGTGGCGAGTTGTGCCCCTACACTTATGTACGTTTTCGTTTCCGTTCATTATGTATTGTAAGATATTTGGCCTGATGGCCCTACTGTAATCTCGACCCGACGTGGTCTATTTGAACTCTGATATTGTAATGTATGGTTCATTATATATGAAATGATGCAGCATTGTATCTGTGAGCATTATCTACTGACCCAAGGAATAATGCAGTGTTATCACAGAGGATTCCAGGTTTTTAAACTTGGGGCCCGACATTTCCCTCGCATCGGCGTGCTGCCCATCGTAGCTTCATTTTGCCTAGCCTGCCTGTGGCTATCGGTGGAAGACATCGCGAGACTAGCACCGGGCCTCACGCCAAGAGTAATCGCGCTCACTCGCGCGCGAGACGGCGGTATGCCTGGCTTTGGCGATAACTGTTCGCGTTATTAGTGATATATCTTAGAGGTAATTATGAAGATGATTGTATTACTTCTATATTTATGATCGTTTGAATAAAATACTATTTTGCCTCTTGAATAAATATATTTCATATTAATCAACAAGTATGTGACTTGTTCGTGGAACTATTTATTCATATTTTGATGTTATTCTAAATTATCCTTGATCTTATATCATTATGTGGGACCATTATGATTTACAAATCAGCATATGTATTGATTGATGATCATGTTTCACAGATTATGGATATAAGATATCAAATCAATAATGTGAACACATGTTAGAGGACAGGATGTTGGATTGACTCATCATGAGACACTGCGGGAATTGTTAGATTCTTAAGTGTCATCAGTTGGTCTCATACATAGTGTATGTGGCATCCTCAGACATGAGATCACCATTTTTTCCTACATAGTAATAGTTTACTTAGAGGTTACTAAATACTATTCCGTGACTGGGTGGTAATAAAGGTAACTTTCGGGTTTGCTATGAAACATGCGGAGGAACATGAGCGATGAAGATGCAATTTACCCCTCCTATTTAACAGGAGATATATCTCTAGGCCCCTCGATGTGGTTGGATTAAAAAAGTGCATGGCCATGCCGAATGTGGTTGAACAGTCTGTCACAACTGAGTAATCTATTACACGTTTGAGTGAACGATTGTGCTATCTTAGGATGGCACGTTTCTCGCCTTGAGTTTGATCTGGTACCATGAGGCAAAGGGATCGGTATGTAAGCACTATATAGGTTCGTTCGATATGACCTTTATGTATGATTGGGAGTCGTTATGTCCTGCTAGGGACTGTACCGACTTATGGACCGAAAGGGAGTTTTCGGGCCATAACCAAATACACATGAACCTACAGGGTCACACACTTAATGGGCTAGAACTGTAAGGGGCCAGATGATAGTTCTCGAGTGGGATTCATTCTCTACTCGTATCGGATATGGATCCGATTGGAGGCTATATAAGGAGAGGTGTAGGGGCTGAGGGAAGTATTCCATAACACACCCGTCGAATCCCTAGCCACAACCTCTCATATCCGCTGCCGTGCGCGTTGGTGCTAGCACGCCGACATACAGTGCTCCATCCCTGGACATGTAGACCACAGTAGAGACACTGCTGCCACCGCGGCGCTGATCAGGACGATTGCGAGGAGAAAACGGTTGGCCGAAGGACAATCGACTACTACTACTACATCGATGCGCTCTTTGTTGAATCGGCTACTTCAACTCCACTTTCAATCCATGATCTCCTACTTGCATGGCTTCCTGGTTTACGTAGCAAAAAAGTTTTAATTTACGCTAGTGTAGCCTATCTATATCCCAACAATGGTATCAGGCCTCTTCGATCCCTGCCGACTAACCGGCTAGCGGGACCGCTGTGCTAGGTAAACATACCACGTATTATAGGTGTTATGTGTTCATATCGTGCGATAGAATTGGATTCTGCACATAACTTGTTTTTGTCGGGTTGTGTGAATAGTATGACCCATTGTGTATGTGATGCATGTATGAGTTTTTCATGGCCTGCGTGTCATGTTGATTTATAGCCATAGGCTATATATTATTGTATAATGGCCCGCGTATTGACTTATGATGCTTAATTTTTCATATGTAATTTATTGTTAGTTGTTAGGAGTAATAGCAAAGTAGATGGGTGTGATGAACTCAAACATTGATAGCTCTATGGACAGGAAGCGTGGTGATGGAAATTGTGAATGTTTTTATGTTCCTGTTATGCTATTATTCATGTTATCATTATCTTAGGTGGTTTTAACATGATAGAATAGTATCCCTCTAGAAAAATCAAGAAGAACTTGATGCACTTCCAATAGTTGCACCTATCAAGATTTTGATCATTAACTGGTAGGTCCATAAGGTAGGATAAAGTGTTGGACACGTCATGCATAATATTGGTTTAACCTGACTAGACTATCAAAATGGTTTTGGGTCTAGGGCATAGTGTTGAGGCTGGGATATATAGATGCCACTCAACAAACAAGAGTTACATGTGATGTAATTAGCAATAGTGCCACGTCGGTAGATTTCTTGCAATGATGCCAAAGCTCACTAGGACTTAGTGTAATATAGATCTTGACTCACTATATTTTTTAGAGGGTATTTGATTTTTAAACATATAGTGGGAGTAACTTTTGTTAAATTGTTTAATAGGAGATTTCACATAAACAGAGTGTTGAATTTTTGCCCGTACTTTTTATGTTGTAGACAATGCCACCATATACTTTCTCTACACCCAGTTTTAACTTGTAATCTATTCTTGAGAAAGAAAAACTAAATGGAACAAATTTTATTGATTGGTATCGCAACTTGAGAATTGTTCTCAAGTAAGAAATGAAGGAATATGTTCTAGAGGTTCCACATCCAGATGAACCAGCTGAAGATGCTACTGGTGCTCAAAAGAATGAGTATGATAAACATTGCAATGACTCACTTGATGTTAGCTATCTCATACTTGCCACCATGAACTATGAGCTTCAGAAGCAATATAAGAACACAGATGCCTATAATATAATTGTGGGTCTTAAAGGCATGTTTGAGAACAAGTAAGGGCTGATAGATATAACACCTCTAAGTCATTGTTTCCATACAAATTAGCTGAAGGAAGTCTGCTCAGCCCTCATGTGATCAAGATGATTGGATACATTGGGAGTTTGAAAAAACTTAGTTTTCCCGAGTTGGCTACTGATGTGATTCTCCGGTCACTCCCTTCGAGCTTGGAGCCAGTTATTTCAAACTTTCATATGAATGGCAGGGAGAAGTCAATGACCGAGTTGCATGGGATGCTCAAGTCAGCCGAGGAGAGCATTAAGAAAAGCACTAGTCGTGTGATGATGGTTCAGAAGACTGCCAACTTCAAAAAGAAGAGTCATAAGGCTTTGATCAAAAGAAAGGGCATGGAAAAACTCAAGATGAGATCTTGAGTATCAAATTTAAGCTTCAGAAGCTCAAGATTGGTGATGCACCTAATGCCATTTGCTACCATTGCGAAGGGACTAGACATTAGAAGGGGAACTGCAAGAAGTACTTGGTAGAACTAAAAAAGAAGAAGGGAAATAAGACTTCTACTTCATGTACAAATGTTATAGAAATAAATCTTGCTACTTCATTTGTTAGTTCTTGGGTATTTGATACTGGATCGGTTACTCATATTTACAATTCGAAGCAGGGGCTGATAAGGAGTAGGAGTTTGGCAAGAGGCAAGGTCGACCTTCGCGTAGGCAATGGAGCAAGAGTTGCTGCGTTGACTGTTGGCACTTTACCATTATCTTTACCTTCAGAATTAGTTTTGGAATTAAATAATTGTTATTATGTTCCTGTCTTAAGCAAAAACATTATTTTTGCTCCATGTTTGGGAGCAAAAGGTTTTGAGTTCAGAATAAAGAACAATTATTGTTCAATTTATTTGAATGATATGCTTTATGGTCATGCTCCATTGATAAATGGATTATATGTTTTAAATTTGAGAATGTGCATGTCTATAACATTAACGCTAAGAGGCTTCGGCCTAATGATTTGAATCCCACTTATATTTGGTATTTCGTTTGTGTCATATAAATGAGAAGCACATGGTGAAGCTCCATAATGATGGCCTTCTAAACTTATTTGATTTTGAATCATTTGAATCGTGCGAGTCTTGTTTACTTGGCAAAATGACTAAGACACCTTTCACTGGTATAGTTGAGAGGGCAAATGACTTGTTGGCCTTTGTTCATTCGGATGTATGTGGACCAATAAGTTCAACAGTCAGAGGTGGTTTTCAGTACTTCATAACTTTTACCGATAACTTGAGTAGATATGGATACATCTATCTAATGAGGCACAAGTCTAAATCATTTTAAAAGTTCAAGGAATTTCAGAATGAGGTACAAAATCAACTTGGCAAGACAATTAAAGACCTCTGATCAGATCGTGGAGGTAAATATTTGAGCCATGAGTTGGTGATCATCTAAACCAATGTGGAATTGTTCCACAGCTAACTCCACTGGGAACACCTCAATGCAACGTGGTGTTTGAACAACAAAATCGGAACTTGTTAGACATGATTCGGTCGATGATGAGCCAATCTGATCTGTCATTATCTTTTGGGGGTATGCTCTAGAAACAACTATGTTCACATTAAATAGGGTTTCATCAAAAGCCGTAGAGAAGACAAATATGAGATATGGACTTGGAAGTGTACCGAGTTGTCTTTTCTCAAAATATGGGGTTGTGAAGTATGTGTAAAATGTTTAACATCTGATAAATTCACACCTAAATTTGATAAATGCTTCTTCATGGGATATCCTAAGGAAACTTAAGGATATTACTTTTATAATAGGGATGAGAACAAAGTGTTTGTTGCTCAAAATGATGTCTTTTTGGATAAAGAGTTTCTCTCAAAAGGAGTTAGTGGGAGCCAGGTGAGACTCGAAGAAATTCGAGAGACATCAGAAAATGTTTTAACTCGAGAGACATCAGAAAATGTTTTAACTCCTACTGAATCTCTATAGAGTATACAAGATGTTGTAGAATCTGTGGAAGAGGCATCAGCCCCATGAAGGTCTGAAAGGTCACGTCAATTGACGATAAGGTTCGTGTTATCACAAACGGTTCGTGTTTCACAGACAGTTATTAACACGAACCATCTATGATGTCTCAATTATCACAGACGATTCATGTTAATAACCGTCTGTAAAATATAATGGACGGTTGTTAGTATAAAACGTCTGTGATAGTTTAAGCACAGATGGTTCCCTATGAACCATCTGTGACGTAGTCGTCCAATATAGCCTCTTTTGTAGTATCTAGCTTTCAAATAGTTGTTAGTGTAGATTGTAGTATATACTACAACGATTTTATTTATATCTATCAAAATTACACACGAGTGTCTTTTTTTCTATAAGATTTTCTATAAATTTATTATTTATAAATTAAAATCAAAAGTCAATATAAACATGTTCTAAACTCACCATTTCTATGTACACTTGAGCCGTTCCAAATCCACATGTGGCGCCCACCACTTGGAGCCCTATACTGTCACTTTCAGTGACTTTCTTGAGAGGTGACTTATGTGAAGCCACCGATACGCAATCGATCAGTGGTACTTTACAAAACATGCAAATGCTTAGATGTCAACTTTTGTTTATATTCGTGGGAACAAGGGATGGCCGGTGTGAATAACGGCCGACGTCGGCGGTGGCTTTGTTCTAGCTCTCATGCTCCAGGCAGGCCGGTTACAAGTCACTCTCTCTCTCTCTCTCCCTCTGCTAGTCATAGTCAATTATCTGTATAGCTTCTCTTTTTTTGTCAATTCAGTTGTGTTGCTTATAGCGTCTGATTGGAGCACGTCATTGTCCTCACAACAGTTCCAAAGCTGCAGTTGACAGTTACAGGGCTGCATGTGGCACCATTTTCCTGGGTTGGTTAAGAGGCAATATATACTATGCACTTAAATTTATGGTGTATTTATTATACACTTTAAGTAAAAAAGTCGTAAATTTTTTTGAAAAAATCCACATGTACTTTTAAACTTACGTTACCTATGCAAAAAATTTCAATTTCAGATTCATTATATATTAGCGATAACAACAAAGAGAATATCTGATAACAGTTAAGTGTTCAAATTTGTCAGAATTTTTTTACTGCTTTTAACATAGAATAAATTTAAGCTTAAAATTTTATATATAGGTAGGGTAAACCATAGAATACATGTAGAATTGTTTTTGAAATTTTTCAAGACTTTTCTTAGTTGGGGTGCAGGGTAAGTGCACCACAAGCTTGAGTGCATAGGATATGTTGCCTTTTTAAGACAGTACAAGAATCAGCAGGTATCATCTGAATTATGAATAAGCCAATGGCTCTCAACATTAACTTGGAAAAAAGAATGGAAATATATAGATACGGATATGGTGTGAGATTAAATGGTAAACTATGCGTGAGTGAAAATTATGTAAGAACAATCCTGAAAAGAGTAAAATTTTTGTAAGAACAATCCTGAAAAGAAAATGTCTACAAAAACATTTTGTGCCTTATTTTACGCGAGTACACATACCTGTATTCAATGGGAAAGCATGTGCCCATTGTACGTGAGGATGTAGAGCACTAGAGTCTCCTCAAAATTCCAATTTGTGCAATGAATGCGCAGACGTATGTCGAATCGCAGAGCAACAACTTCAGAACTCTCTGTGTAAATCGCACTAGTCCAGGATCAGCTAGTGCACACAGTAATAACAGGGATACATATCAAGCAAAATGACAAACTTTATTTAACTGAATTGGGTCTGGTGGCCAAAGTTTACATTAATGGCACACAAGCCAAATTAAATATAAGCAGCGGAAGAAAATCCCAAGTGAAAAAAGCCCACTGAGCCTGCCCACAAGCAAACGACAGTAAGACGTGTCCTATTCATTCTGATCCTCACCGAAGTCGAAGCTGTCCTCTGAAAAATGATGAATTGAGCAACATGAGTACATAAAGTACTCCACATGTTACACCAGGAGGTTTAACAGAGTTAATACATGCATAAGGATTAACAAAGGAAGGCATAATAAGGTTAATTGAGCGAAAAGCAAAATTGAAGTAAATATTGTAAGTAGATTCAAAAGCTGAATTTGATACCATAAGTAGAAACAAGATTTTAACAAAATAATATCGTTAGTGCAGGCTCCAACCAAACACTAACTATCCACGAAAAGATCTCATATGGATTCCATCCATCCATACTTTTTTTGTAAACCATTTTGAAAACAAAGTATAATCTGTGAAAAACTTTATTCAGCTTACCCATGACCGTGGGCACGGCTATCCAGGATAGATTACACACTCTATAGAGGTTGTACAGCTTTATCCACAAGACATGATCATCCCATATTGCCACTTCCTTTCTTGTGCGTCGAGGAGATCATGACAAGGCTTTTACAATGCAAAGCCTTCAACCTGGCCAAGCCAACACTGAGGTTTCACCCCGGTAAGGAATCCACCAGACCGAGACCCCCTCTTGTGCCGAGTGAGACTTCTCATGTCCTACGCCACGCTCACTTTCAACCTACAGCGAGACTCAGGTTGGGACCTGCAAATTAGTCAGTCAGGGCTGTCCCCCCAGCCTTATGGTAATACGATAGGGCTTTGCAATAGTAGCTCACAAACCAGTCCTTAACTGACTTAGGCACCAACCACATACCCCTTGTGCCTGGCAATCAATATTGTGTCACCAAACAACAATGCATGTGATGAGGACATCACTTCTTCGGATAAACACAACACTCCTCCACTTGATATTCAAGGACCAATCACTAGAGCTCGTGCCCGACAATTGAATTTACAGGTGAGCTCGTTCCTAAGTACTTCTTTTTGTTCATTTGAGAATCGATTGCTACCTAATGATTTAATTATGATTAGGAACCATGGAGAGGATCAGGAAGTACTTGGAGAAGGGCTACGAGGTGCACAAGTCCAGCAAGGGCGGTCGAATCATGTTGGATGCCCAACTCAAGCCGACTTCGAATCCAATTCGGAGTCCAGGACCAGGTCGCACTAAAACAGACGCCCATATCGTATCCGTGCTCCGTTTTAGACGTTCTACATATGTATGGAAAGCTGAGAAGACGACCTTTCCAATGGCTCTGGTCCCATATCAAAATTCCTTCTGAGTCAACAGGAATCGTCAAAACAATTGGGCGTTCAGAATCTGTTAGGGTGCTGCGCCACCGTCTTTTGGACCGTTCGGCTTTGTATCGTGTTGGAGCCTATTAGGGCGCATCCAGGGGTTTTGCATGCCCCTTTCTCCTCTATATACAACCGCCACCCCCACCATTAGGGTTGGGTTTTGCTTAGATTAATCTGTCTTTGAACAGTTTCGCCGTTCATCGGTTTGTGAGACCCCAACTTTCGAGTGCTAAATCAATACATCTGCAATTCAGTTGTGATCTTCCTTGTTCTTGCTTGTGTTCTTCGATTCGCAGGCGAGGATTAGCCTTTTTGGCAAGGTCAGCCGGGCTACGCACGGTTGATAACCTGAGGAGACGTGGTGCTGCGATTGCGGGGTTCGGAACGTGTTATTCGAAAGCCAGATCGATTTGTGTCGCACCTCCACCAAATCGAACATATCCAGAACCTGTTGGAAGATCGGGACCCCGTTCCTATCAGCATGCTAGCAAGCACCCACCACCTAACCATTTGCCTAAGTCTAAACCAAGTTTGTATAATTTTATTTTATCAAAATTTCATAGACTTTGTTGACTCACCGAAGTCAAGAATAGATTTTATAAATCATCATTTTGTGTGAAACAAATCTTCCCACCTAAATCATTCTAAGCATGCCTAAGCAATTCTATAAAATTCTCAGTTAATACTAATGTACTAACTAGGTTTTCATCTAGGGTGACAAAGCATGATTGTTCAGAGTCAAATTTGGCTATACACAAAGGAATTGGGTATAACTAGAATTTAAATTGAATTTAAACTAGATTGAATAAAATTACGTATGCATAATAATTTTAAAAACAACATAAATAATTTAAATTACTGGGAGCAACATGATCAAATGTGTAACTTACCTTACTCGAAGTTTTGGTGCTGCGAATCGTAGAAATCGAACTCTCCGGAATAGTCGTAATCTACACGTGAAGAACCAAAGCGAACAATTTCAAATAAAATCCAAAAATTATAAAATATATATTGAGAGATATATTATTATTTTAAATGAATTTAGAAGAAAGAATCAACGGATTCGGAGTTAGGACGACGAAGAACGAGTCATTGGAAGATCAGTTGGAAAGGAAATTGCTGGAAAATAATACCAACCGAGAGAATACCTCTACCTCCTGAGACCTTCTTTTTGGCTGGATTTCTGTGTGCTAGTGTGCATCACAAGTGGGGAATGATGAGAGGAGGTTGTGATTCAATTTATAGGCTAGGAGGAGGAAGAGGATGGCGGGGATTAAATGCCGAAGTAATGGCTGGAATAAATTAAATATCGGTTTCAACTTTGCATAAAATAAACTGAATAATTGATGAGTCTAATGGCCAATAAATTGAAAAGAAATTGATTGGAGATATTTCTACTGCATGCCAATTAATTTGGTGAGAGGGAATTGATTTTGCTTGCATACATGCAGGGTTCATGGTGGTTTTAGCTGAAGAACAGAGTGTTTATTGGTCTGACGCGTGGAGATGAATAGCAAAGGTAGGGAGAAGAAATATTAGGCTAAATGGGAATAGTCCAAATGCTTGCAAAGAATCTATGGCACTAGATGTGGTGAGAATTGTGGAGTTAAGCGTGTTGAACAAAAGAAGACTTAGGCTTGGGAGGGAAATCTCACTATTTTTTTAAAAAAGAGAAGTGCCAAGAAAAATATTTAGACCAAGAAAAATAGAATGGATTTTATGGAGAATTTACAAGGTTTGAATTTGAGTTTTCGAAGTGAACTGAATATTTGGAATGAAATTGAGGCTTTGAAAATGAACTAGACATTGGAACTTGAAATTTAAATTTTTGGAATATCAAAAAAACTTCAAATATTCAAATGGATGGTATAAATGGATAGATTGGAATTTTTGATGAATTTAGAAATTTGAGTGGGCTCAATCGGAGTTAAAACGAAAGAGAATGGGCTTTCGGAAGTTTGAAAAGAAGAAATGAATAAATCAAATTTCTAAAATTATTTTTATACTGAAAAATCCATTTATTACGTCAGTGGTGGATTTTGGATTTTTGCCGATTTATTTTTCAACGGGAAAATGGCTTTATGACATCAGGCTAGCGTCAGCCATGGGCTAATAGAGACTGACCAGTGGGCCCGATCTTTTGTGGACCGAGTCCACGGACCAGAGGAACGACTGAGGTGGCAAGGGGTGGGGCGTGGCGCCTTTGTGGCTCTCGGGCGTTGATGTGGCATGCCACAGGGCACCACATGGCAACCACGTCGGCTCCCGCGCTAAGGTGGCGTTGGCGCCCGACGAGTGGCACAAACGCGAGAGGAGGGCGATGGGAGTTCGCCGGTACCTGCAGCGGTGCTCGAAGATGACCAGAGGGCAGTCGGCGACGATAAGGAAGCGGCAGCGGCGCACGGCTCCAGCAGCGGGGGCTCTCCGGCGGCGGATTCGCTCGACGGAGGGGTGGAGGATGTGCACACCGCAACGAGGAGGGCGTATCTGGCATCGAAGAGGCGTGAAGAGGACCGATGCGTCTGTGATTTCGCGCCGAAGGACCTTCGATACTCGGTGAAGAGGAGCGACAACACCAGGGCGTCTCGGGCATGGGGAGGGGAAATTGGCAGAAATGAAAGACGAAGCGGCGCACGGGGATCCTCGGGGTGGGTGTATCCCTTCGTCTTTGTGACAGCATAAATCTATGATCCAAGTGCATTAATGTGGTGCCGCTCTATTCTTCCCATGCATGCTCAAGGATCACCTGTAGGGGGAAAACAAGGGTGAGATAAAATCTCAGCAAGCAAACTGTTTAATAGGCTATTCAAACTACAAACAGTTATACATCATGATGAGGACATCACTTCTTCGGATACACACAACACTCCTCCACTTGATATTCAAGGACCAATCACTAGAGCTCGCGCCCGACAATTGAATTTAGAGGTGAGCTCGTTCCTAACTACTTCTTTTGGTTCATTTGAGAATCGATTGCTACCTAATGATTTAATTATGATTAGGAACCATGGAGAGGATCAAGAAGTACTTGGAGAAGGGCTACGAGTCGCACAAGTCCAGCAAGGGCAGACGAATCATGTTGGATGTCCAACTCAAACCGACTTCGAATCCAATTCGGAGTCCAGGACCAGGCTGCACTAAAACGGACGCCCAGATCGTATCCGGACTCCGTTTTGGACGTTCCACATATGTATGGAAAGCTGAGAAGATAACCTTTCCAATGGCTCTGGTCTCATATCAAAATTCCTTCTGAGTCAACGGGAATCGTCGAAACAAGTGGACGTCCAGAATCTGTCAGGGTGCTGCGACACCGTCTTTTGGGCCGCTCGCTTTGTATCGTGTTGGAGTCCATTAAGGACGCGTCCAGAGGTTTTGCACGCCCCTTACTCCTTTTTATACAGCCATCACCCCCACCATTAGGGTTGGGTTTTGCTTAGATTAATTCTGTCTTTGAACAGTTTCGCCGTCATTGGTTTGTGAAACCCCAAGTTTCGAGTGCTTCATCAATATATCTGCAATTTGGTTGTGTTCTTCCTTGTTCTTGCTTGTGTTCTTCGATTCGCAGGCGAGGATTAGCCTTCTTGGCAAGGTCAACCGGGCAGCGCACGGTTGATAACCTGAGGAGACGTGGTGCTGCGATTGCGGGGTTGGAACGTGTCGTTCGAAGCCGGATCGATTGTCGCGCCTCCACCAAATCGAACATACCAGAACCTGTTGGAAGATCGGGACCCGCTCCCATCAAGTGGTAATCGAGCTTGGTGTTCCTCCGTGTTCGAGTTACCCTCCTTTGTTATTTTCGGTTTCGTCCTAGAGTCCATGAAAAAGCCCTACAAAAAAATTGTAGTCATAGGTTGTTTCCTGTCCTAGATCTCGTTTAGCCTTTGCACAAGTTGATTCTAGAGTCCGTAGTGTTGAGTTTGTGTCCTTAGTCGAGTTGTGTTGCTGGTTTAGATCGTGTTTTGTTCGAGTTGTATTCCTTCCGCTACCACCCTTCAAACCCTAGCCGTCACGCATCGCGTTTCCACCCTCCGCTTTTTGTTTTCCCACCCATATCCCACCCTCTGTTAACCCTCTGTTTCGCCATCCATCACGCCTCGTGATCACACCGTCATCCCCACCTTTCCGAGCTTCCGCCACCGATTCCACAAATTCCTCCACCCGATCTTCGTTTCACCCCACAAGAACCATAACTTGAGGTCCATCTTCAAACGGCCATAACTTTCGACACGGACTCGAAATCAGTTGCTTTTTTTTGAAATTGGGTGAAATTAAATCTTCGTCGGGTTCGCGAATTTATTTTCCAAATCGGCCCGAAAGTGTAGTACTCGCTCCAAATTGAATCACCGAATTTATAGCACATTCATTATTTTCGTAGGCCACTCCTTACATCCGATTGAGTTGCAACTTTGTGTGGTTCCTATTTCGTGCTCGCTCTGTGAAAAAAATATAAAAAAAATACAAAAAAAAAGAAAAATTTCGGCTATAGTAGAGAGGAGAGAGAGTGCTATCCTTGGCCGCAACAAAAGAAAAAAAAAACCAAACAGAGCACAGATTTAGGTGCCCACAATTTATTTGTTTTGTGCTTATGCTGAATTGAGCTTCTCAGTGCCTGGCCATCTTTGTTGCTGTCGTTGCTTTCATATTCTGTTCTTGACTCCTTGTTCATCATCTCATACTTGATATAGGACACATTTAGGCCAAAGAACTAGGACCATACTTTGGACATTTATTCAGCATTACTATCTCGTTATTGATTTGTGTTCCACCGATATATTTGGCCTTCCAAACTCCATATATCTACTACGGATAGCACGTTTTGACCTTGCAATCGTACCCACGCCGACAAGGTATCACGAACCGACCACCGGTTGTACCACCACGCTTTGGTAAGCACACTTGTAAGAGCTTGGTAAGCCACTTCCTTGCGGGTTCCCACCCCTTCCTTTGTAGTTGATAGGGATCATCCTTTTGTTTTCCCCGTATTTCCACCAACCATGGCAGAAACGAAGAGGACGGGACACCGGTCGATTTCAACGAGTGTGTTAGTCGCGCCAGCTACAAGCTGCGCCGACAAACAAAACGCTTCACTCACCGATCTCGGCGAGATTGGACACCATCGTCGCCGCCATTACCCGCTTGAACACCACGGAAGGCATTGAGCGGTGGAGCGGCGGATGGTCGACCTCACCGGTCGGATGGACACATTGGAGGCACGTCTACCACCTGTCAATGATGACCATCATCATGATGAAGCCACAGAGTATGATGCAGATGGCAACATTGATCGGCGGGCGACACAAGATGCACGACTACGTCGGCGTCTTCAAGAAACCGACATGGTATGGGAGGTACTAACCGAACCGCCATGGTAACGACGACCCTTTTGCTAAAGTCAAGTTTACCATTCCATCTTTTTTCGGTCTTTATGATGCTGAAATATATCTTGATTGGGAGATGACGGAGAGCGTAAGTTTAACTCTCACTTAGTTCCCGAGCAACATAGAGTTAGACAAGCTACTAGTGAGTTTAAGGACTTTGCTATTATCTGGTGGAATGAACTAAGTACCATGCGCTTACAACCTGATACATGGTGTGAGACCATGTGGAGGTCACCCCATGGTTGTGATGAGTAATTGACTCTTGATCTAGAAAGATTGAGTTTGATTTTTGAGGTTTGAGCTATCTTTGCAAAGTCGCAAGCTTTGAGAAATGGTCGGCAGACCACTTTAAGGCGTATAGGACCACTTTGGGCGTGGTCGAAGGGCACCATAAGGGAGTACGTTGTTTTGGCCATGGTGCAAGTCAACCAAGCTATACGACCACATTGGAGTCGGTCGGTCGAAAAACATGCGTCGACCAGTTTGGCGTGATCGGAAGTCTCTCGGTCGCGTTTACGACCACGTTGTGGCGTCTTCGACCACTTTGGCCGTGGTCGGGAGCCAGCCGGACGGCGTACGACCATGTTGTCGCAAATCAGACTCGGTACGGCACAGACGACCACATTGGGCGTGGTCGAGAGCCACCGAGGAGCGCACGACCACGTTGGTGGGAATCGGAAGCCAGCCGAGCGGCGTTCGAGTACTTAGACCATGGTCGGAAGGCTATACGACCACGTTGAGCAAATTAGAGTACTAGCCAAGTAGTTTATGACCACGTTGTGGAGTCTACGGCTACGTTGGCCATGGTCGGAGGCCTCCAGGGTCATTTACGACCACGCCAGAAGTTTCGACCGCTGGTCGTGATCGGAAGTCGGCGCTAGGGTTTTCGACCACGCTGGTCGTGGTCGGTAGTCGCGCCGTGGTTTACGACCACGTTGGCGCTTGGGGCGTCGACCACATTGGGCACTCGGGGCCACGACCATGTTGGGAAGTCGGAGGACTTGACCACGATGAAACTTGGTGCACGTGGTGCGAACAGGTTCGACCACGATTGGCGTTCGGTGACTCGACCACGTTGTGGCGCTCGAGCATCGACCACGTTAGCGGCAGAAAGACCGTGGTCGGTTGGAGTCATTGGAACCGGTCGTATGACCTCATTTTGTGGTCGATTTCACTGGGATTTTGAGAGATCATGTGGAAATGATCCCATCTTTGTGATGAGTATTTGACTGTTGTTTGAAGGAAAATTGAGTTTGTTTTGGGCTTTTATTGCAAAGTCTTAACTCGGGCGAAATAAAGTCGTACGACTTGTCCTCGTGCCGCACGATCACTTTGGGCATGGTGGAGGTCGACAGGGAGGTTTACGACCACGCAGCGGGTCTGTAGTAACACAATGACCCACAATGCCCGGAATGCCACTAATACTACTCTGACTAGTCAATTTATAAATAAAAACAAACTAGCAACAATACTACGTAAGATAGTATAAGCGGAAGCGTAAACAACTAATAAATAACGGAATAATGAGAACAATTTAATATTCATAATCAACTTAACAATAATAACCAAAGGAACAATTCCATGTTCAACATTAGTAAGGTGAAACATACATCAATATGATAACTAAGCAAAGACTAGAATTATTTCAACTTTATTTCAGCATTAAGATTATAATACAGTGCATCGATGCGGTGCCGCTCTACCCTTCCCAATGCATGCTCAAAGTCCACCAGGAGGGAGGGAAGCAAGAGTGAGATAAAAATCTCAACAAGCAAACTGTTTAACAAGTTATTCAAACTACAAGCAATTTAAACATTATCATTATAATTCCATACATCCACAATTACAATTTATGTTCAAAGTTATTAAACCACCATAAACTTCTATGAATAATACCTCTAAAATTTCAGATTTAATTAACATATGAATGCAATCATTTTATCCGTATTAAATGCAAAAGAAACATTTATTCCTCCACAAGCCACGATAGATTAATCAACAATATTTAATCTTCCATAATTAACAACGTATATGTTCACGACCTCGATTCACTATCAATGACGGTAAAACAATAACAATTGATTCATGGTGACTATTTTAAATCATCAACCACTACCACTACCAAAGGCAATAAAACATATATATGTCTTACTTCAATACTATATTACTCCTCCTATCCACAATTACTATAAACAAGTAAAGTAAGAAAAGAGAGTTTCATGACACCATCATAATCACTCAAGGGACGAACCACATTTCAATATCACAACCACAACCTTCATTCCATCAATAGCTCACAAAGAGCCAATTCCACATTACAACTATGAAGTTGTACATTCCACAAAATAACTCCACCACATTATATTGCATATGTATGCAAATGATCATTCCACAATACAGTGCATATGAATGCATATGAATGCTCATGCTATGCTCCACATTACTCTTGCCGGGCGGGAAGTGCGATGCATCGTATTTCGACAATATACGAATGCTTCCAGCGAGGCGAAGAGGTGCGTCAGACACGGCAATATACGACGCTGTATGCAGTCTGATCGCGGCTATAAGCGGCGACATCCACATACAAAGGACATGATATGACATGAATGATTGAATGATATGAAAATTCATTAATCACATTAGTTCATCCGCAAGGAGCATTATCATGCTCTCAACATAATCACATCCACCACATACTAATTTCATGATCAACATATTAACATTAAGCAAGAATTTCACAATTAAAATATCATGCAATCATGGCAATTGTATCAAATTATGATAATAATGTAAACTGAATGTAATATGAACAACAGGTTAAACGGTAGCAACCACCGCTACGTTTACTTGCCTCAATCCGATGAAGCGACGAACCACAAAAATCAAGGGCGCTCAGGGACAGGTCCACCTGTCCATAAGACACCTCTCAGCACTCCATCACAGCATACAAACACGACATAAAAACATAAATCAACGCTAGAGACCCGAACCCGCGAAAACTCCTCTCCGCTCACAAATCTGCATTCTAACCTCTGCAGCAGAGCTGCTTCTTAATTTTGTATCTTTAATTATATGCATCGAAAAATAGCAAATAATACCTCTCTGGTTTCATGACTTAAAATCTACATTTTCATGGAGAACACCTATTTTATTTTAATCAAAACTAGGAGTAATTAAATGCCCAAAACAGAGGACATGCTCTGCTCTGCAGATTTGGGCAGCCGCATTCAAATGCGCAGCCCCGACAGCACAGAGGTCTAAAGATTACCAAAGTTTTACAGGAGCTAGATCTCTAAATTATCTACATTTTTCCCAACTACGGCCAAGGCCAGAAAAAACATCTACTATTTTTAAACACCGAATTACAGTCGGTCCGTAACAACCCGACTGCCTGCCGGACAGCGTTAATTCCGTCTCTGTTTCTCCTAGATCCCGTGGTATAAAATTTTGAAACAAATACAGGAGTTATATAAGGAAGTAATCTACAACTTTCCTTTTGGGAAGACCCACAGGAAAAATCGTTTTCTAATTTTAAACTACGGTTTACCGTCGGCTGCGCAGATCTGGCCGCCTGCAAATCAGCGAGTTTGGCGACCCCGTATCTCCCAGATCCATTGGTGAAAAAAATTGAAACAAATACAATAGCTACATCTGGACGTGCTCTACACTTTTCCTTTTGGGGAGATCCTCAGGAAAAATCTATTTCTAGCCCAAAACTGAGAGACAACCGGCGCTGCGCGAATAGATCTAAAACCAGTCCATGCAAAATTCTAATCGGGTGATTGATCTAATATCTATCCACAAATACCGTGCCAAGAACCCTAATAAATCCATAAAACAGAGGATTGGGATGGGGATAGATTACCTAGATGAAGAAATTTCCCCAAATCTTTTTCCCCTTCTTCTTCTTCTCCTTCCTTCTCCTTCTTCTTCTTCTCCTTCTTCTCCTTCTTCTTCTTCTCCAAGGGCCAATGGGGGGAGATCTTCTTGGCAGCAGCAGGGGAAGGGGCGCCCAAAAGGAGGGAGGTGGCGGCTGTGTGGGAGGAGGAGGGGCCAAGAGAGGGTTTATATAGAGGGGTGCTAGGGTTTGGGAGGGGCAGGCCCCATTTGGGCTTCTTGGCCCAAAGCGGTCGCCCACCCTCCGGACAGCCCAAAACATCCAAATTAAATATTTTAATTTATTTAATTCATTTTACAAAGTTCTACAATTCATATTTTTCCCTTCCGTGATTTACCGAAAACCCGCGATTCGCGATGGATTTAAAATCTTATGCGAATGACGTTCGGGATATTACAAAGACATCCTCGGTGAATTTGGACGTGATCGGAAGTCGGTCGGACTGCGTGAGGACCACGCGGTATCTTACTCGTGAAAATAACCGTGGTCGGAGGTCTCTAGGGCCATCTACGACCACGTTGTGAAGTTTCGACCGCGTTGGTCGTGATCGGTAGTCGGCGCCGGGGTTTACGACCACGTTGGCGCTTGGGAGCGTCGACCACGTTGGGCGCTGGCGTTTCGACCACGTTGGGGCGTGGGTCTTCGACCACGTTGGGAGATCGGGCGTTCGATCACGTTGGGCGCTCGCTGTTTCGACCACGTTAGCGGATGTCTGACCGTGGTCGATGGAGCTCATTAAAACCGATCGTGTGGGCACATATGGTGTCCGATTATGATGGGAATCGGTCGGTTGGGTTTCTGGTGATGTTGTGGACCTTGTGAACTTATTGGTTCATCTTTTTGACAGGTCTTGTTGCAATCTCTTTTCTGTTGGGCTCGAGTGTCTCTGGTTGGTGCAACAGAGTGCTCGTATGAGGTCTAGACTTTGTGCTATAAAGTCATAGCGGCTAGTGATGGTCGTAGCTTGTATGCGCATGGTCGTAACGAGCTTTGAGATGGTCGTGACGACATCTTGTGTGGTCAAGGTTGTTGAGAAGTCTTCAGGACTTGACCACTTCATGAATTGAGTGTTCGAGTGGTCGTATGGGGTGTACGACAAGAAGGTTGCGATGATTGTGCACCGAGATCTTGTTGAACGTGACCATTGATGGTGCGTGTGTTTTGGTGCGGTGCTATGTGACGGTTTGCTTGTGCGTGTGGCTGCAGGACTTGAGCTATTTCATGGTGGCGTGGGAGGACCGGGACTAGGCACGGGAGGTGTTGAGGTCAGACGGTCGGAGACGCCAAGATGATCGAGGTGGTGAGGTGGTTGCAGCCGGAGACGAGGAACAGGAGCTGAGCGCCAGAGCTGAGCATGACGGGCAACAACGAGGAGGACCGGGACTAGGCTCGTGGAGGAGCCGAGGTCCAGACGGTCAGGAGGTTGGGTGCGGTCGTGTGCGTGGAATAGACCGAGACTAGAATCGGAAGAGTCGGAGGTCCGATCGGTCGGTTGCAGTCTTGGGAGACATGTCTTGGTGAGGCTTAGGAGGTCGGGACTAGACAAGGGAGTTGTTGAGGTCCGAGCAGCGTGGAAAAGCCGAAGAGGACGTGTCGTGCGGTGGGTCGACAAGCATGGACGACAAAGCGGTGGAGGAAGCTTCACGGAAGGCGCTGAGGGGCATTTGGAGAAATGTCAAAGGCTGGGAAGCTGTCCCTCCGTAAAGCACCGAGAAAGAAGTGGATTCATTGCGCTAACGGGCAAAGTCTTGGTCTGTTGGGATAGCAGGCAAAGCATTTGAGTTAGCGGGCAAAGTGAGTGTTAAAACCCGGTGTTAGATGGGGTTTTCGGGTTATCCCCAGTATGGACTAATGGATGGATCCATTAGGGTTAGTCTCAGTGTGAGGCTATAAAAGGAGAGGGAGGCAAGTGTTATGAGAGTTGGTCGGCTAGGCCGTGGAGGCCGCCTCTCCCTCCCTTGGGAGTGTATCTGTGTGTGTGCTCTAGGGCTAGAGCTTGTCCTCCCTGTGGGGAGTGGTTGCGAAACCTCCGTGTTATGATTTGAGAGGACTCATCTCTCTGTACTTGTTAGAGTTTATCTATGAGATGGGTCGTGTTTGTGATCCGGGTTGAGAGGTCGTTCTTGAGATGTTTTCATTGATTTATTTGCCATCTCTTCATTTTCAGTTCCTTCTGTATTTCCTTTGAGAGTTGGCTTATATTTGATTTGCTCAGAACAGAGAATCTGGCTCAAGGCAATTTGGCGATTCATTCCGAGAGCAAGGTCGAATCGGAGAAATTTCGTGTCTCTCGGTCATGCGCCCAGTTCTCTGCTTTCAGTTTTGACCGTGCCGTTCTAGCCGACCATTGCAAAGACTTTAGTTTTACTAGGTGATTTCTCTTCGAGAGGATCTTGAATCTTTGTGGTTAAAATATCTCCTCATTTCGTTTGAAGATTTGCAAGTTATCGGGTTTTGGTCTTTGCGGTCGTGCACATGGAACAGCTCTGTTCGAGCCACGACCACCGATCTTGGCGTGTGCGCATATCTGACCATCGGGTTATCTGCTTCTCGTTTCGACAACACAGTATTTACTGTTTATTTTCATTTGTCGGTTCGGGTAATCATTTCGACCACGTCGGCCGTTCAGTCATCAATTGACTTACTACCACGCGAGTTCGACCTCTCTGTCTCAGACAGACCACTTCTCGGTTATCGACTACGAGTTGCCGTTCGACTACGTCCATATTCTTTGCTACGACCACGGCAGCCGTGTGGCTACTCTCATTTCAAAGTCGTCAAGTGCAGCTTCATGTTCGCTGTATTCGACTACCTTGAGTTGGTCTTACGACTACGATTCTTTGGTTGTCTCGGTCATGAGTTCTTCTCTACTGTCTTCGATCACGATAAAGACCTTCCGGCGGTGATTCGACCGTGGTAATTCTACGATTTCGACCGATGGTCCGATCTTCTCGGTTTAGGACCGCATTGTTTTCTTCGTCCATTTTCGATCCCGACGACCACGGTAATCTATTGTCGGACTCAATCTGCGCCTCTCTTTTTCCTTGATTTACGACCGTGACTGATCTTCATGAGATATCTTTTGACCACGGCAATTCTTTGGTGTTCTATGTTGTTTTTCTTCCAGCGGCTGATTCTTCTCTGTTCTCTCTGAGTTTTCCAGTGAACAATCAATCCTCTTCTTCACGACTCTTTAGCTATTGGAGAAAAGATAGGATTGAATATTTGAGAATATTTTAAGGCACCATTCACCCCCTCTGTTGCCATTTTGGTCCTACAATTGGTATCGAGCAAGGTTGGCTCAGATTTGATCTTAACCGATCCGGAGCTTGGCAACTAGTAGGGAATCTTGTGAACTTTTCTTTGAATCTTATTGGGGTGGTTTTGCCAATGATGTCCTTTGAGACAAGAGGCTTGATTTCGGCTAGAGGATGATTTTATTTGCAAGAAACCACAAGTGTGAGCTTTGTGGTACATTCTTATCCTTTGGTTGATCAAGTGCCAGGAAGGAGAAAGCCTTGGAGAACACACGGATGATAATGATAAGGACGACGTCGACTTATCATGAGCAAGGTAAAACTTATTATGACCTTGGCCTTGTCCAAGATGAATATACTTGCTCTTAGGGATATTGTGAGGTGCCTAGATTATAAATTGCTAGATTGTTCTTGCTAGGTTGAAATCTCATTTCTCATGTGTAGGTTGTGAGTCTCGTAGATGGTGAAAATTTAATTTCTCTACTTGAATGTTAAAATCTGCAAATGAGAAATTAAAACTTTGACTCACTGCACATGTGTAGAGGAGTGTGAGCTTGCTAGAGTGTAGTAAAGCTGAGTTCCTCTGGCGTGTCGTCGTTGTAGTCGTAATGCCTTACGACCACAACCGACTTCTCGACATAGTCGTAGCTGCATACGACCATGTCTGTGGCGGACACTTCCGCTTGTTACCGTGGTCGAAAGTCCCCACGATCACGATGCTGGTTCTGGAGCTTTGCTCGATTGCCGTGGTCATAACTGACTTACGACCACACCTGCAATTCCCAGTCGTGGTTGTAATGACCAACGATCACATCTCTCGGCTGTAGTCGTTCAAGACTACGCCTCTCGTGCTACGACCACGCTCATTTCTTCTCGACCGTAGTCGTAGTACGTAACGACCACTCTTTTTCTGTTGAGTGGCCGTGCGTCAGGTCTTGGGGTCTCAAGCATTTGCTTACTAACCCCTTGGGATCCAAGACTTGGGCACTTTGTTCTTGTCTTTTGTAGGTGTCCAGACGTTGGATGGAGAACATGGGATCGCATGGATTTTAGTCTTCTGCTTCATCACGTGACTAGAACATTTGTTGGTTCTCCACTTCATGGCCTCCAAGAGGTATGTACCTTCACGTTTGGCGTCTCCACCTACTTTGTGAGCTACTCTATACCCTCATGCTCTTATACTCATGTTTGACCATATTGGCATGTTGTGCTTGTTCATGTGCTCACTTGTACCATACTGGCATGTTTTTCTCTCAATGCTTTCATGTCATGCCTTTATGTGTATGCTGCTTAAGTATCCATGTAACCTTGTTGTATTTGTTACATGCTTAAGCTTTGACTTGACTTCATGAGCTAAGTAGAATGTGTGCATTAGAAGTCAAGTATCATCATGACCTTGTGCTCTGTAGTATCTATCATGGTTCACATCTTGCTCCTTATGTTCATTCATCATTATTTATACATGTTAGCATACTTTTCATGATGTTGATTTGCCATGTTGTATGTCTACATGATGTATGCATATGTATGGACAGTATGAGCTTGAGTATATCTTGGATAGTTTCTCTGTGTCATGATGGTGCGTTTATTCATGCCTTTGTATCTTTTCTAGTATACATGCTTTTATCCATGCTAGCATATGCTACGTGTTGTTCTGTCATCCGCTATGTGTATAGTTGTGATTCATTGTGATGCTTGTATACTTTGATCTTATTCTTTGTTATGGCATGAAATAAATTGTATGACATCTTGGTAGCATTAGTCGTGCTTATGCTTAGATATCATGAGATTTGTGGTTAGGTCACAAGCTTCTTCTAGTATTGGGTGGCTCTAGGCTTGCTGTTCTAGATGCTTTTGATGAGGGCTAGATTGAGCTTGTGGCGGTGCGTGTTCTCATACATTTGTAATGCTACCGATTGTGGTCATTTGTCTCGATCTTGGATCCATGCTGTGTATTATTTACCCAGTACTAGGACACCACTGTTCCCCTATGTTTAATCCGCGGGTTATGAATGAGGGAGAGTGGTACATTGTTACTGATCGCTCTTTGGTCTTACGACCACGTCGTAGTGTCTACAACCACAGTATGGACTCTCGGCTGAACCCATACACGACCGTGAGCGGATTCGACCACGACTACGATCCGGACTCAACCGCCATGACTCGGACTCAACTACGACCGATCCTCGACGCGACTTGATCACTCAACCGAGACCCGATCGGTCACGATCGCCATCGTCTCTTGAGCAAGCGCTACAAAGGTTGGTTCTCCCTTATGATTTTCAGTGCTCTGCTTCCCGCCACTTGGCTTTGCATAGTATATGTCTTCTAGTGGTAGGAAGGGTCTTTTTGGACAGTAGGAGCCAACTCTAGGTGATGTTGTCTCATTCACACCTCTCATCCAAATGGTTCTCTAGGATTATTTACTACCTAGTTTGGGCTTTGGTTCTCTAGGATTCTCTTCTACCTAGGTTGAACTTTTTCTTGGCCACTAGAGTCTTTTGCATTGACATAGTGTGCTTTTGCCCGTGGTATGAGGTTATAGACTAGAGACCATGAGGATAGGATGTGTTTGAGAATCACCTCTTTGAGCTAGAACCTTCTCTTTCGGATTTTGTGCCAAATTTCCGGTTCTTCTCTTTTGCCTTCTCTAGGGAGTTGGAGTCTTTTTGTCTGTTTGGGCTATGTTTCGAGGAGAGCTTAGGGTGGTTTGTCCTTATGGACTATTGTGAGAAGGAGTTTCGTGTTTACCGCTTTATTTATTTATCTTGCTCCTGTTCTCATTTTGTTGCCACCGCATCGGGGTGCATTTGGGTTAGTCCTCCTAGCATAGATTAGAGTGTTTCTCTCGTCTAGTTAGACTTCTTACTCTTATCTATGCTTTAAGGACTGCATGTTTTCTCCTTTCTTTACCGACTTCTTGTTTATTGCTTTGGTTGTGGGGAGTTCTTTTGGGAGCTTCGAGCTTAAATTTGACTTAACTCAACTTGAACTAAAAGTCGCATCACATGTTGAGGGGAGTGGATTTTTCGCATTGCATTCTCGCATTGTAATATAACTACATTGAGCCTTGATTATTATCCGGTTATGACATGCTTACAATGTTTTACACCTTGCCATGATTTGTGCTCCATTGCTAATCGATCATGACTTTATATGTGTAGTCAAGTCTTTGCCATGATAGGTTAATTAAAATGCCAAATTTGACCTAATTCATGTCTTGTTCATATTTGAGACTAGTCAGCCTTGTGTTATCTTTTTATGATTCTTGCCATGTCAAATAGGCTGAGTTGAGTCTTGAATCCTTGTTGAGCAATAGATTGAGCTATATAGTTTCTTGATGACAAATACGTTAGTACAATCTATTAAAAGCAAAAAGATCTCTTTTGGTGCGAAAAAACTGATTTCACCAATTCCTTCTCATGAGACGGCTTGCCATTGCACAAGGCATGAACTCAGAGGAGTTTTGGATGACCAAGATCATTTCCTTAAGCTTCTCGCTTGGAATGATCGCATAAGGCTTGAGGTCTAGCACATGACTGAATAAAAAGATGGTTGAAAACAACCATATGATCTCTAAAGAAAAATGTCATTTGTGCTCAATTGCTAAAATGTTCAATGTACTCCAACAATTGTATCATTCTTGAACAAATAGCACTCTAGTTGGCTCAACACTAGCTTCTCGATTCCATTTAGCTCATTGACATGGCTTGCATCATTTGTGGATATCATTAGCTAGACTAAAATCTTGTTTGACTTGACTTGCTAAGCACTTCAAATTAAAAAAAAATTTTAGTTTATACCTTCTGTTAGCTTAGCTTCTCTTTACATACATAGTCATGATCTTTGAAGCATACTTGTATGTTATGGCTTGGTGTAATACATTTTGGTCATTTTGGATAATTCTCATGGCTCTGCATACTTTGAATAATCAAATCAGCCATTTCATCCATCATCATGACTTATTCTCTCTCTTGCATACTTGATGTGTTTATTGCCAAAAGGGGGAGAATAGATTGGAGAAAAAAAGAAAATTTTCTCGAATTCTGGGAACCTGCTAGAGTTTTGAAGATCAATTTGCTCTTTATTTATTGCTCTAGTGTTCCTTCTGGCGACATGATCATTACATTATTTCATTTTCTATCTTTGGACCATGTCGTCTTCTACAAACTCAACTTCATATTTTACGGTGTTTGTCAATATACTCATCAAGGGGGAGATTGAGAGATCATGTGGAAATGATCCCATCTTTGTGATGAGTATTTGACTGTTGTTTGAAGGAAAATTGAGTTTGTTTTGGGCTTTTATTGCAAAGTCTTAACTCTGGACGAAATAAAGTCGTGTACGACTTGTCCCTGTGCCGTACGATCACTTTGGGCATGGTCGGAGGTCGACAGGGAGGTTTACGACCACGCAGTGGCCTGTACGACCATGTTTGAACGTGATCGAAGTCTCGGGTGGAGTACGACCACGTTGCGGAGCCCTCGGAATATTTGGCCATGATCAAGGCCACGGGGCCGCCACGACCACGTTGCAGCATCCTCGGTGAATTTGGACGTGATCGAAGTCGGTCGGATGCGTGAGGACCACGCGGTATCTTACTCAGCGAAAATAACCGTGGTCGGAGGTCTCTAGGGCCATCTACGACCACGTTGTGAAGTTTCGACCGCGTTGGTCGTGATCGGTGGTCGGCGCTGTGGTTTACGACCACGTTGGCGCTTGGGAGCGCCGACCACGTTGGGCGCTGGCGTTTCGACCACGCCAGGCGCGTGGGTCTTCGACCACGTTGGGAGATCGGGCGTTCGATCACGTTGGGCGCTCGCTGTTTCGACCACGTTAGCGGATGTCTGACCGTGGTCGATGGAGCTCATTAAAACCGATCGTGTGGGCACATATGGTGTCCGATTATGATGGGAATCGGTCGGTTGGGTTTCTGGTGATGTTGTGGACCTTGTGGACTTATTGGTTCATCTTTTGTGGTCTTGTTGCAATCTCTTTTCTGTTGGGCTCGAGTGTCTCTGGTTGGTGCAACAGAGTGCTCGTATGAGGTCTAGACTTTGTGCGATAAAGTCATAGCGGCTAGTGATGGTCGTAGCTTGTGTCTCGCATGGTCGTAACGAGCTTTGAGATGGTCGTGACGATCTTTGGTGGTCGAAGGTTGTTGAGAAGTCTTCTAGGACTTCGACCACTTCATGAATTGAGTGTTCGAGTGGTCGTATGGGGTGTACGACTAGAAGGTTGCGATGATTGTGCACTGAGATCTTGTTGAACGTGACCATTGATGGTCTGTGTGTTTTGGTGCGGTGCTATGTGACGGTTTGCTTGTCTGTGTGGTGCAGGACTTTGAGCTATTTCATGGTGAGCGTGGGAGGACCGGGACTAGGCACGGGAGGTGTTGAGGTCCGAGGCGGTCGGAGACGCCAAGATGATCGAGGCCGGTGAGGTGGTTGCGAGCCGAGACGAGGAACCGAGCTGGAACCGCCAGAGCCGAGCATGACGGGCAACAACGAGGAGGACCGGACTAGGCTCGTGGAGGAGCCGAGGTCCGACGGTCGAGGAGGTTGGGTGCGGTCGTGCGGCGGAATAGACCGAGACTAGACTCTGGAAGAGTCGGAGGTCTGATCGGTCGGTTGCAGGTACTGGGAGACATGTCTTGGTGAGGCTTAGGAGGTCGGGACTAGACAAGGGAGTTGTTGAGGTCCAGAACGACGTGGAAAAGCCGAAGAGGACGTGTCGTGCGGTGGGTGACAAAGATGGACAAGAAAGCGGTGGAGGAAGCTTCTGGAAGGCATGGAGGGGCATTTTGGAGAAATGTCAAAGCTGGGAAGCTGTCCCTCCGTAAAGCACCGAGAAAAGAAGTGGATTCATTGGCGCTAACGGGCAAAGTGCGGGTCTGTTGGGATAGCAGGCAAAGCATTTGAGTTAGCGGGCAAAGTGAGTGTTAAAACCCGGTGTTAGATGGGGTTTTCGGGTTATCCCCAGTATGGACTAATGGATGGATCCATTAGGGTTAGTCTCAGGTGTGAGGCTATAAAAGGGAGAGGGGAGGCAAGTGTTATGAGAGTTGGTCGGCTAGGCCGTGGAGGCAGCCGCCTCTCCCTCCCTTGGGAGTGTATCTGTGTGTGTGTGCTCTAGGGCTAGAGCTTGTCCTCCCAGGGGGAGTGGTTGCAGAAACCTCCCGTGTTATGATTTGAGAGGACTCATCTCTCTGTACTTGTTAGAGTTTATCTATGAGATGGGTGCGTGTTTGTGATCCGGGTTGAGAGGTCGTTCTTGAGATGTTTTCATTGATTTATTTGCCATCTCTTCATTTTCGTTCCTTCGTATTTCCTTTGAGAGTTGGCTTATATTTGATTTGCTCGTAAGAGAATCGGCTCAAGGCAATTTGGCGATTCATTCCAGAGCAAGGTCGAATCGGAGAAATTTCTGTGTCTCTCGGTCATGCGCCTCCAGTTCTCTGCTTTCAGTTTTGACCGTGTCGTTCTAGCCGACCATTGCAAAGACTTTAGTTTTACTAGGTGATTTCTCTTCGAGAGGATCTGAATCTTTGTGGTTAAAATATCTCCTCATTTCGTTTGAAGATTTGCAAGTTATCGGGTTTTGGTCTTTGCGGTCGTGCGCATGGAGCGGCTCTGTTCGAGCCACGACCACCGATCTTGGGCGTATGCGCATATCGACCATCGGGTTATCTCGCTTCGTTTCGACAACACGGTATTATCGTTTATTTTCATTTGTCGGTTCGGGTAATCATTTCGACCACGTCGGCCGTTCAGTCATCAATTGACTTACTACCACGCGAGTTCGACCTCCGTCTCATGCAGACCACTTCTCGATTATCGACTACGAGTTGCCGTTCGACCACGTCCATATTCTTTGCTACGACCACGGCGCCGTGTGGCTACTCTCATTTCAAAGCGGTCGTCGTGCAGACTTGCAGGCAAACTTGTATTCTGACTACCTTGAGTTGGTCTTACGACTACAGTTGCTGGTTGTCTCGGTCATGAGTTCTTCTCGGCTGTCTTTCGATCACGATAAAGACCTTCCGGCGGTGATTCGACCGTGGTAATTCTCGATTTCAACCGATGGTCCGATCTTCTCGGTTTAGGCCGCATTGTTTTCTTCGTCCATTTTCGGTCTGACGACCACGGTAATCTATTGTCGGACTCAATCTGCCGCCTCTCTGTTTTTCCTTGATTTACGACCGTGGTGATCTTCATGAGATATCTTTTGACCACGGCAATTCTTTGGTGTTCTATGTTGTTTTTCTTCCGGTGGTGATTCTTCTCTGTTCTCTCCGAGTTTTCAGTGAACAATCAATCCTCTTCTTCACAGCTCTTTAGCTATTGGAGAAAAGATAGGATTGAATATTTGAGAATATTTTTAAGGCACCATTCACCCCCCCTCTGTTGCCATTTTGGTCCTACAGATTTGGTCGTATGGGTTTGTCTTTGCGATCGTGGACCTTGTGGACTTGTTGGTTCATCATTTTGACAGTCTTGTTGCGATCTATTCTCGAGGAAAGGTGTGAGCTCTGTTGAGTGTCTGAGTCTGTTTTGTTGGTTTGGCGGTGCTATGTGATGGTTTGCTTGTCCGTGTGGCTGCAGGACTTGAGCTATTTCATGGTGAGGCGTGGGAGGACCGGGACTAGGCACGAGGAGGTGTTGAGGTCCAGACGGTCGGAGACGCCGAAGATGATCGAGGCTGGTGAGGTGGTTGCGAGCCGGGAGACGAGGAACCAAAGCTGTAGCTACCCGTGATGGTCACGACGTGCAACGACGTGGAGGACCAGGACTAGGCTCAGGGAGGAGCTGAGGTTCAGATGGTCAGGAGGTCGGGTGCAGTCGGTGTGTGGCGAGATGGACCGGGACTAGACTTAGGAGAAGTCGAAGTCCAGCCGGTCGGAGACTGGCGTAGTCGGCTGTGGTCCAGTCGATCGGAAGGCAGGCGCAGTTGTGGCGAGGCATGGACGGTTGGGACGAGACACGGGCGTGTCGGGGTCCGTAACGGCCGGGAGGTGCCAAGACAACGAGGTGCAAGTGGGTGCAAGCGTGGGCGGGAAGGCGGTGTGAGGGCATTTTGGAGAAATGCCAAAGCTGCAAAGGAAGGCGTCCCTCCGAAAAGCACCCGAGAAAAGAAGTGGATTCGATTGGCGCTAACGGGCAAAGTGCGGGTCTGTTGGGATAGCAAAGCATTTGAGTTAGCGGGTAAAGTGAGTGATAAAACCCGGTGTTAGGTGGGGTTTACGGGTTATCCCCAGTGTGGACTAATGGATGGATCCATTAGGGTTAGTCTCGGTGTGAGGCTATAAAAGGGAGAGGGGAGGCAAGTGTTGGACTTGAGTTGGTCGGCTAGGCCTTGGAGGCAGCCACCTCTCCCTCCCTTGGGAGTTTATCTGTGTGTGTAGCTCTAGGGTAGAGCTTGCCCTCCCAGGGGGAGTGGCTGTTGAATCTTTCATGAATGCAATCATTCATCCCTCTGTCTCTATTTAAGTTGTGTTATCTGTTTATTGTTTGGTTAATTTGATTGCGGTTTCTTCGTTCGTCCTCTTCTCTGTGTTCTTGGTCATTTCTTGTTCTTGTCCTGTTCTTGTTGATTGCTCTGAATCGCAGTGACATGTGGGACTCGCTCCAAGCTAACTTGGTTAGCTTTTACCACGCGTTCTAATTAACAACTTCAGTCCTTGGACCTTGTCTTGTGTGCTTTTGATCAAATCACAAAAAGGTCTCAATCTGCTTGATATGTTTTTAATTGAAGATTGGAATAGCTTCTTGAGACCTTAAGCAATATGCACACAAGATTTCTTGGCCAGACGAGTTCTTATTGGAAAGATCCGTGAATCGAAAGACATACAGAAATCGGATCTTGCGGTTGTGCGCTTCACCGCCTCCTCTCGCTTTCATTTTCGACTTTGTTCTATTTAGACCATCTGCTTTCTTTTGCGTTTGTTTTCGATTGCTTGATGGTCGTAGATCTCGTAGTCGTGTGCCCCCACGATCTCATGAGGTGTCTGCGACCGCAGTCGGTTACAGGTGCGAGTTGGTCTTCAACCATGTTGATAATACGAACTCTTAGTCAAAAGGAAGCTGACTTGAGAATACAAGTTTCAGTTTGTTTATCTCAAGTTTCTCAACCGGTCTGAAACGCTTTCTTAGTGGTCGAAATCAGTTTAGTTGTTCGCCGCTCCGTGGTCATCGCTCCGACAAAAGTAGTACTTACTGTTTGCTCGTCATGTTTCGATCGAGTATCGACCACGTTATATTTGCATCCGAACGCTGCCTCTGCCGACTGGTCCAATCACGATGTTCGACTTCGCTGCCGCTGTCGGTTGGTTCGACCACTTCGGTGTGTCGCACGACTTCCCTGTCGGCCAGTTTTGTCTATTGCTTGATATCGAGCACGTTCGACTTTGCAGTCGCTTTTGGTTACGACCACGACTTTTCTGTTACGACTTTCAGGTCGATTCGATCACTCTGTATTTCTTCTGCCAGTGTTTGTTCCTGACCGTCTCTCTCGGTTTCCTAGTGAGCATTTGATCCTTGTCTTCATAGCTCTTTAGCTGTTGAAGAAAAGATCGGTGTGAATTTTTAGAGAGTATGTTAAGGCACCATTCACCCCCCCTCTGTTGCCTCATCCGGTCCTACACATGGGAGCGCTTAAAAGAAGCTATGCGTAATCGTTTTGTTCCTCCCTCATATAAACTTGAATTGAGAAAAAAATTGCAGCGCTTAGAACAAGGTGATAGTTCATTCAAGACTATTATCTTTGAGCTTCAAAAGGGTATGGTGCGTTGTGGGGTTGTTGAGGACACGGAGGATAAGATTTGTCGTTTCTACGGGGGTTCTGGCGTGAAATTCAGGACATTGTTGATTATAAAGAATTTACTATCATCAACCGCTTGTTCCACCTTGCTATGCTTGCAGAAAAAGAATTGCGGGACGCACGAGAATCGGCTAAGGCACGCACCGGACGACCCTTCTACACCCATGACGACTACATCGACGGACCGCCCATGTCTTCTTGAGTTTCGTTCTCCTCCACCACCTGTGAACAAGATGGCAGCAGCGCCACCGAAGCCACCTTCCACGACACGCCTTGCAGATTCTTCAAAAAATTCTTTGCAGGGTCCAGCCAAGAGTTCTTCTTCCATGGCTTCAACGGGCGCTCCTCCGGCATTCATTGCCACCACTGTCATGGACTTGGTCATGTGCGTAAGAATTGCCCTAGCCAGCGGACATACATCGCCACGTAAGATGGAGGCTACATCGATGCCGGATATCGAGGAGGATGATGATGTTCTTGCCGCCACGGACGACAATGGCGGTGGTGATGACGACCTCGTCCTTGGTGGGCGTCCACAACGACGCTACGGAGCATCATTGTGCAATGAGTCCTCAAAGACGCGGTACAACAACCGATAAACTTCAACGCCATAATTTGTTTCAGACCTTCTTTGCAATCAAGAACCGCGTGCACGTGTCATCATTGATGGAGGAAGTTGCAACAACTTAGTGAGTTCTGATTTGGTCAAGAAGCTTAGCTTGACCACGCGACCGCATCCACATCCATACCATATTCAATGGTTAAATGACTGGAAAAGCTAAGGTAACACAAACATGCCGAGTCCATTTTTCCATTGGTGCTTATGTTGATCATGTTGATTGTGATGTGGTTCCCATGCAAGCATGCTCTCTTTTATTGGGTCGACCTTGGGATTTGATAATGATGCTTTACACCATGGTAGTAGTAACACATACACTTTTATGCATAAGGAAAGAAAGTTACTTTATCGCCTTTGACCCCGGTGAGATTATAGAGGCCGATAGGGCGAGGCTGCTCGCTAATGATCCAAAGGAACATGATAAAACTGAAAAACAGCAAGTACTCCATTTGAAAAATTCTGTTATGCTTGCCACAAAATCAGACCTTGCTGCAATTGATGATGTTAATGATACATGCTATGCTTTTGTGTGCAAAGATGCTTTATTTTCTCTTGATACTATGCCTTGCACTTTGCCTGTTCCTGTCACTAATCTTTTGCAGGAGTTTATAGATGTTTTCCCTGATGAGATACCTCCAGGACTTCCACCCATTCGAGGGATTGAGCACCAGATTGATTTGATCCCTGGAGCGAGCTTGCCAAACCGTGCGGCGTACAGGACCAATCCCGAAGAGACTAAGGAGATTCAGCGCCAAGTCCAAGACCTTTTGGACCGTGGGTACGTACGTGAGAGCCTTAGTCCTTGTGTTGTTCCTGTTCTTTTGGTTCCCAAAAAAGATGGTTCTTGGCGTATGTGTGTAGATTGTAGAGCCATTAACAACATTACTATACGGTATCGTCATCCTATTCCTAGGCTAGACGACATGCTTGATGAGTTGTGTGGTGCTATAATTTTCACAAAGATTGACTTGCGTAGTGGATACCACCAAATAAGAATGAAACTTGGCGATGAATGAAAAACTGCTTTTAAAACTAAGTTTGGCTTGTATGAGTGGTTAGTCATGCCTTTTGGTTTAACTAATGCACCTAGCACTTTCATGAGATTAATGAACGAGGTTTTACGTCCTTTCATTGGCAAATTTGTGGTCGTTTACTTTGATGATATCTTGATTTATAGCAAGTCCATGGATGAACATTCGACTCACTTACGTGCTGTTTTTAATGCTTTGAGAGATGCACGTTTGTTTGGTAACCTTGAGAAGTGCACCTTTTGCACGGATCGAGTCTCTTTTCTTGGCTATGTTGTGACTCCACAGGGAATTGAGGTTGATAGTGTTGGTGATATGCCCTAGAGGCAACATGGAGATGTTGAATATATCACATACTATGTTTATGATACATTGCTTTGTTCCTTGAAATAGACATTATCATTATTGATCAATGAGTATGTGACTTATTCATGAGACTCTTAATGCCAAAATGTTGCTATTTCTAAATGATCCCTGATTATATTTCATATGAGGAACAAATATGATTCAAAGATCATGTCTCATGGATCATGGTATGGAGATACCAAATCAATAATATGGACATGTGTTAGTGAACATATGTTGGATAGACCCGCCATGAGACACTGCAGAGATTCCATGTGTCATCAGTTGGTCTCAAGTAGTGTTTATGTGGAATCCTTAGACTTGAGATCATCATGGTTCCCAGCATGCGTAGTAGCTTATTTTGGGACTACTAAACACTACTCCGAATCGGGTAGTCATAAAAGTAGTCTTTGGGTTTGCCATGAAACATGTAGTGGGATGTGAATGATCAAGATAGAATTTGCCCTCCTTATGGGAGAGATATCTGGGCCCCTCGATGTAATGGATTATGAAAGTGCATGGCCATGCCAAGGTGATTGAGGAGTCAATCACGAGTTTATAATCCATCACGGAATCGAGAGAGTGATTGAGCTATTAAGAGGATGACACAGGTCTCGCCTTGAGCTTAATCTATATCATGAGAACATTACAGGTTCAGCCGATATGATCTTTACGTATACTTTGGGGTTAATATGTCTTACTAGAGGCCGCTATTAATGTGGTGACCGGAAAGGTGTTTCGGTCGCGACCAAGTATACGTGAACCTGCTGTGGTCGCACACTTAACGGGTTGGAACACTAATTGAATGTGATCCGGATATGGGCTCAATTCGGATAGAGATCCGGATAGATTCCTATTGGGCCTCGGTCCACGAGGCCCAAGTGAGGAGGTCTATATATGGAGGCGAGGGTGAGGGGATGCATCGATAATCCGTGCTAATCCGTAGCCGCCACCTCGAGCCAAACCCTAGCCGCTCGCGAGTCTTTGGTACACTCGCGATCGGGCGCCCACCCGAACGTGTGGATACCGGTGGAGACGGCGCTTGTTGCGGCGTTGATCGGCGTCAACAACCTCTGATTGGATCCGCTCGTGGTGCGGTTGATCGCGTGGAGGAGACGATCGGTTCGGGACGATCGACTACTTCCACTACTACCTCGACGCGTGGTTGGATCGACTTCTCCAACTCTTCTTCATTGCTGCTGCTGGCGTCTAGTGGTAACGATCCATGATCCCTCTTTAAGCATGATGTCCTTGTGTGCGCGGTAGAAAAATTTTGTTTTCTGCTTGCGTAGCCTTCGCGCGATCCATTAGATAGAGCCAAGGTGGAGGCGATATGGACTTGGCCCACGCCCACGACAGTCTCCCAAGTGCGGAGTTTTCTTGGCCTTGCAGGATTTTATCGCCGCTTTGTCAAAGAATCCAGCACCATTGCGACACCGTTGATTGAGTTGACAAAGAAGGGTGTCGTGTTCCATTGGGGCCATCACAAGAGAGTCCTTTAATCTTTTGAAGGACAAGCTTACGCACGCACCATTGCTCCAACTTTCGGATTTTGGTAAGACTTTTGTACTCGAATGTGATGCTAGCGGAATTGGTATTGGTGGTGTTTTGATGCAAGAAGGCAAACCTGTTGCCTACTTTAGCGAAAAATTGAATGGTCCTGTTCTTAATTATTCCACGTATGATAAAGAATTGTATGCTCTTGTTCGTTCTTTAGAGACGTGGCAACACTATTTATGGCCTAAAGAATTTGTCATTCATTCGATCATGAATCACTTAAGCATATTCGTAGTCAAACCAATTTGAATCGTAGACATGCTAAGTGGGTTGAATTTATTGAATCTTTTCCTTATGTCATTAAACACAAGAAAGAGAAGGATAATGTGATTGCTGATGCTTTGTCTCGACGCTATACCATGTTGTCTCAACTTGATTGTCGTGTTTTTGGTCTTGAAACTATTAAAGAACAATAGCTTTTGATGCTGATTTTAAGGATGTGTTGTTGCATTGTAAAGAGGGACAAGCATGGAATAAATTCGTGATCAATGATGGATTTTTGTTTAGAGCTAACCGCCTATGCATTCCAGTTGGATCCGTTCGTCTTTTGTTGTTACAGGAGGCGCATGGAGGCGGTTTGATGGGACATTTGGTGCTAAGAAGGCGGAGGACGTTCGACCACACACTTCTTTTGGCCAAAGATGAGGCGAGATGTTGAGCGGTTTGTGGCTCGCTGCACTACATGTCAAAAAGCTAAGTCTCGCTTGAATCCACATGGTTTATATATGCCACTTCCTGTTAATTCTATTCCGTGGGCAGATATTTCTATGAACTTTGTTTTAGGGTTGCCCAGGACTAAGAGGGGAAGGGATATCATTTTTGTTGTTGTGGATCGTTTTTCTAAGATGGCTCACTTTATCCCATGTCATAAAACCGATGATGCCGTTCATATTGCTGACCTCTTTTTCAAAGAGATAGTTCGTTTGCATGGTATGCCTTCTACTATTGTTTCAGATCGTGATGCCAAGTTCTTGAGTCACTTTTGGCGTACTCTATGGAACAAGTTGGGTACAAAGTTGTTGTTCTCTACCACATGTCACCCACAAACTGATGGCCAAACCGAGGTGGTGAACCGCATTGTCTACCATGTTGAGAGCTATTTTGAAGAACAATTTGAAGCTATGGGAAGAGTGTTTGCCGCATGTTGAGTTCGCATATAATCGAGCGGAACACTCCACCACCAAGGTAAGTCCTTTTCAGGTAGTGTATGGATTCAATCCCCGTGCCCCTATTGATATTTTACCTTTGCCTACTAGTGAGAGAGTTCATAATGATGCTAAGGAGCGTGCTGATTTTATTCTCAAAATGCATGAGACTACTAAGGCAAACATTGAAAAGATGAATGAAAATATAGGATTCTTGGTAGTAAAGGTAGAAAGGAAGTTAAACTTGAACCGGGTGATTTTGTTTGGTTGCACTTGCGAAAGGATATATTTCCTGAGTTAAGAAAGTCAAAATTGATGCCTAGAGCTGCTGGTCCTTTTAAGATAGTTGAGAAGATAAATGATAATGCATATAAACTTGAGTTGCCTCCCGAGTTTGGGGTTAGTCCCACCTTTAACATTTCAGATTTAAAGCCATGCTTGGGAGAAGAAGATGAGACTGAGTTGAGGACAACTCCGCTTCAAGAGGGGGAGGATGATGAGGACATCACTTCTTCGGATATACACAACACTCCTCCACTTGATATTCAAGGACCAATCACTAGAGCTCGCGCCCGACAATTGAATTTAGAGGTGAGCTCGTTCCTAAGTACTTCTTTTGGTTCATTTGAGAATCGATTGCTACCTAATGATTTAATTATGATTAGGAACCATGGAGAAGATCAAGAAGTACTTGGAGAAGGGCTACGAGGCGCACAAGTCCAGCAAGGGCGGACGAATCATGTTGGATGTCCAACTCAAACCGACTTCGAATCCAATTCGAGTCCAGGACCAAACTGCACTAAACGGACGCCCAGATCGCATCCGGACTCCGTTTTGGACGTTCCACATATGTATGGAAAGCTGAGAAGATAACCTTTCCAATGGCTCTGGTCCTATATCAAAATTCCTTCTGAGTCAACGGGAATCGTCGAAACAATTGGACGTCCAGAATCTGTCAGGGTGCTGCGACACCGTCTTTTGGGCCGTTCGGCTTTGTATCGTGTTGGAGTCCATTAAGGACGCGTCCAGGGGTTTTGCACGCCCCTTACTCCTTTTTATACAGCCGTCACCCCCACCATTAGGGTTGGGTTTTGCTTAGATTAATTCTGTCTTTGAACAGTTTCGCCGTCATCGGTTTGTGAAACCCCAAGTTTCGAGTGCTTCATCAATATATCTGGAATTTGGTTGTGTTCTTCCTTGTTCTTGCTTGTGTTCTTCGATTCGCAGGTGAGGATTAGCCTTCTTGGCAAGGTCAACCGGGCAGCGCACGGTTGATAACCTGAGGAGACGTGGTGCTGCGATTGCGGGGTTCGGAACGTGTCGTTCGGAAGCCGGATCGATTTGTGTCGCGCCTCCACCAAATCGAACATACCCAGAACCTGTTGGAAGATCGGGACCCCGTTCCCATCACATCAACATTTATGTTACCATACAACCACAACCACAATTCACGTCCACAATCATTTAACCACCACTGACTCCCACGAGTCATGCCTGATAAGTTTTTAATCAGTTGGCATATGAATGCAGTTATTCCATCCAAAATTAAATGCATATGCATGCTATGAACCACTGCACCATTACCCAACAAGGTAAGAGTGTGCATCGTACTACGGCAATGTACGATGCTATACCGGTACGGTCATGGCTATAAGCGGCGATATCCACAATGCAAATGTCATGACATGTTTTCAATGATATGATAATCATAAACCACAGGAATTTCGACCTCAAAGCAGCATCAACATGTTCATCATAGATTTAACCTCAAGGAACATCAACATATCCACAACAACATATCCACCACGTATTTTTTTCATATTCCGCATTTGGCACATTAAACAAATTACCACATGACTACGAGCAACTTATCCAAGCATGTCAACTGTTTATTAATTACTACCACAACCTCATTTAGAAAATATGCAACCATGGCATAACATTTCAAATTACAAGAATCATGTAGATTGCAAGTAGTAAGAATAACGAGTTAAACTGTAGCACATCCGCTACATTTAGTTGCCTCTACCGGCGAAGCAAAGCAATCACGCGCGATCGGGAGTGTAGCCACCTGTCCAAAAGTACCTCTCAGCACAATACACGACAGACAATTGACTGGGGAAGCGCAACCTAGTACTCCGGAAAGCCTTCGTCGAATCCACTTGTGAAGTAATCGTAATCTCCTTCTTGAGCTTCATATTCCTCTGAGTAATATTTTTGAGTGCAACATGTGAGTACATAAAGTACTCCGCAAGTCTTGGGAAAGATGCAGTAGATGCAAGGCTTAACAAAGGAAGGTTAATATGCTTCTTTTGCATAAAACAATATTTTATTTCAAATACCATTAAATATTTTCGAAGGCATTAATTTAATAAAGTAATTATTTTAACAGAAACTATCAATAATTTTTTTCTAGTGAAGGTTCCACCACCAACACTAGTTAACTGGCTCTAACCGCCATGGTTCAGATCTACGGGTTCCATCCACCCACACTGGCTCCATCCGCCAGGACACAACTCCGAGAGTTCCATCCACTCTCGGGTTCCCAAAACTTTGTTATTAAAATCAAAACCAAAGATGTACCATGTGAATACATTCCTTGCCCGCCCTTGACCGTGGGCACGGCTATTCGAATAGTTTAACACTCTGCAGAGACACCACCCACTTTTACCTTACTCTAGTCTAGCTAGACACCACCCGCTAAGGTTTCACTGCTAAGAGTTAAATCCACCCAGTCAGAAGCCCCTTCTTGCACCATATGAGTACAATAAATCCCTGTCCCTCACTGTGGATGACCAGTAAATCCCTGGCACCCACTTTCCATTGGTGATACCTAAACTAGACTATCATAAGTTAATTAGCTAGGTCATACCCATATAGACTTGTGATTATACGGTTATGCTCAGTCTGGACAAACACAAGCGTCGGTCCTTAATTGACTAGGGCATCACTTTTCACAATACAAGTTCTCGTGCTAAATCCGCACCAATCCAAACTTACCATCCGCCCAAGTCTAAACAATTTGCACAATTTGTTTTATTTTAAAAGAACAGTGGCAACACCAATCGCCACTAACTTTCTGAATACCAAGACTAGTTCAATGAAATATAATTTTCCATTTCCAGGTTACAAACGTTGAATAGCTTGACTAAGCATTTATTACCATTCTAATTTTTAGCAAAGAATTATAGTACTCTCATTATTGATACAAAGGAACTCCTAAGGTTGCAAAGATACATGGCATTCAACTTCAATCGAGAGCATAACAATAGTTGGATTAATTAATACCTTAATACAGAAATTATCATTTTAGGTAACATAGCAAATGCATTAACTTTAAAATAATAAAAAGCATTTCTCAAACATAGGTACAAAATGTTCAAAGGAGACTTGCCTTCTTGCACGCTGTCTGGACCTTCTTGTCACGGATCGGACACTTCTTCGGCGACGTCGGGTTCTACACGCAAAACGACAAAACAAATGAATAAATAAATACAAATAAAATCACAAAAATACAAAATATATACTGGAAGGAAGTTTATAATTTTATACGAATTTAGGAGAAAGATTCAACGGATTTTGGGTTCACACGAGGGAGAAAGATTATCTAGAAGATTGGTTGGGAAAAGAAATTGCTGGAAAATATTTGGACCAAGAAAAATAGAAGGGATTTTATGGACAATTTACA
Source organism: Bonia amplexicaulis (assembly GCA_036346245.1). NCBI lineage: Eukaryota > Viridiplantae > Streptophyta > Magnoliopsida > Poales > Poaceae > Bonia > Bonia amplexicaulis. The sequence goes on from CM070766.1 coordinate 7,820,368, forward strand.
AGGTTTGAATTTGAATTTTGGAAGTGCATAGAAAATTTGGAATGAAACTAAGGCTTTGAAAATGAACTAGGTATTGGAATTTAAAATTTGAATTTTGAAATACCAAATACACTTCAAATATTTAAAAGGATGGTAGAAATGGATAGTTTGGAAATTTTGATAAATTTAGAAATTTGAATGGGCTAAATCGGAGTAGGATGAAGGAGAACGGGCTCTCGAAAGTTTAAAATCGAAGAAAAAGGAAAAACTGGATTTTTGGAATTATTTTTCTAAAGGAAATCAGGGATTATGACGTCAGCAAGAATTTTATTTTCGGTCGAATTACTTTTCAACTGGAAAATCCAAATTATAACGTTGGCATGATGTCAGTACCTTCGGACAAAGGCTGACAGGTGGGCCCTAGTCTGTGGACGAGGTCCACGGATGGAAGAGGTGGCTGAGGTGGCGAGGTTGGTGCTGGCGTGGTGGTGACTGGGATGGATGTGCTGACGTGGCTGCCATGTGGGCGTGCGGTTTGATGCGGCGTACCGGACGCAGTGTGGCGCCTGCATGGCAGCTCAGCGCTGGCCTGGAGCACCATGTGGTGCCATTTGGCAGCCACATCACCCTGGCGTGCTGATGTGGCTCGCTGGCGGCCGACGGCGATGGTCGGAGGAGGGAGAGGGAATGGAGGGGAGCTCGTTTTGTGAGACCATGTGGAGGTCACCCCATGGTTGTGATGAGTAATTGACTCTTGATCTAGAAAGATTGAGTTTGATTTTTGAGGTTTGAGCTATCTTTGCAAAGTCGCAAGCTTTGAGAAATGGTCGGCAGACCACTTTAAGGCGTATAGGACCACTTTGGGCGTGGTCGAAGGGCACCAGAAGGGAGTACGACTGTTTTGGCCATGGTCTGAAGTCAACCGAAGCTATACGACCACATTGGAGTCGGTCAGAAGCCGAAAAACATGCGTACGACCAGTTTGGCAGTGATCGGAAGTCTCTCGGGTCGTTTACGACCACGTTGTGGCGTCTTCGACCACTTTGGCCGTGGTCGGATGTCAGCAGATTGGTTTACGACCGCGTTGTCCTTGGTCGAAACCTCGTAGATGCAATTTCGAGTGGTCGGAAGGCTCTACGACCACGTTGGTCATGGTGGAAAGCCATGCGCACTGTTTTCGACCATTTTGGGCATGGTCGAAGGTCACCGAAGAGGTTTGCGACCACTCTGTGATGAGGACATCACTTCTTCGGATATACACAACACTCCTCCACTTGATATTCAAGGACCAATCACTAGAGCTCGCGCCCGACAATTGAATTTACATGTGAGCTCGTTCCTAAGTACTTATTTTTGTTCATTTGAGAATCGATTACTACCTAATGATTTAATTATGATTAGGAACCATGGAGAGGATCAAGAAGTACTTGGAGAAGGGCTACGAGGCGCACGAGTCCAGCAAGGGTGGTCGAATCATGTTGGATGTCCAACTCAAGCCCACTTCGAATCCAATTCGGAGTCCAGGACCAGGCCGCACTAAAACGGACGCCCAGATCGCATCCAGACTCCGTTTTGGACGTTCCACATATGTATGGAAAGCTGAGAAGATAAACTTTCCAATGGCTCTGGTCTCATATCAAAATTCCTTCTGAGTCAACGGGAATCGTCGAAACAAGTGGACGTCCAGAATCTGTCAGGGTGCTGTGACACCGTCTTTTGGGCCGTTCGGCTTTGTATCGTGTTGGAGTCCATTAAGGACGCGTCCAGGGGTTTTGCACGCCCCTTACTCCTTTATATACAGCCGCCACCCCCACCATTAGGGTTGGGTTTTGCTTAGATTAATTCTGTCTTTGAACAGTTTCGCCGTCATCGGTTTGTGAAACCCCAAACTTTCGAGTGCTTCATCAATATATCTGCAATTTGGTTGTGTTCTTCCTCGTTCTTGCTTGTGTTCTTGATTCGCAGGCGAGGATTAGCCTTCTTGGCAAGGTCAACGGGCAGCGCACGGTTGATAACCCGAGGAGGCGTGGTGCTGCGATTGCGGGGTTGAGCGTGTCGTTCGGAAGCCGGATCGATTGTGTCGCGCCTCCACCAAATCGAACATACCCAGAACCTGTTGGAAGATCGGGACCCCGTTCCCATCAAGTGGTAATCAGAGCTTCAGGTGTTCCTCCAGGTTCGAGTTACCCCTCCTTTGTTATTTTCGTTTTCGTCCTAGAGTTCATGAAAAAGCCCTACAAAAAAATTGTAGTCATAGGTTGTTTCCTGTCCTAGATCTCGTTTAGCCTTTGCACAAGTTGATTCCGAGTCCGTAGTGTTGAGTTTGTGTCCTTAGTCGAGTTGTGTTGCTGGTTTAGATCGTGTTTTGTTCGAGTTGTATTCCTTCCGCTACCACCCTTCAAACCCTAGCCGTCACCCATCGCGTTTTCCACCCTCTGTTTTTGTTTTTCCCACCCATATCCCACCCTCTGTTAACCCTCTGTTTTCGTCATCCATCACGTCTCGTGATCACACCGAATCATCCCCCACCTTTCCCGAGCTTCCGCCACCAGATTCCACAAATTCCCTCCACCCGATCTTCGTTTTCACCCCCACAGCAACCATAACTTGGAGGTCCATCTTCAAACGGCCATAACTTTTGCATCTGGACTCGAAATCGGTTGCTTTTTTTTGAAATTGGGTGAAATTAAATTTTACATCCGAATCTCCCGACTTTGTCGGGTTCGACGAATTATTTTCCGAAATTCGGCTGGAAAGTGTAGTACTCGCTCAAACCGAATCACCGAATTTGCAGCACATTCATTAATTTCAGAGGCCACTCCTTACATCCGATTGAGTTGCAACTTTGTGTGGTTCCTATTTCGTGCTCGCTCTGTGAAAAAATATAAAAATACAAAAAGAAAAATTCGGCTATAGTAGAGAGGAGAGAGTGCTATCCATAGCCGCAAACAAAAAAAAGAAGAAGAAAAAAAAGAAAAGCGAGCACGCAGTTTTAGGTGCCAACAATTTATTTGTTTTGTGCTTATGCTGAATTGAGCTTCTCGGTTCGCCATCTTTGTTCTTGTCGTTGCTTTCATATTCATTCGTGACTCCTTGTTCATCATCTCATACTTGATATAGGACACATTTAGGCCAAACAACTAGGACCATACTTTGGACATTTATTCAGCATTACTATCTGTTATTGATTTGTGTTCCACGACATATTTGGCCTTCCAAACTCCATATATCTACTACGGATAGCAGTTTTGACCTTGCAATCGTACCACAGTCGACAAGGTATCACGAACCACCACCGGTTGTACCATCCATTGCTTTCGTAAGCACACTTGTAAGAGCTTGGTAAGCCACTTCTTTGCGGGTTTCCACTTCCTTCCTTTGTAGTTGATAGGGATCATCCTTTTGTTTTCCCAGATTTCCCTAACCATGGCGAGGAAGCGAAGAGGACGGGACACCGGTCGATTTCAGCGAGTGTGTTAGTCGCGGCGACTACAAGCTGCGCTCGACAAACAAAACGCTTCACTCAGCGATCTCGGCGAGATTGGACACCATCGTCGCCGCCATTACCCGATTGAACACCACGGAAGGCATTGAGCGGGTGGAGCGGCGGATGGCGACCTCACCGGTCGGATGGACACATTGGAGGCACGTCTACCACACATCAATGATGGCCATCATCATGATGACGCCACGTAGTATGATGCGAGATGGCAACATTGATCGTGGGCGACACAAGATGCGACTACGTCGTCGTCTTCACAAAACCGACATGGTATGGGAGGTAATAACGAGAACCGTCATGGTAACGACGACCCTTTGCTAAAGTGAAGTTTACCATTCCATCTTTTACGGTCTTTATGATGCTGAAATATATCTTGATTGGGAGATGACGGTGAAGTAAGTTTAACTCTCACTTAGTTCACGAGCAACATAGAGTTAGACAAGCTACTAGTGAGTTTAAGGACTTTGCTATTATCGGTGGAATGAACTAAGTACCATGCGCTACAACCTGATACATGGGAGCGCTTAAAAGAAGCTATGCGTAATTGTTTTGTTCCTCCTAATGGATCGCGAGTAGGCTACGAGAGCGAAAACAAAATTTTTCTACCGCACACAAGAACATCATGCTTAAGGAGGATCATGGATCATTACCACTAGACGCGCAGTGCAGTGAAGAAGAGTTGGAGAAGCCGATCCAACCACGCGTCAGTAGTAGTGGAAGTAGTCGATCGTCCCGAACCGATCGTCTCCTCCACGCGATCAACCACACCACGAGCGGATCCAATCATGAGGTTGTTGATGCCGATCAACGCCGCAACGAGCAGCCCCACGGTATCCACACGTCCGGTTTGGAACGCCGATCGCGAGTGTACCAGCACTCGCGAGCGGCTAGGGTTTGGCTCTGGAGGTGGCGGCCAGGGTTTACCTCGGGATTATCGGATCGTTCCTCGGCCCTCGCCTCCATATATAGACCTCCTCACTTGGGCCTCGTGGACCGAGGCCCAATAGGAGTCTATCAGGATCTCTATCCGAATTGAGCCCATATCCGAATCACATTCGAATTAGTGTTCCAACCCGTTAAGTGTGCGACCCTGTAGGTTCACGTATACTTGGTCGCGACCCAGAAACACCTTTCCGGTCACCGTGTTAATAGCGGCCTCTAGTAAGACATATTAACCCCAAAGTATACGTAAAGATCATATCAATTTGAACTCGTAATGTTCTCATGTACTAATCCCTTTGCCTCACGATATAGATTAAGCTCAAGGCGAGACCTGTGTCATCCTCTTAATAGCTCAATCACTCTCTCGATTCCGTGATGGATTATAAACTCGTGATTGACTCCTCAATCACCTTGGCATGGCCATGCACTTTCATAATCCATTACATCGAGGGCCCGAGATATCTCTCCCATAAGAAGGGCAAATTCTATCTTGATCATTCACATCCCACTACATATTTCATGGCAAACCCAAAGACTACTTTTATGACTACCCAGTTACGGAGTAGTGTTTAGTAGTCCCAAAGTAAGCTACTACGCATCTTTGGGAACCATGATGATCTCAAGTCTAAGGATTCCACATAAACACTACTTGAGACCAACGATGACATATGGAATCTGCGGTGTCTCATGGCGGGTCTATCCAACATATGTTCACTAACACATGTCCATATTATTGATTTGGTATCTCCATACCATGATCCATGAGACATGATCATCAATCAATACATATCTTGATCTTTGAATCATATTTGTTCCTCATATGAAATATAATCGGGATCATTTAGAAATAGCAACATTTTGGCATTAAGAGTCTCATGAATAAGTCACATACTCATTGATCAATAATGATAATGTCTATTTCAAGGAACAAAGCAATGTATCATAAACATAGTATGTGATATATTCAACATCTCCATGTTGCCTCTAGGGCATATCACTGTGATCTCCCACTTGCACTAGAGTCAACCATGTAGGTATCTAATACCCATTGCCCTAGTGTGAGCCTCATGCTTTGGGCGGGAAGCGGCTTTGTCAACGGATCCGCAATGTTCAAATCCGTGTGTACTTTGCATATCTTAACATCGCCTCGTCCACAATCTCGCGGATGAGATGAAATCGCAGTAGAATGTGCTTGGACTTACAGTGCGATCTAGGCTCCTTGGCTTGCGCAATGGCTCCTTGTTGTCACAAGATGAGGTCCATTGGGTGGAGGCACTAGCCATCACACCAAGCTCGAAACAAATTTCTTGATCCAAACATGACCTCTTTAGCGACTTGAGAAGCCGCTATGTACTCGGCTTACGTTGTAGAATCAACAACTGTCTCTGCTTGGAACTCTTCCGACCACCGCACCGCCATTCAGGCGAACACAAACCCGATTGCGATCTAAAATCATCTTTGTCAGTTTGGAAGCTAGCATCGGTGTAACCATTTACAACGAGCTCTTCCTCACCCCCATAGACGAGGAACACATCTTTAGTTCTTCTCAAGTACTTCAAGATGTTCTTCTGATAATCCAATGACTTTCACGGATCTCGACGGTATCTACTCGTAGCACTTAAAGCATACGAGACATCCGGGCGTGTACAAAGCATGGCATACATAATGGATCCAATAGTTGAAGCATATGGAATCGCATTCATTTTATCCGCTCATCGGTGTACTAGGACACCGATTCTTGCTAAGATTTATACCATGTGACATAGGTAGGAAGCCTTTCTTGGAATCACGCATGTTGAACCTTTTCAACACCTTGTCAATGTACGTATCTTGGCTTAATCCAATCAGCCTTTTTGATCTATCTCTATAGATCTTGATGCCCAGAATATATACCGCCTCTCCTAAGTCTTTCATAGAGAAACTATTTTTAATGAAGACTTATGATTCGAACATAGGAATGTCATTTCGATCAATAATATGTCATCCACATATAAGACCGAAACACGAGTGCGCTCCACTAGCCTTTTGTAAACACAAGGCTCTTCTTCGTTCTTGATGAAACCAAACCCTTTGATTACTTCATCAAAACGAATGTTCCAACTCCGAGATGCTGCTTTAATCCATAAATGGATCTTTGCGACTTGCATATCTTTCGGTGATTGCGGATCGACAAAACACGTGGGTGTGTCATGTACACATCCTCACTCGATTTCCATTAAGGAAAGCTGTTTTGACATCCATTGCCATATTTCATAGTCGAAATAAGCGACAATCGCTAGAATGATCCGAATAGACTTTAGCATTGCGACGGCGAAAAAGTTTCATCATAATCAACACCTTGAATTTGTTTGAAACCTTTGGCCACCAATCGCGCTTTATAGATGTGAACATTTCCATCTATGTCTATCTTTTCTTGAAAACCCATTTGCACTCAATGGTTTTAACACCATCAGGTGGATCAACCAAGTTCCAAACTTGATTACTGTGCATGGATTCAATTTCGGATCTCATGGCTTCAAGCCATTTCTCGAGTCGGTCCCACCATCGCTTCTTCATAGGTCTTAGGCTCATCGTTGTCTAACAACAATATGTCCCGTTGTTGAGTAGTCAAGAACATGTACCTCTCGGTGCACGACGTGACCTCTCGACCTACGTGGTGCGGTGTGTCCACAACAGGTTCTCCAACAGTTTGTTCATCTGTTGTGGTTACAGAGAGCTGAAACGTTTCGGTGTTTCTCGAATTTCTTCAAGTTGCACCATGCTCCCACTATCCCTTCTTGAGAGAAACTCTTTCTCTAAGAAGACACCATGCCAGGCGACAAACACTTTGCCTTCTTCTTGATTATAGAAGTAATATCCTTTTGTTTCCTTAGGATACCCGATAAAGAAGCATTTATCATTTGGGGTGAGCTTATCAGTTGTAAACGTTTTACATAAGTCTCACATCCCCAAATCTTAAGAAAAGACAAGCTAGGACGTTGTCCCGTCCACATCTCATATGGTGTCTTTTCTCACGATTTTGATGGAACCATTTAGTGTGAAAGCGGTCGTTTCAGGCGTACCCCAAAAGACAACGGAAGATCACTGTGGCTCATCATGGGCGCACCATATCTAATAAGGTGCGATTTCTCCGTTCAGATACCCCATTCCATTGAGGTGTTAGGCGGAGTCAATTGTGGAACAATTCCACAATCCTTGAGATGATTACCAAACTCATGGCTCAAATACTCGCCTCCACGATCGGATCGTAGAAACTTGATTTTCTTGCCTAAATGATTTTGCACTTCATTTTGGAATTCTTTGAACTTTTCAAAGGATTCAGACTTATCTTCATCGGTAGATATATCCATATCTACTAAAGTCATCGATAAAAGTTATGAAATCTTGAAAACCACCTCGGTTGTTGAGCTCATTGGTCCACATACATCGAATGTACGAGTGCCAATAAGTCACTTGCCCGTTCACCTTGACCGGTGAAAGGTGCTTTTGTCATCTTGCCAAGTAAACAAGATTCGCATGTCTCAAATGATTCAAAATCAAATGAGTGCGAATACCATCTCTATGGAGCTTCTCCATGCGTTTCTCATTTATGTGACCTAAGCGGCAGTGCCAAATAAGCGTGGGATTCAAATCATTCGATCGTTGCCTCTTTGTATTAATGTTATAGACCGATGACTCTTCAAGAGTAAGAACATATAACCCATTCACCAATGGAGTATGACAATAGAACATATCTTTGAAATAAAGAGAACAACCATTGTTCACGGATCTAAAGTCATAACCTTTCGCTTGTAAACATGAAGCGAAATAATGTTCTTGGAAAGAGATGGAACACAATAACAATTATTCAATTCCAAAACTAATCACGAAGGTAAAGACAATGGCATAGTGCCAACACCACCGCAACAACTTTGCTCCATTGCCAGCGAAGATCCACTTCGCTCCTCCTCAAACTTCTACTTCTTCTTAGCCCTGCAACGATTTGCAAATGTGAGCAACCGATCCGGTATCAAATACCCAAGAATCGATGAAGAAGTGGCAAGATTGATTTCTATAACATTTATACCGGGTGGAAGTCGTACTTCCTTCTTTTCTCAAGATCCTCCAAGTACTTTGGGCGTTCCTTTTCCAATGTCACGATTGCTTACTGAGTAGCAATGCGCATCGAGCGAGCCCTTCTTGACTTGCTTGGCCTTAGAACCGCTCGCGATCTCATCGGGAGCTAACTCTTTGACCGTGCCTTTCTTTACATAGGGCTTGCCCTTGCCTTTCTGCATCATCATCACATGATGGCTGCTTTTCTTAATGCTTTCCTCGGCTGATTTTAGCATCCCATGCAACTCGGCCAAGGTCTTGTCCATGTTGTTCATGTGATAGTTCGAATGAATGGCTCAAAGCTCGAGGGGGCGAAGAATCACATCGATAGCCAACTCTTGGCTAAGGGAAAACCAAGCTTTCCGGACTCTCAATGTAGCCAATCATCTTAATCACATGAGGGTGACGGATTCCTTACGCAAGCACCTGCACGCAAACAAGGACTTTGAAGTGTTGAACCTCTCGGCCCTTGCTTGGTTCTCAAACATACCACGCAACCCCACAATGATATTGTAGGCATCGTGTTCTCATATTGCTTCAAGCTCGAGAGGACATTGTGGCAAGCATGAGACGACTCACATCAAGGTAATCATTCGTTTGCTTCTCATAAGCTTCCCATGCACCACGGTAGCATTATCGGGCAAGTCATCGGGATAAGGAGACTCAAGGACATACTCCTTGCGCTCTTGCTTGAGAACAATTCTCGGGTTGCGATACCAATCCAAAAGTTCGTTCCATTGAGTTTTCTTTCTCAAGAATAGATCGCAAATTAAAAGAACTGGATGCGGCATTAGTTGACATGATCTACAACAAAGAATATGCAAAGTTTAGCACTATGTTCATGTTTGATCTTCCATTAAACAATTTAACAAAGATACTCCCACTATATGTTTTGTAATCGTCTTCCTCTAACGACATATAGTGGTCAAGATCCATGTTCATCTAAGATCTAGTGAGCTTTGGCATCTTTGCTAGAAACCTAGTGGCGAGGTAAGCAACACTTGCTAATCACATCTTATGTGACTCTTGTTTGTTGGGTGGCATCCAATGCCCGGCTCCCAACACCATGCCCCAAGGCCCAAATCTAATTTGATAGCCTTGTCAAGTAAACCAATACTATGCATGTGGATGTCCGACATCCACCCTATTAGATCAAGATAGTTGATGGTACTCGCTTTGGCGGACCTACCAAACAATGATCATGATTCTTATAAGCGCGACAATTGGAAGGGCATCAAAACAAATTCTTAATTTTCTTGAGAGAAGCTATTCTATCATGAAAACTAACCCTTAGTTGGTATGGCATGAAAGAATAGTATGACAAGAAATAAACATCACATGCATATAATCACATTATACCGTGAATGGTATGGCATTTTGTATCGTAGTGGTCGCCATCGCCATGGTTCCACGGTGATATTCTTCGCCACACTTCTTGTCCTCTTTGTCATCATGCTTGAAGCCTCCATAGCAAAGAACTAAACTATTACAACTAATAGATAGCAAATGAATTACATGAGGAGCTCAAGCATCACAAGTCGACACGCAGGTCGTTATACAATTAAAGAACGACCTCAACCCGTTGTGATTAATACGACACACTGAGCCGCCAAAACATACATACATCACATATGCATCTATGCCATACCATTCACATCATTCCTACAAAAACAAGTTAAGCGTAGAACATATTCTACCATACGACATGAATGTGTTTCTATAACAATCTATGCGTATGCACGGCGGTCCCATGGCCGGTCGTGAAAACACGAAAACCTCACGAATTACATAGATCGCATCTATGAAATCGCTATGAAAATCTCATCGGCCGATCAAATCAACCCAAATCCGAGCCATTCAAAATGTCTCAATTTTCATTAGATCAATCACATCAATCATCGCGATCGGTATGCTTGAGGAGACCGCAACACAAGACCTCGATCGTTGGCTCAATCTCGACCGTTGCTTGTGATTAGCCACGATGGTGTTACCGGTAGGTAGGGGCAAGTCGCGTACATCAAAGAAGGAGCACGAACTAATCTTTTGGCCACATGATGCTATCAACTCATACATATTCCAACCCCTTATGACCGATTGATCTAGTCCGTAATAGATCCAATCTATTACAACCGCATATCAACATATCGCCGATCCGGATCGCAAACTAAGCAAGATGGCTCGATACCACTAATGGATCGCGAGTAGGCTACGAGGCGAAAACAAAATTTTTCTACCGCACACAAGAACATCATGCTTAAGGAGGATCATGGATCATTACCACTAGACGCCTTGGCAGTGAAGAAGAGTTGGAGAAGCCGATCCAACCACGCGTCGAAGTAGTAGTGGAAGTAGTCGATCGTCCCGAACCGATCGTCTCCTCCACGCGATCAACCACACCACGAGCGGATCCAATCAGTAGGTTGTTGATGCCGATCAACGCCGCAGCGGCGGCCGCCCACCGGTATCCACACCGAATTTGGGAACGCCGATCGCGAGTGTACCGGCACTCGCGAGCGGCTAGGGTTTGGCTCGGAGGTGGCGGCGGGGTTTACCTCGGGATTATCGGATCGTTCCTCGCCCCTCGCCTCCATATATAGACCTCCTCACTTGGGCCTCGTGGACCGAGGCCCAATAGGAGTCTATCCGGATCTCTATCCGAATTGAGCCCATATCCGAATCACATTGAATTAGTGTTCCAACCCGTTAAGTGTGCGACCACAGCAGGTTCACGTATACTTGGTCGCGACCGAAACACCTTTCCGGTCACCGTGTTAATAGCGGCCTCTAGTAAGACATATTAACCCCAAAGTATACGTAAAGATCATATCAATTTGAACACGTAATGTTCTCATGTACTAATCCTTTGCCTCACGATATAGATTAAGCTCAAGGCGAGACTGTGTCATCCTCTTAATAGCTCAATCACTCTCTCGATTCCGTGATGGATTATAAACTCGTGATTGACTCCTCAATCACCTTGGCATGGCCATGCACTTTCATAATCCATTACATCGAGGGGCCCGAGATATCTCTCCCATAAGAAGGGCAAATTCTATCTTGATCATTCACATCCCACTACATGTTTCATGGCAAACCCAAAGACTACTTTTATGACTACCCGATTCACGGAGTAGTGTTTAGTAGTCCCAAAGTAAGCTACTACGCATTTGGGAACCATGATGATCTCAAGTCTAAGGATTCCACATAAACACTACTTGAGACCAACTGATGACATATGGAATCTCTGCGGTGTCTCATGGCGGGTCTATCCAACATATGTTCACTAACACATGTCCATATTATTGATTTGGTATCTCCATACCATGATCCATGAGACATGATCATCAATCAATACATATCTCGATCTTTGAATCATATTTGTTCCTCATATGAAATATAATCGGGATCATTTAGAAATAGCAACATTTTGGCATTAAGAGTCTCATGAATAAGTCACATACTCATTGATCAATAATGATAATGTCTATTTCAAGGAACAAAGCAATGTATCATAAACATAGTATGTGATATATTCAACATCTCCATGTTGCCTCTAGGGCATATCACCAACACCTCCCTCATATAAACTTGAATTGAGAAAAAAATTGCAGCGCTTAGAACAAGGTGATAGTTCTGTTCAAGACTATTATGCTGAGCTTCAAAAGGGTATGGTGCGTTGTGGGGTTGTTGAGGACACGGAGGATAAGATTTGTCATTTCTACGGGGGGTTACGGCGTGAAATTCAGGACATTGTTGATTATAAAGAATTTACTACTGTCAACCAGTTGTTCCACCTTGCTATGCTTGCAGAAAAAGAATTGCGAGGGCTACGAGAATCAACTAAGGCACGCATGGACGACCCTTCTACACCCATGACGACTACATCGACGGACTGCCCAAGTCTTCTTCGAGTTTTCGTTATCCTCCACCACCTGTGAACAAGATAGCAGCAGCGCCACCGAAGCCACTTTCCACGACACGCCTTGTAGATTCTTCAAAAATTCTTTGCGAGGTCGGACAAGAGTTCTTCTTCCGTGGCTTCAACGGGCGCTCCTCAGGCATTCGGTGCCACCTGTCATGGACTTGGTCATGTGCGGAAGAATTGCCCTAGCCAGCGGGCATACATCGCCACGAAGATGGAGGCTACATCGACGCCGGATATCGAGGAGGATGATGATGTTGCTGCTGCCACGGACGACAATGGCGGTGGTGATGACGACCTCGTCCTTGGTGGGGCGTCCACGGCGACGCTCACGGAGCATCATTGTGCAGCGAGTCCTCGACGCGGTACAACAACCGATAAACTTCAACGCCATAATTTGTTTCAGACCTTCTTTGCAATCAAGAACCGGCGGCACGTGTCATCATTGATGGAGGAAGTTGCAACAACTTAGTGAGTTCGATTTGGTCAAGAAGCTTGGCTTGACCACGCGACGCATCCACATCCATACCATATTCAATGGTTAAATGACTCGGAAAAGCTAAGGTAACACAAACATGCCGAGTCCATTTTTCCATTGGTGCTTATGTTGATCATGTTGATTGTGATGTGGTTCCCATGCAAGCATGCTCTCTTTTATTGGGTCGACCTTGGGAATTTGATAATGATGCTTTACACCATGGTAGTAGTAACACATACACTTTTATGCATAAGAAAAGAAAGTTACTTTACGCCTTTGTTGACTGAAATTATAGAGGCCGATAGGGGCGAGCTGCTAATGATCCAAAGGAATATGATAAATCTGAAAACAGCAAGTAACCCATTTGAAAAATTCTGTTATGCTTGCCACAAAATCAGACCTTGCTGCAATTGATGATGTTAATGATACATGCTATGCTTTTGTGTGCAAAGATGCTTTATTTTCTCTTGATAATATGCCTTGCACTTTGCACGCTCTGTCACTAACCTTTTGCGGGAGTTTAGAGATGTTTTCCCGATGAGATACCTCCGGGACTTCCACCCATTCGAGGATTGAGCACAGTTGATTTGATTCTGGGCGAGCTTGCCAAACCGCGGCGTCTGGGACCAATCCCGAAGAGACTAAGGAGATTCAGCGCCAAGTCCAAGACCTTTTGGACCGTGAGTACGTCACGTGAGAGCCTTAGTCCTTGTGTTGTTCTGTTCTTTTGGTTCCCAAAAAGATGGTTCTTGGCGTATGTGTGTAGATTGTAGAGCCATTAACAACATTACTATACGGTATCGTCATCCTATTCCTAGGCTAGACGACATGCTTGATGAGTTGT